>JAVYIG010000537.1:0-544064 GCA_035222895.1 Strongylocentrotus droebachiensis | reverse complement strand
AGGGATGAAGATGATGGGAGGGATGGAGATGGTGACAAGATGGTGAGAGGGATGGAGACGATGAGAGGGATGGAGACGGGAGGGATGGAGACGTCTCCATCCCTCTAATCATCAATATCGTCTTCATCCCTTACATCATCAAAATTGTCTCCATTCCTCTCATCATCTCCAATTTTCCATCCCTCACATCGTCTCCATCCCTCTCATCATCTCCATCCCTCACATTGTCTCCATCCCTTTCATTATCAATATCGTCTCCATTCCTCTCATCATCTCCATCCCTCACCAATCCCTTTCATCATCTCTATCCCTTACATCATTAACATTGTCTCCATTATGTATTATGCCACGTTGTGGAAATGCAATTTTATTTTTTTATTCATTATTTATTTATAGTATGTACATATTTACAGGTACACAAGATCAGATATAAATCTGTTAACTCCCAGCCCCCCCCCCCCAAAAAAAATTGTAACATGCAGATGACACGCCACACCATTCCTCGTGTTGTGGTATTGGTACGTATTATTTCATATGCAATTTACAAGGCAAAACAAAATCTAAATAAATAAAGTTTAAAACAATTAAATAAAAATGAGGACACATAATAGCAATAAACATTATTTGTTTACGATTCCAAGATACAAATTCCAACAATATGACGTCAAGCTGACTCAAAATAACAAATGATAAGCAGGTGTAATCGTGTATTAATTTTATGCCACGTTGTGGTAATGCAATTTTGTTTTTTTATTTATTATTTATTTATAGTATGTACATATTTACAGGAAAACAAGATCAGATATAAATCTGTTAACTCCCAGCCCCCCCCCCCCCCCAAAAAAAATTGTAACATGCAGAGACCAGTAAAGATGACACGCCACACCATTCCTTGTGTTGTGGTATTGGTACGTATTATTTCATATATGCAAGTTACAAGGCAAAAAAAACTTAAATAAATAAACAAAGTTAAAACAATTAAATAAAATTGAGGACATGTTTTAAAAACACACATAATAACAATAAACATTATTTGTTTACGATTCCAAGATACAAATTCCAACAATATGACGTCAAGCAGACTCATAATAACAAATGATAAGCAGGTGTAATCGTGTATTAATTTTATGCCACGTTGTGGTAATGCAATTTTGTTTTTTTATTTATTATTTATTTATAGTATACATATTTATACAGTTACACAAGATATCAGTTATAAATCTGTTAACCCCCAGCCCCCCCCCCCCCAAAAAAAAAAATATATAAAAATCGATTGTGCTCATAGATCTTTGCCTCTGTTGCTGATTACATACCCGGCCGAGATGGATGGGAGGTGGGGGGGGGGGGGGGGGGGGGAGCTGCCTTTTAGAAATTTGAGGAACGGTTAAATTAATGACCAGTTGACCAAAGGTCCAGGAGAAGGCTTACAAGAATTAAGATCCCCCTGCCCAGGGGCGGCCGAGCGACTTCCAAAGTGGGGGGGGGGGCACCAACAAAAAAGGGCACTTTCTGGAGGAAAAAAGGGCACCTACAGTGGGAAATCTCAAAGCGAAAATATACAATGTTTTAGACATTGGTATATACCCCTACATTGTGATTACATTATCAGGGATGATTCCAATATATGTTTCTCTTCATACATCATACAAGATATCGCTTAAGCATCATACTTTACAGTTGGGTGTGATGTCTGAATATGCATAATTTACGAGCGAGCGAAGCGAGCGTGAAAAATTTCAAAGATCTATGAGGTCGCAGTGCGAAAAATTACATCTTATAAAGAGGAAAAAAGCCAATCGTGATGGGATTATAAGCACATTCTCATAACGGAAGACTGAAAAGACCTTTGATAAGTAATTATATCATCTTTAAATGCGAGCGAGCGCAGCGAGCGAACTTTGGGGGAAATTGCTCTTAGTCGCCTTAAATAAGGGGCACGTTTAATGATTACATGAAAAGGGGACAATTATCGAAAGGGATAAGACACTTATAAGAAAAGAAAGGAGCACGTGTCAAAGTACAAAGGATTATTATAAGAGGTGAAAATGAGGCATTTTTTCACCTGAAAAGAGGCACTCACCAGTGATGAAAAAGAGGCGTTTACGAAAATGGGAAATAGGCATTTGTTGACGGAAAAAGGGCACCCATCAGATTTTGATAGGGGCATTTATAAGAGGTGAAAAGGGGATAGTTCCCTTATTAGAAAGGAAAAGGGGCACGTATCATTATTAAAAGGGGAATTATCAGAGTTGAAAAGGGGCATTGACCAAATATGAAAAGGGGCACTTATAATAAAGGAAAATGTGCATGTGCATTTGTTGAATGAAAAGAAGGCACCGTTCAGATTTTTAAAAGGGGCAGTTATGAGAAGGGGAAGGAACTCTTTCTTTTTAATGGGGGCACTGCATTATTTATACAAAAAAATTGAAGCCAATACCTTCTTTTCGTAGAATTTTTTTGAAGCAGCCCCCTCCCAAAAAATAAGAAGGCGATTCTTCAGCTCACTTCTCTAGTGCAGCGGCTTAGCAAGAAAATTGTGCACTTTTTGACAAAAGCATGAAACTTCTAGCATAGTTAGTTTAGACCATAAGATTTATTTTCAGATGTGGAGGGAAGTCAGATTTGACCTCTGATGACCCTGAGAGGTCAAATCCAAAATGGCCGCCAGTCCGTATGGTCTAATGTACAAACACGCTTTACTTTTGAACCAAATAGTCCAGAAAAACGTTTAAGGTGTCATTTCCAACTAACTTGGGGATGCCAATTCATTTGGTAATATTTTTGAGATCGCCTGAACTCAGGGTTTTGCATTAAGGTCAAGGTCAAGGTCAAAATTGACTTAAAATAGCAAGTTTTGAATGGTTACTCAAATGAGATTTGTCATTTGTTCTCAAAATTTCTTTAGGAATGGTTCCCCTGCATAGTCCTCCACCTTAATCCTTTTCAGGTAGTTTATTTCACATTTTGTTTTGACCTCTGATGACCCTGAAAGGTCAAATAAAAAATGGCCGCCAGTCCGCATGGTCTAATTTACAAACGCGGTAACTTTTGAACCAAATAGTCCAGAAAAACGTTTAAGGTGTCATTTCCAACTAAATTGGGGATGTCAATTCATTTGGTAATACTTTTGAGATCGCCAGAACTCAGGGTGTTGCATTTAGGTCAAGGTCAAGGTCAAAATTGACCAAATATAGCAAGTTTTGAATGGTTACTAAAGGTTAAATCTCCATTTTGTTCTCCCCTATGTTCTCAAATTTATTAAGGAATGGTTCCCCTGCAGAGTCCTCCACCTTAACCCTTTTCAGTTAGTTTATTTCACAGTTTGATGTGACCTCCGATGACCATGAGAGGTCAAATCCAAAATGGCCGCCAGTCCGCATGGCCAATGTACAAACGTGGTAACTTTTGAACCAAATAGTCTAGAAAAACGTTTAAGGTGTCATTTCCAACTAACTTGGGGATGCTAATTCATTACCCAATACTTTGAGATCGCCAAAACTCAGGGATTTGCAATAAGGGCAAGTTCAAGGTCATATTAGGCCAACAAAAGTGATGTTTTCTTTTTTTTAAATAAACCTCTATTTTGACACCTAAGGGGTCATTATTTAAAAAAAAAATTAAAAGACCCGTGTACCACCCCTTTGACTATCCAGGGCCATATTTTATAGAGCTGCTTATCGGCTGCATGGTTCTGTGCTTACGTATGAGTTTCTACTTTATAGCACTGCTAACCGTAAGCACACGAAAATGCATTAACCTTACGCTGCTTACTGGACGAAAATTAATTTTGTAACAATGCAAATCCGGCCATTGTGAACGCACAAGGTGGACGCCTTGTTTTCTTGCTAACCAAATTTGTCTGCTACAGTTATAGCACGAAAATTTGATTACCGGTAAGCAGCTTTAAGAAATTGGGCCCAGAAGACCAAAAAAGCTATTCCAAATACGACCTAAAACCTGTTCATTACCCCATGAATTTAGCACTATCCACAACTTATGAATTATCCTAATGGTAACGATCAAAATCTAACAGTCTCCAGAACAAGAGCACAGTTCAGTGCATCCTTTCTTGCAGCGACAGTGGATTATTCATGGCACAATTTTGATGCTTCCGGGAGAGTGATCCAAAGAGGCTGCCACCCAGTTGTTTTGTTTGTCCAGCCCAAGTCAGATGGCTCTGGCATCTCTGGTTCAAACAATTGGCCTGGTAGCAAGTGCGCTTGATGTGCTGCTTGAGTGCTGTCTGGGTTGGAGGAAAGTTCTCCAGGTTTCTAGACTTCTGTGCGAAGAGCTGTTTCCTGGCATCATTCACTACCATGCTCTCACTGGTTCGGTCGTATCAGCACCACAAATCGCTCTGGCAGTAACATTGATCCTTCACTGACCTCCCTAGGCATGCACAGGAGTTCACTGAAGGAATCATTCACTTCTGGGAAAGACTTCTAAGTTTTTCCTCTGGATGCAGAAACAGTCTGACACCCGGTGAACGCATGACAGATTGGGAGAGTCATACATTGTGTCGGACTCATGGTGGCAACCATCATGATTTTGTGAAAAGCTATGTACCGAAAGCTTGATCTGACACCAAAAGCGATCCACAGCATCAGGAGCTGTCTTGCTGAATGAAGCCACAGCCAGTTCAACCGCATCAGTACCACCAGTACGTATGGTTACCCTTTTACACCCATGGGGCAAGGCCTGCCAAGTGTGACTCAGCAGGAGAGCAGAGTACTCCACTTCCATCTGTTGCATATTATACAGTTCCTTGCCCTGTGGTAGAGGAAGATGGACGACATGACATGAAATCCAAAAAATTCGGGTTTGTTCTCATTGACTCGAAAGAGGTAAGGTAAGTATACACCCTAGCCAAGGTCGATGCGGATGCTTTTCTCGAATTGAGCAAAGATGTATGGGGCAAACACTCTTTCTCCATACTCTTGAAATGTTCTTGATGTTCCAGGATTGAGCATTTGAACCGCAGCTTCACCATCAATAATTATTGCTTGGGCCACAGGTGCACTATTGTTTTCGAGCAGATTTGATTCCAGGCAGCGAAGTAGATCTGCTTTAACTCCAAACCGCATTTTCCTCCAGTTAACAAAGCTGGCGGGGCTGCCTGGTTTTCATAAGAGAAGAAATTGTCCATATGTCCATCCCTTGTCTGACACGAGATGTACATCCTCAAAAAGAGAACACAGTCCCTCTTAAGTGCTGCAAGCTGTGCCTACTGTTTTAACATAACCTTCGCCGGCTGCCGACTGAAAAATGGCAACTTGTTCGTATGAAGTGTTTGTGTGACAGATGTCGTACACTGCCAATGACTAGTAGGTCTTGACTTTGTTCTAGAAATGGATTCCCCATCTCTTTCAGTACTGTCAGAAGTTCCTATCCCTCAAGAATGCTGCCTGCACTCCAGGTTGCTGGTCATCGCGATGTTGTCTAGTGTTAGCAGAACCGTTATTTTGCTTTATGGCCTGTTCCTCAAACTCTGTAGTGATCCTTTAAATTACTTAGCACCGAATAAAACACAAAGTAACTTAAAAAACATCTTACCAGTATTATTGAGCAGTAATGAAAAGGAGCAGTTTTCCTGACTTGAATTGAGGTTTTTGCCGTATACTGCCTAGCTGCCCAATGACCATGCTATGCATATGGTCAGTTACAAGACAAATGGTTTGGTGCTATAATTAGTGAAATAAACTAACTGATAGGGATTACGATGGAGACTATGCAGGGGAACCACTCCTACAGAAATTTGAGAACATTATATAGGGGGACAAATAAATGGAAAAACTGTATGTAACCATTCAAAACTTGCTTTGTTTTAGTCAATTTTGACCTTGACCTTGACCTAAATGCTAAGCTCTGAGTTCTTGCGATCTCAAAAGTATTACCAAATGAATTGGCATCCCCAAGTTAGTTGGAAATAACACCTTAAACGTTTTTCTGGACTATTTGGTTCAAAAGTTAAGCGTGTTTGTACATTAGACCATGCGGACTGGCGGCCATTTTTTATTTGACCTCTCAGGGTCATCAGAGGTCAAATCAAAATGTTAAATAAACTAACTGAAAGGGATTAAGGTGGGGGAATATGAAGGGGGACCATTCCTAAAGAAATTTGAGAACACAGGGGAGAACAAATGACCAATAAATGGGAAAACTTTTTGTAACCATTCAAAACTTGCTATTTTTTTGTCGATTTCGACCTTCACCTTGACCTAAATGCAACACCCTGAGTTCTGGCGATCTCAAAAGTATTACCAAATGAATTGGCATCCCCAATTTAGTTGGAAATGACACCTTAAACGTTTTTCTGGACTATTTGGTTCAAAATTTACCGCGTTTGTACATTAGACCATGCGGACTGGCGGCCATTTTTTATTTGACCTTTCAGGGTCATCAGAGGTCAAAACAAAATGTGAAATAAACTACCTGAAAAGGATTAAGGTGGAGGACTATGCAGGGGAACCATTCCTAAAGAAATTTGAGAACAAATGACAAATCTCATTTGTAACCATTCAAAACTTGCTATTTTAAGTCAATTTTGACCTTGACCTTGACCTAAATGCAAAACCCTGTGTTCAGGCGATCTCAAAAGTATTACCAAATGAATTGGCATCCCCAAGTTAGTTGGAAATGACACCTTAAACGTTTTTCTGGACTATTTGGTTCAAAAGTAAAGCGTGTTTGTACATTAGACCATACGGACTGGCGGCCATTTTGGATTTGACCTCTCAGGGTCATCAGAGGTCAAATCTGACTTCCCTCCACATCTGAAAATAAATCTTATGGTCTAAACTAACTATGCTAGAAGTTTCATGCTTTTGTCAAAAAGTGCACAATTTTCATTATATTGGGAGCTTATCCGCTGTACTATACTAGGCTAGGCCCTTACGTTAGATCTAGCTATTTATCAAGTCTTTAACTTTTAGGAGTAAAATATGATTATCTGATTATGAAAAAGAAAAATTCCATTCCTTCATTAATCGAATATTCTACTCTGAATGACTAATCTAGTATATGATAATGATGTATAGATATAGATCTAGGTCTAGTTTACTCCCTAAATCAAATTGGATATTCTACTCGGAATGAATAATGATAATACAGTAGATATAGATCTAGTTTGATTAGTTATTACTCACATCACTCGATCAAATTGGGCAGTACAATCATGCAATGCAGTGCAGCGGCCCGGTACGGGCGCCGAGTCAGTGAATTCCCCCGCCGACCCGGCCGGCGGCGCTGTACGGCTAGCTGCACACTGAGCTGAGCTGCTGCGGTAGCACTAGGCAGTAGTCTGCTAATTTACGGCCAGGACGAAAGAATGTGAACAAACATCAACCATCTCGTCTAAAATGTACTATATTCGACTTCTCAATAATGAAATTTGTGTCAGAAATAAAAAATAGACCTTCATACGAGATAAAAATGATATTTTTGCAGTGATTTACCGACAAAAACACTGCTCGAATTTCAGTGGTCCGAGTAGATACAACGCGCATTTAATGTACGTGCGGCAATGGGAATTGCGAGCTGTGAGTAAATTGTCCGAAATGTCATTTTTTTGTCATTTTACCTAAAGATAAGTCATAGATTGTCTTCATTAGTATCATTTAACACAATTCCATTAAAGATTTATGTTGGAAAGGGCATTATTAAGTCACAAAGAGCACAAACATATACACATTGGTATCTCTCGATCGATTAATCAGGTCGGGACATCTCGGCCCAGTTTTTCCAGCTGGGCCGAGTAGTCCCGTGGGCCGAGTTAGCCCGGATTCAAAAGTACCAGGGGGGATGAAAGAGAGGAGAGAGAGAGGGGGTAAGCCTGCTAAACCTGCTAAAATATTGAATCAAATGACTTTTTAGCCATGGATTAGAAAATTGTGTGTGTAGCTTTTGGACCCTCCCAGATAGCAAAATATATGGGGCCCATATGGGTTACTTGTGGGCTTATCTGGGCTAAAATGTGGGCCCCATATGGGTTGCCCATGTGGGCTATGTATGGGCCCATCTGGGCCCCTTGTGTTTTTTGCACCGTACACCCCGTCTGGGGCCCATATGGGCCAGGGTTACACGTGGGGTAAATATGGGCAGGCCCACATCGTACCCATATAAACCATATGTGGCCCATTTGGGCTATGTATGGGCCCATATGGGCCCCACTTGGCCAATCCGGGACCCATATGTACACCCTATGTGGGGCCCATTTGGGCCAAGTGGGTTTAGTGTGGGTTGAATATGGGCAGGCCCACATTGCTCCCATATGGGCCCCATATGGGTTGCCCATGTGGTCTATGTATGGCCCCACTTGGCTCATCTGGGACCCATGTGTTTTTTGCACCGTACACCCCGTCTGGGGCCCATATGGGCCAGGGTTTCACGTGGGGTAAATATGGGCAGGCCCACATCGTACCCATGTAAACCATATGGGGCCCATTTGGGCTATAAGCGGGTTTTTATATGGGATCCATATGGGCCAAGTGGGTTTGATATGGTCCCATATGGGCCAATGTAGTTCTAAATGGGCTTCATATTGTTTAAATGGGTTCTATTTTTACCCAGTTGAATTCATTTATCCCATTTTAATTTCCAGGGTTACCAGTTGGGTTTAACTGGACCAGTCGTACCATTTGGCACAACTTTCAAACAGTTGAAAGCCCCAATTAGCAGATATAATTAGTACGTTATGTAACACTTGTACTAATTAATTTTGCCAATGGCAACAACACATCGTCTAAAATTTCCAATGTAAAGGCATTGGTATTAAGAAGACTTGGTTAAATTGTTGAGATGAGACATTTCCATATACTTGTATTTTATTAGGTGGGCTGTATCTAATACAGACCACCTTATAATTTTGTTAAAATTGCCTTTATTATTCTTTATTCTTTATTTTTCTTATTTCGACCCACTTTTTTGTGAGCAAGATAACTTTAAATTGGTTCAATCAAATACCTTGAAATTTGGCACAAATATGTATAGGCATTAGAACAAAACACAGAAATTTGTTCAACCTTGACCTTGACTGATTACGTCATCTAGGCGCCATTTTTTGAAATTTTCTGAAAATAAACTCTTGATCATATCCTCATAACCAAAAACCATTTCTCATTCATATTTATCATGATTAAGGTCAATATCCATCCGGTCAATTTCATGTCAAAACACGCGCGCGTGCGCGTACGTCCGCGCGTCAGTGCGCGCGCAAAAAAAATAAATGCTCAAAATCGTCTCAAATTTATTTTGCATACGTTTCAGGTCATTTTAAGCATTTTATAAAAAAATCGCGCGTACGAGCATGCGCGCGCGTTTTCGCGCGTAACACCATTACACAACATAGAATCGCCATTTTTTTTTCTTTCATGATATTTCTCATATTTTTTCGAGGAATTTGATACCATGTTTATCTCTTTATGACCATTAATAACAAGATGAGCGTCAATTCAAGATAAATGTCCGTGCGCGCGAGCTCTTTTATTACATAGCATATATGGGCAAAAACATGCCTATACAAAATCCATTATAGCTCTTTGGAATGAACCGTGACCTTCAATGTTTTTTCATATTTAGATAGAGTATGAGTCGTAAATATGATTCCATGTCTCATTTGGCCATTAAGTGTATCGTGACATCATCATAATGGCCTTGGAACTCAAAATACGAATTTGCATATAATGACGTCAGCATATTTATGTAACATTGATTGTATCTCTGTAAATATTGATTGATTTTCTTCCAAATTTCGATATGATGTAGCTGAGACAATTCTCTACAAGCTCAGTCTACAAATTTTTTCATTTTGATGCTTCATCATAGTGAAAATTACGATTAAAGGGCACATATCAGAAATTTCTTACGTTGCGTGTTATGCCTAAGAAAGGTGAATTTCGTTTACATCATTACATCAATGACATTGTTTTTATCAGTATCTCGCTTATTTTTGCTCTATTTTGTCTCAAATGTTAGTTGACCAGCCCACCTATACTTGTTCCAAACAAGTATTATGTCTAGTTGAATCTGTTTTAGTTCACAGTTAGTGTTTTTCTTAATTCATGTTTAATTAAATGTAATTTATACAAAGTAGTGAAATGTCCTAATAATTAGCAATTTACATTTTGTAGTATTTTCGAAATGAATTGCATATAACTAAATCATCAGTAATTAGGAAATATCCTGTAAATTCAGATAAATTGTAAAAAAACATAGATGTACACGCACCCCATATTCATTATGCAAATTAGGGGGTTATTTGTGGGTTTTGGGTGGGAAGGCCCATCTGGTATACATCTGGTTTTTAGCTGGGCCCGGCCGATGCTCGATGTGCAACTTTCACCACCAAAAAACCCACATGGGGCCCACATGGGGCCCATATGTGTTGGTACTTGTGGGTTCTGGATGGGAAGGCCCATCTGGTATACATCTGGTTTTTAGCTGGGCCCGGCCGATGCTCGATGTGCAATTTTCACCACCAAAAAAGCCACATGGGGCCCATATGGGGCCCATATGTGTCGGTAGTTGTGGGTTCTGGGTGGGAAGGCCCATCTGGTATAAACCTGGTTTTTAGCTGGGCCAAGCCAATGCTCGACGTGCGATTTTCACCACCAAAAACCCACATGGGGCCGACATGGGGCCCATATGCGTGGGTTCTGGGTGGGAAGGCCCATCTGGGCCCCATATGGGTTTTATATGTTTCTATCTGGGCTCAGTCGATCCATAATTATGCCACTTCGCCCATATAGATACCACATGGGGCCCATATGATTTTATTATGTGGGTTCTAGGTGGGAAAACCCATATGGGCCCCATATGGGTTTTATATGTTTCTATCTGGGCTCAGTCGATCCATAATTATGCCACTTCGCCCATATAGATACCACATGGGGCCCATATGGTTTTATTATGTGGGTTTTTGGAATATTGATCTTTCAGATCCGCCAGACAGAGGAGTACTGGACTATGATCTCCTATCTGATGGGACGGTTGATATGCATCATACAGGGGTTCCAACGTCTTACCGAGGGAGGGGCATTGCTGGCCAGCTGGCAAAGGTATGATGTGTTTGAGTGGTTTAGATTATATATTTCCTGCTTTCATCTCTGTATATTAATATTAACAGAGCTCGTAGTAAACTATATTCATAGGTATTGCAATGATTAATTTGATTTTATAAATTGGAAAGAGTATTAGAATAGATGTGATTTAAAAATATAAAAAATCAATGTACGCTGTTATCATAGAGAAATCAGGTATACTATCAAAAGTCTTTCATGTAGACAGTTATTTATGGGGCAAAATACTTTGCCCAAAGTAAGGATATATCATTGCTTCTCTGCCTTTCACATTTTGCTAATTATTTCACCCCATTCCATTATTTTATCACATCACAGGCAGCCTTCTCTCACTTCACTTCAGAGCGTACCAAGATGCTACTGACCTGTACCTATCTACAGAAGTACTACAAGGATCATCCTGATGCCAGCCCTCCGGACCTTATCACTCTACCAAGCTAGCACTCTCACGCTAGCACTACCAGAGATGAAAAGAGAAGTGGCCCGTACAGAAACAGAGGTCAGCGATTGTTGAAGAGTGATTGCATCTCAGGGGTTATTGTATAAAATTTATAGTCAAAGAAAAGAAGATATAAATATGAAAAGCGAATAAAATGGTCAGGATTACAGAGACAGGGTATATTTATTGTCCCATGATTTGAGATAATCAGCTGTTCCAGTAATAAGAAATGACCAATTGTTATTTGAAGGCAATCATAAAAATAACATGAATGTTTTAGACATGTGGTAGGCACAAAACACTATGGATGGTTTTATTTTCTTATAGTTCTGTTTAGATGCAATGAACTTTTTATTTGTATGGTGATGTACACTGTAGGCCTAAAGATTTAAGCTAAGATTTTAATGTATTACAGGTGTTAAACTTATTAAAGGTTCTTAAAATAATAGAGCTATTTTATCAAGTCAATTAATGATAATAACTAGGAACAAACAGAAATTTATGGTTAAGTTATGAAAAGTTAAAGAGCCATACAAAATCAGATGAGGCTGAATATCCTTTGTTATACAGTATTACAGTGTATTACAATCAGTGTGATTCTTCAGGAAATGATGCCAAGTGAATTGTAGATTGATCACCTAACAATGTTATATTGAACAACTCTTTTTAAGAAAAATATCTTTCACGAACGACAAGGCATGCAAGTAGTGATATTCTTGACTCATTTTTAAGGCAAATAATTGTTTACTCATGATTTTTTTTCAGACATTCTTTATTCATTAATTGTTATCATAATATCTTTGTAAATGTGAGTAAAAAAATTGCATATTACTGACAATCAAAGTTGAGCCTTTTGTATTCCAATACAAATAACTAGTTGGCCAGTATTATACTTTGATCATTTTCAACCATATTGATACCTGATCAAAACACCAAACTTAAAGACCGAGTGTTGTGAAATATTTGGTGATTGTTTAAAAACAGAAAAGAGTTGGATTAAAGTGGAAACCAAAATCCTGTAGACTTAATAAAAAAAAATTGGAAAAGGGGAAACTGCTGTAGAATTCACCCAGCTAATCTAAAAAGTTGCTTTCCGTATGCTGAAAATTGAATAAATGCACTGCAAAATTAATAAAATGGATCATATATATACCTGCAAAAGACCCTTTTCACTGACAATATCTTAATTTCCAGTAACTTTATATTAAGAGTTGTGCAGACTGCAGAGTGTGTAGTAAGATAGGGAAAGGTAAAATATTCATATTTATTAATATGCACGTGTTATGTGTGTGAATTTTTTTTTTTGGATCGGTATAAATCAATAATTTTCTGTCCTTTTACAAATTATTTGAATGGCATTAAAACTGGACAAATATGGAATTGTACATGATGTAGCACATGTTGCATTGATAAAATTACAGGTCAGGATGCCAATTGTGAGATTAATGTTTTAAAAATTATGTTGAGAGATTATTGAAATACCTTTATACAAGCTGTGTGGTCTTTAAAATGTAATAAAGAAATTATATATTTACAAATTATTTGCAATGGCTCCACCTAGAATCTTGTCAAATTTCTGTTATGCCATGTTATGTAGAGATTCTATCTGTGCTTTACCGTCACCAGATTTGTCGTCATCTTCACCTCCAAAATCACAATCAATATCAATGTTACTGGGGTAATCAGTGAATAACCTGATCATCTTCAATACAGAATCTCATTTGTATTTGAAACGTCTACCTTGAGGGTCCATGGTAATATATGAATAAATGCAATTTTGTCACCTAATTCAGATTTAGATTTGTCTCCTGAAAAAAATTATCATCTTTATCATCATCAGTCATCTTCGGTCATCATCAACCATTGTCAACAATCCTCATTGTCATCATCAACCTCACAGGCCCCCTCCCCCCACCCCCTCTCCCCACCCCCTCTCCCATCAGATAACAAAAAAAAAAAGAAGAGGGCCGAGAGCAAGGGGAGAGATAAAGGAAAAGGTAAAGAGAATGTGAGATTTATAAGGGGATAGTTATGCTGAAAAATGCTTTGGAATAAGGTCAACTTCATGAAAAAGAAGTATCAGAAACCACAAGATGCCCAAATATATATCATTTTTGATATTTTGAGGAGGAAATAACATTTCAGAGATAGTAAAGTGTCTTTCCGTGCTCGCTTCGCTCTTGCATAATTTAGAAATGGGATACAAGAGGCACCAACATGATTAACAGTCACCATCATCACAATCACCTTTATCAATCATTCATCTCTGTAAACTTGTTATCATTGTCATCAGCAATCAACAAGAATGAAGATATCACTAGAAAGTCGAAAACACAGCACCTCCACATCAAAAGCATCAGCAGGCGATATACTGCCATAGTGATTCTCTGAGATAAAGACATCTTTTCACACCAGTACAATTTAGTGATGCCAACAGCAAGCTTTTATTATCTTCCTTTAAATCCCTGTCGAGCATGTGTCGATAAATTGCCAATATCTGAAGCATGGATCTGTATAGCAACCTGTGATTACCTTATTGCACCCAAATTAAAGCATGATAGAAATCAATAGTTGCATTACTCATTCTTATAAATATTGGCTCAGAACTAAGGAAAGTGTTTACTAACTTCAGTTTAGACAGACCATCTGCTTGTACATGTTTGCATACATTACCGATACCAAAAACCAATTGAATTCAATGATTCAGCAAGTCCACACCTCTGCATATCCTCATGTATGTCAACAAGAGGAAGTACATTATGGTACACATATTTTGTATTCAAACTATAATCTGTCATTTTATGCTTCCATTGTCGAGGTATATTGGTAGTCGGGTGGAACAAAATTGTTCAGGATGTCTTTTGAAATTAAAAAAAATTATCCAGGAGCTTTAAATAATAATTTGTATTCTTGACCCCAGCACAATCAGGATTTTGGGGCATAAATTACACTTATTGTTGAACTTAGTTCCTGCCTGAACAGAAGGCAGGAATTAATAAGGGTGCTGAGAAATCATTAGCCTATCAAAAACATCCATTTAATATGACCTTACAGTTTCCATAATGGTACAGCGATAAGTAGGGCAATAGGAATTCATACACAAATTTGAATACATAGAGACCACGTTATTATGGGTCTGTTGTGCAAAATTAAATCAAATACTGTAAATTTCTTTTTCAAGTGAATGCTGAATGTAGATAAAGCAAGTAATTTACATCTTTTAAAAAAGTCAAAAGTGATGAAACTTCATTAAAAAGAACTCAACTGAAAAGAGTAACAATGGACTATTCGGAATACATGAGTTGACTGTAAAATACAATGTTTTTAGCGACTGATAAGAGTATATGTGCTATTTTTCAAATTCATGAATAGCATTCAGGATGGGAAATAACATCATGAAATATATATATGTGTGCATGCATGAACTAATATTATGAAGGTAGTATCAAATCCAAGACACAAAATGCCATATATTATATGCCATTACAAAGAGAGTGCAACATATGAAACAGCAGTTGAACAAGGGTGTATTTCTCAGATTTAACCCCGATTTACATCAGATTCCACTATACGAGCCGGACAAGTTTTTTTTTTCTTTCATTCTGGATAGTAAAGTAATATTCTGAATATTTCAGCCTCTCCCGTTACGTCTATTTGACAATTTTTATATATTCTTTTTACTTTTTCTTGTGATGGGTCTAAAAGAATATACATAAGGGTAAATACAGTGCAATAGTCTGTTATTTGCAAAATATATATCTTAATCCAGTTTCATATGGACTAAACGGTGCTTCTTTTGCAACAATGATAATACAGAAAATGTTGAACTATGTCCACTTAGCTGTGTTTTTCTTAATATGGTAGAGAATCAATTGACAGCACATGACAAATGGCACACATGCTGAAATTTCTCCTGACATCACTACGTATTAAGTTTTTTTTTTTTCTTCTTCAATATGCACTATAAAACCTTCACCAAAATCACATTTCAGAGAAATACAACCAAAAGGGGGGAAAAAAGTGGAAATACTTTCCTTCATCCTTTGTTTCGAGGCTTATTTTTTAAAGATCACTAAACCACTAAAAGATGACAATTATAAAACCCGTACAAAACCATTACCGGTACTTATTATGAAGAATTAAACTAGAATCTATAGCAGGTTTGGACGATTCTACAAAACAAATTCTCTCCATCAAAGACAATGCGTGCTAAAATATTGATATTATGTTAATGGTCACTTCACTATCTTGTAAATGTATATAATTGTTATATGGCTATTCTTGCACTTTTACTGAAGATGTATAAAAATGAATTATATCTATAAAGAATCTTCAAACAGTTGCTATTTTCTTATTTTCAACATATTCCAGTTAAAATTTTAAAAAATCCTAAAATTTGAACACATATCATCAACATCCTAGGGGCAAACTACATTTTTTCAATATTGATCAAAGCATGTTTTTTTCTTAATCTTATATCTAATGGTACAAAAGTGGAATAAAAAATTAGCTGGGAATAAATCAATAAAAATAGACAAAATTCATAAAATGGAGGGAAAAAATGCAGGTAATGAAAATTTCTTTCCATGAAACAGAATCGGACATCTATACCAACACTAACCACACTAATTATTCACAATTTTTGTTTCGTTTCTCAGTCACAAAAACTTACAATAAACTTCATTAAATAAACTTTTCAAAGGCACAAATTACATGGAATAAACAAATATGTGCAACATCTTTTTTTGTCAATTTTGAAGTACAATATCAGTGCATATTTCTTTAAGTGCTTGAAGTAATTCATCAAATCTTTGTCAGGGAAGTTCAAGTCAACAGGGGTATATCCATCCAATAATATCAATTTTAAAAGGAAGCTTGATCTTTAATCCAAAGCTTATTAAACATGGATTTCTTAGAATGTTTAGAGCTAGAAAAAGGAAGCCGAAATACAATACTTCTTCACTCAAAACTCTTTCAGCTTTTTTATACATCCACCAAAATGAGTATTCTTTGCTTTGATAATTAAAAGAAACTAAATCCACAATAGTCATCAATGTTTAAAATTTTCTAAAAGAAAAGGACTATCTTATATTAATGTACATAAATTAAATCGGCCGATAAGATTTAAAAATTGTACTCGTCTCCATATCTTTTACAGTTTATCAATATTAATTGCTAAAAATGAACCCTTTCCTCCAGTATTTCAATTATTAGGTACAATAATATCCCGTTTTCTTCCCCATCCTTTATTCAAAATCATTTCCCAAATCAAACAATTGACTTTATTGTCATAATTGCCAACAATTATAATTTGTCACAAGTCATTAATTAATTGATTAGATATTGATTCTTCTTTTTCTTCATATTTTCAAATTACATTTTGATTATAACCAAGATAAAAATGGAGTACCATCTGCAAGTCATAACAGGGTGGTTGTTTAAGAAAGGGTCAATCTAAAATTCATTTGTTACCAGCTATATGTACAGTTCTCAAGAACCTCGAAATGTTTTCAGAATTCATAATTTTATATCGGATCTGGAATCATTTGATGCTGGATACTAAAATGTGAGACCTTGTACAAGATAATTGACTAAAAATATTGATTCAAAATGGTATGCAAAAGATATAACAAGATCAAATACAAATATCAAAAATATAACAATGGAATATTATTTGTTGCCTCTCATATGGTATGGGTGACCAATTTAGCTCATAAATTTAATTAAAAACACCATGCATTGTCATGGATATTCTTTTTAATGTTTCCGTTCATTATTACATCAACAACATTGCTGCATTGACATCTAATCTTACTATAGAATCCTTAGATCGAGATATCGCTCGGGGTATTACACAAACAAAATATGAATCATGCAGTGATTGCCCAGAATTACCTATATTAAATGATAGCTGCATTCTTATATTTTTATATTTAACTTACTTTTTTCTGCAATGGCATGAAGCAATCAGATAAGAATAGAAAGAAAAAAAAAGGGAAAAATGTACATTGATTAACAAATATGCACATTCATACTCCTTATCAGTACTGGGAATATCTTTTAAAGATACCATACATCGATCTGCCCTCGAAAGACAACACGTTTTCTTTCATTTAAGTATTAATACCACAGAACTCTACTAGTTTATAACTATGTCTACTTCTATACTACTGGTACTGAATGGTAGTAAACTGTTAGATTTAGGGTTAGTACATTTCCTAAACACTATCAGTCGGATATTTGACATTTGTCTATCTTGTAATAAATTAATAATATATAGCTCTCTTCACCCTCAAAGGGTGGGATATATGATATGTGATATAGTCCAATTTGTGGCAATAAACTATAAAATAGACACTTTTTCTATATTAAATAATCAAGATATATGTTTGCATTTTAAGTGCACTTTTGATTGAAATCTGTTAGATATCATAAGGCCATTCAGAATAGTGATCTGATGATACAAATTCATACATATTTCAAAGATAAATGGTTCTATGGCGTGTTAAACCATTCATTCCTACCATTTATGAGCATAATCATGTCCACTTTCAAAGTGAAGGTATAATCAAAGAGATACCAGCTGGTATCTCTTTGGTATAATACAGCACAACATTGATTTCAAATAAGCCAGTATGTAAAATTCAGAGCAACATTTACGAGCACAAAATATAGTGTTTGCAATTTTTTTACAAACGTTTAAATCTGAAAATGACTAAATGTTATATCTGATTTATAAAGGGTGAAATAGTTATCAAGATCCATGTAAACAATGTATCAAAATTACGAAACTACAATGACATAAATTTAATGAGAATTTAATTCCATCAACAGAAATGTCAAGATCTAGTCTTCTAAACTTCTATTATATTTTATGAACAGATCACTAAAATGAGAAAGTTAAATGCGTCTTTCATACTATGTTTAGTTAGCTTCATATCTTTAATAAAGTTTATAGTACAGAGTTAAAAAAAAAAAAACACAAGATGAATTGTTGATCCATAATCTCATCATGCAACAATACATTGAAAACATACAAGCACCAAATTTGTGATCAGAGAATTGCATGAAATTATCACCATCTTTTGAAAGAGGGCATAAATCATGCAGTTGTTAATATGAAGCTACCACCGCATTTCATGCAAAATGATTGAAAAATGATTGACAAATATTGTTTTGATCTCTAAGTAAATAGCTCTGTGAGACTTTTAACTTTCTAGAACACAACCTCTGCAAAAGAGTAATATACAGATGCCAGCAGCTACCATTTAAATGCACACTGCATAAAGTTGGTGGCAAGAAAAGAAACCATGGCAGTTGAAAAAAGCTCAAAAATTGGTCCCTCATACACTGCAGCTCTAAATCCAATCTAATCACATTTGAACTTTTGGTCACCTCCAAATACTGCAGGATGCACTGAGCTGAATTCACATTTTACCATTCAATAATTTCAAATGATACAACCTAGTACATTATAAAAGAAGGCCCAATAACCCACAACTGAACAAACTGGTCATTCAAGGTAGAACATATTTTTACAAAGCCGTGATCATCCTCCGATTTAAACTTTGTTGACCATCCTTGTTGCCAATTTGGGTCTTGTGGTCACCTATAATTCATTGGTCTTGGACTTGGTGTTGCGCATGAGAGGCTTGTGGTCACTAATCTGAGAGAGGGAATGTTGCCAAAACCAGCAGGAGCGGCAGAAGTACTTGAAGCACGTAGTCTCCCGGCAGAAGAACGGACCAGGCTGGGTGTGGCACAGGGTACATAGGGAGTCCTCCAGATACGGATCTATCTGAACCTGAAGAAATGAATGGAATGTGACAGAAAAGTTTAGAAGAAAGGAGAGTTAAAGAAGGAGAGATAGGTGGTTCAGAACGACAACAAAATTTAGCAATGGATGAACTTTGTTCATTTTTTCACAATGAGATACACAGAAGTAAACATTCTCAAGATGTTCCACTGTAAGTACCAATACACAACCATCAATACAACTTTACTATCTATAGTTTTAAACTTATTCACTATTTACTTTACTGACATCTAACAAGTTAAGTGAATGTTTGTTGTGTAGTTAAGGTATTTCAATATGGTTTTAGGGGAGGGATGCAGGGGGAATGCATTCTGGAACCACCATTGCAAACATTCCAATACAATCACTTACCTTTTTAGTAAACTTAGCAGTCTTGATTTCAACAAATGCTGCTGCAACAGCCTTCATGTAACTGTTGGTGTTGTTAAATGTCACTCGTCCTGAACCTTCAGAAATACAAAATTAAGGTATACCGGTATTACATTCATATCAATTTTTATTGTGGGAATAAAGCAAAAGAAAACCCAAGTTTATTTTCATATCTTAACTGAATAGCTTCAACTAATTATCACACATTGTAAATCAGCGTTCCTTTTCTTCTCTTTAAAAGTATCACATTAGGAGGAGCCAATGTACATCAAGGATTTTGGTAAACACTAACATGGATGTTCATCCTCTTATTAGCCTTGTATGAAGCTCAGTAAAAAGAACAGGGCATGGTGTGGTGTGCAAACGGAGCTAAAGTAGTATGAAGACAGTGTATGTTAACACAGTCAGTGTCCCAAATCTGATTGGCTAAATTATGTACACTGATTCTCTCCTCTGTAGATAGTGTGTCTACATGTTAGCAGAGTAGTGTATGACAAAAGTGTGAAAATCTTCTTAATGCACTGTGAAATCAGTGTAACCAGTGTGAAATAGCTGTGAAAAGCGTGGAAATGGTTGACTATATAGTGTAGAAAAGTGTGGAAAAAGTGACAGAGTGAGGAAGGAATTGAAAACAATGGGGAATCATTGTGACCACAGTGTGACATAACTGAACAGTGTGGAAATAGTGTGACCACACTAGTTCAGTTTCAGTTCCAGTTCCAGTTTATTTTCATATTTCACACATGTTGTATAGTACATTATTACATTTAGCATGTTACATTTTGAACTCATTTTAGGATGCGTTTAAACAAACAAAAAAGAAAGATACATAAGACTAAGTTGAATAAGGGAAGAAATATGATGGAGCCTAAAGAAATGCTGTGAACACAAAGAGTGTAACCACTGTGTAGAGTAGCTATGAACATAGTGGGGAAACAGAAACCACACTACAGATGATGTGTGCAGAGTTGAAACAGTGTAATCTAAGTGTGGATATGAAGCGAACTGTTTGTAGAAAAATGTGACCAGTGTGGAAATGTAGAAATGGAGCCATGTGGAAACAGTCCTTATAGTTTATGGATTTTGTGAACACAGTGCAGCTTGGGAATAATATCACCACAGTATAAAAATGTTGGGAATGCAGTGTGACTACAGTTTCAAATATCAACACAGTGCAGAGTTGAAATAGAATAACCACAGTGTAGAAATAGAGTGAACACATTTTAAACAGTATTACCTCCACTGTAAACATGTTTGATTGTTATCCCTGTCATTTTAAAGAACTGTTTTGTTTTCTCAAACAATCTCTTATATTGTTCCATTTAAGACACTGCTTTGCAAAAGAAATTTTTCGACTAACAAATTCTATATAATTTTTTAATGAAAGACCTACCAATGGGGTACTTGTGTTTATCTGTATCAATACCAGCATAGACGACCCCTCCAAACAGGTCATTCATGAGATGGGCTAGTCCTTCAGCATTGAGCATCCCATGAAGAGCACCAACGAACACCGTCTTGTCTGGATCAAGACGCTGGGATGGGCAGCGAACGTAGTTGCTGTCAGATAGCACCCATGGAATAACTTGAACCTACATTAGGAAATGTATACAAATTACATTAATTTAGGCTTTGTAAAAGCAATATGCATTCATTTTCTCCCAGGATCACATATTGGAAGGGGAAAAAAAATCACTCCTGGTAGTCAAAAATTCTAATCATAGCTGATATTATTTTGAAAAATTTCCTCCATCAAGTTGTAATTTGGTTATGTGCCATTTTCTTTATTTTCCTCAACTGAATAGCTAGTCAATATTATGTTCATGTCAAGAGCAGATATTGTATCATGCCATCATTCTGAATCTTCACTTTGCTGACCTTCTCTTTATGACTGTACATCAATCTTCTGCTCTTTTTCTCTTCCTCAGCCATCATAATCTGTATCTCCCTCGATTCTCCTCTTCCTCCTTCCTCTTATTCCCTTCCTCACAATCAACTTATATTGGTATACCTTAAATTTCCCATTTTAGACTCCCAATTTATGATTTGATATTGATACTAAACTTTTTTTTTCTTATTCACATTCCTGCATTTTTTTTTCTATGGTAGAAGTATGTATCATATTTTTCTTTGTCAGAGTATCTTCTTACCTCTTTGCTTCTCATCCTCCTGCTCGTAATCTTGTAATAATACTCTCCTCTGCCGCTCATGTCATGTGTGCAAGATTGTAGCAATGCCTTCACTGCTTTCTCAGACTCAAACAGCACATACACATACCCTGAAAGAACAAGACATACATTGGATTACATGCGGGTACCTCCATTGTGGTGTATTTGCTCTGTGGTTAATTTCCTACACCAACCACATACCGTACCTAACTTCAACCCTGGACCAGACACTATGCCTAACCCTAAACATAGGCTTATAATTTACCCAGGGAAGCCTCATCAGCATCAATGCTGTTCTTCCAGAGGGCTCTGCAATTATTGTTACATTAGCATTGCCAGATACTAATTTACACCTGGGAGGAGAGTGGCAAATGTGAATTGATGTCTTGCCAAAGGACACTAGCGTTGGGCTGTGATTCGAACCCTTAACCCTAGGATTGAGAGTCGAGTAAATGATGAACCACTATACCAGGACACTATTTGCATCCCGAACCTTATTACACAGTCATGGACAAAATAAAGCCTGTAAGGCTTGTTCCTGGAGCAAAATGTCAGACCGCCGATGTATTCATGTTGCATATTACAGTACTAGGCTGAATTTAGAGGTGGGTGGAATTGATAGCTTATATCATTTTGTTTGCAATCTCAGAACATGTACAAAAATAATATTAATATATGAAGAACCTTCAATACTAAAGAACAGGAAACAAAAACCCGTTTTGCTCAGTTTTCACAGAATGTTTATCTGTGCCTTGATCAAAGAATTATACCCAGTGGATTGTCAGTGTGCAAATGCAGACAAATATATGCTAAAATGCAGGGAATTATCATACGATCACATTAGAGATAACAATCACTCCTGTTTGAGAGTGATTTCCCTGGGTTCATTCATATTACATACTGACATACCAAAAAGGGACTCGTATAGAGATGAACAGCTAAGGGGTGATCAGTCCTACCATAATTGAAATATTGGAAATAAAACTTTGTGGTTCATCTTTTCTATGTTTCTGTGCTATCTACTTTTGATGTGTACATGTTAATCTTAATGCATAACTATTAGATTTATTACATTTAATGATTTCAATATCAAGAAACTATCTTCAATTAGCAAAAATTTGCTATTAAACGGGTTGATGTAGGCTGATAGCACAATATTACATATAGATCATTTAACTCTCCTGTGGCGAATTAATAAACCCACACTGTTGTCAGTAACATTTGAATGAAAAGAGGTAAAATAAATTATATTCTAACTTTATGGGCAACAATGTACCTGTATTTGCAGAGAATGCATTTGAAAAAGAAACGGTGACCAATTCTTTGTGATATCCCTTAATTGTTAAAGATCATGATTTTAGCATGGTCAACCAACAAAAATACATGCATTTACCGATGCATTCTAATGACTGAAAATTTCTCAGAAGCTGGAATAAATCTTGAATACTTTATTTTCATTAGCTTGCACTGATATAAGACAAGAATTAAAGAATTTTTTTGATTGACTAATGTTCGATCTAAAAAGTTATACAGAGTGGCAAGGGCAAGTCTTTTAGTATACACACCGTTCTCCACACAATGAACTCTCCCTGACATCCAGAAACTATTTCAACTTCACCACTCTACGCAGGGTCACTCTTTCTACACTTTATTGCCCTGGCACCAACCCGCCTGAATAAACAATTAATTGGGTCTGTATTGTTTCTGTAACTCGTGCACACCGACTCCAGAGGATATCGATGTAAAAGTCATTAAGACGCAGAGAAAAGAAGGTACAGAGCATTCTGCGGCTGAGGCTCGTACCCGCAATCAAGGGTGAACAACATGCTCTGAAATACAGGAGCTAGAGGTGCGATGTACCAGACAACAGTTAATCCCCAAGTCGGTGTTCAAAGCAAAACCAGCCTGCTCGATGTAAACCATAGGTAAAAACACAATGTGCAATGCAAAGCAAGAATTTGACCTTCCTCACCAATTGGAAAATCATAATTCTGACAGAAATTTATCAATGGAGAAAATCTAATATGTATAACAAATATATTATAGTAACTCTTCTCAGTAACATTGTCTGTGTAATCCAACTACATACTGTTTTCTAATAATTCCATTTTCTTTGAAGTATGAATCTCTTCAAGTCAAGATGATTGGACTGACATAAAAGGAAAACAAATATTTGTAGCAATTGCTTTTAGTCCCTCCACTCATTATCTAACAATCTACAATACATGATCAAAATACTTTTAAAAATCACATTCTGCATCTGCATTACGCATCTGGAATATGTACATACAATTTCAAAGCTTTGTGTTGATGTAGAGAGTGCAGCCCAAACAGTAACGCAAAACCATGATATACCATTACAGGTCAGGGAGAACCATTTTTATTAGCAAGCGTGCCAGCCCGCATCATGGGAATTGAGCCATGTGGGCACGAGACAAGAAACGGGATATTCTATCGGGAGCAGAAATATCAAATATTGGTATGGCGGAGTGACGATAACCAAATTTAGACACATCTTGCCAGCTTGTGAAGGAGGAGGAGGAGATCACAGACTCCTATTATTTTAGCTCAACTTGCTCGAACACAATATCCTGTCATTCACATATCTTACTTCCCCATTTCAAGAAAAGAAAAAAAAATCAAAGTGATTGTGCTTCTTGTAGAAATGCTATTGTGCAATGACTGGTACATGTATGCCTGTCTAGGATCATTATTAAAGTTTACACATCAAAAATATTGCCATTTTTGCTACAATTAATCAAACCTTAATACTGAGAACTGTATCTTGAGGTAACATCAAATTGTATACATTACTATAGTTAGTAAGATTTAAAGATATATACTTAATTGAAGGATGTATGATAATTAGGGGAGATACAATCAACTAACTCTTTTTGATGTAGTGTCCTGGTAATATTATTTAAGTGATATCTACATGAAAAGGAATTAAAATGTCTATGTTTTTGAACAAAAATGTATATTTTTTATGAAATTTGTTCACAGCTTTTGGCTGAAAATCAATAATATAGTTTCCTATTAATGGTAAAGGTTTACTTATAATCCATATCTTCAAGGAGCTTCAATCTTGATACCATGCATAGCTTGAATCACTGTCCTTGGCAGTCTACATGAACTCTGCATGATCAAAAACACAGAAGCAGGACCAATAGAGTTACAGGATGTCTCTTAGAAATATGCACCAACTAGATTGGATTGGAGGCAGATATCTTGGATTTC
Source organism: Strongylocentrotus droebachiensis (assembly GCA_035222895.1). Taxonomy (NCBI): domain Eukaryota; kingdom Metazoa; phylum Echinodermata; class Echinoidea; order Camarodonta; family Strongylocentrotidae; genus Strongylocentrotus; species Strongylocentrotus droebachiensis. Next base: position 518,960 of record JAVYIG010000537.1, on the reverse strand, counting down.
TGGCAGGAAATTATGAGGAGATTTGAGATTTGAACAGAAGTGAACCCTCAACCTCAACCTAAATTATCTATTTAACATTGAAAACCATTGTTTGTTGTTAGTGGAAAAAGTAATGTAATGCTAGATTTATATTGATAATATGTCCTACATTATTTTAGTGCTTGTTATTATTCTTCTAAGACTGAAATTTCACAACTGAACTAATCCCCCAAAAAAGGTTTTTTGAATAATCATCATTGAATCATATACAGAAATGTATAGGTACAAACTGAAATAATGATGTGAGTAATCTTATTTATATACCAACAGTACCTCTTCAGTCTAAATGAAAATAAATGTTAGATTGCATTAAATCACTCACTGAGGATTTCAAGTTGAACAATTTAGATCCTTTGTTAATTTAAACTTTTTTTGGGGGGGGGCACTTGAAATGATTGTGTATTATAGTTTAGTTGACCTATGATTTTGTTTTTGTATGCATATTTTTTTTAAATTAAAAAATTGAATGTTCAACCATATATGACACATTTATTCAAAATTGTGTTTGATGATTGATTAACTATGTTCCCTTTAATGTGTATTCCATATGTATTGTAATTTGTAGGTTTATTTGCATTTTCCCTTTAATGTGTATTCCATATGTATTGTAATTTGTAGGTTTATTTGCATTTTTAGTTTTGTATAAGATGTATTATTGTATATCAGTCTATTTTGTGTGTATAGCGCTTAGAGACTTCGGTGGTAAGCGCTTTATAAGTAACGTTTTTATTATTATATTATTATTATTATTTATATGAATTGTGCAGAGACATTGCATGAGTACAGAGAGTGGGGGGGGGGGGGGGGAGAAGAGATTCTGAATCTCAAGTTACAAGATCAATGCTGTATGTGAAAATATTATTTTCAATTCTTAAAACAGATTCTATGCAATATTTTATAGACCATCTACTTCAATATTGTCTTCATATTCATATGAATATTGTCTAAAAGACATGAAATATGGTGGATAAATGTATTATCACTTTCTTTCAGTAAGAAATGGCAAACAATCCAAAAGTTTGGGATATTGACTGGTGAAAGCAACAAATAATACTTGACCTTTTGCCACACTCTCCTTAGTTCATTAAGTTCAGCCAGGTTTATCCTGAAAAAACAATGATAATGCAGCCATATCCCTTACTTTCATTATGAGTATGCCCGCTGTGCCCTTACAAGTATAGCTCAGAATAATGTATTCACTACAAACACGTGCAGTCACAAAGACTTTGAAAATATAAACTGAGCTTTTTATGCAATGTGTCCCACACAACGTTTCTTTTCATTTATTCTATTGTAGATTGAAAATATCTTGAAATTAACATTTCAGATTTCAGAATGTTAAGGATATACTAGAAAGATTCATCAGTAAGCAAACATTTCAAGAGATTTTCATTCATAAGTGAAATAAATGTCACATGCCATACAAGACACATTGCAGGGAATTACCCCTCACGGGCAATCTTGATACCTTTTTGTATATACCATAGAAATCCTGTTTAGATACTTGTATGCATCATTTTAATGTTTGCACACTCCAGGGGGCTACAGACCCCAAAACAATGATATTGAATTTGCCTGAGTTTTCAAAGCCTTTTGTCATCATATTTACAAGAATAATTTTGTCCAAAATCAATCAATTCCCTTTATGACAAAAGAAAATAGGTAGCAAACCAAAAAAATCATATAATATGTCCAAAAGATAACATGGAAAAAACCTCTATGGGTGACAACAGTGGTATTTCACTAATTCTGTTAACTGTATTTACCAGTTTAAACATACAGGAAACCTAAAACCTAACCTGAAACCTAAACTTACAGTAAATGCGACCATAATCCTAACCCTAAATTCTAAATCCTGAAGCATTTCTCGCCAGAGCAAATATTTCCAGAGAAAGATATCGGAGCACTTCTAAATTGGCTAACTGAGTCAAGATATTAGCAATGCAAATCTTGTTTGCACTACACCAAGGCTGTTTTCTTGATTCATTTGACTCATGTAACTTCCTTCTGTTGGTAACATGTAGAAGCAGGGAAGCTGGTAGAAGGATTATTGGTATCACCGGTTTTTACTGCAAATCAAATTTACTGATAGTAGCCCATCTTTACACTCTGTGTATATTGTATAATTCACTTTTCTTATGTTCCTACTTATTCAGCCAGTTCGCTACAATTCAATATGTTCTAATAAACCATTACTGTTACTATCCCATCATTATTACTATTACTGTGACTTAATACTATTGATATTAATAATACTAATACATGTACTATTACTATTTTTATCACAATCACTATCGTTATCACTATTATAATTGAAGAAATTAAGTCTTGTATGGCCTCACAATATTAAAGAGTTCATATCTCAAAATATCCTTTTTTTTTACTTGTCATTGCAACTTATTAACGTGAAATTCTTTTTTCTTCTTTCATATTAGGGCCTACTATTCGAGAAAAAAAATGCCAGTGCTATCGATTTTTCTCTTCATAAGATGTCCATAATAATTAAAGGAAGTACAAAAAAAGAGAAATGATATAATAAGATATGACCTATTAATGTCCATCCTTGTTCTTATTCATCAATCTTAACTAAAAATAACTTTGCATATATATGTATGTAATCAACTAGGAAGCAAAATAGAAATTGTTCTGTCAATTAGAGTTTCACTTTCATGACAGTAAATTAAATTGATATAACTAGAGTGTAATGAGGCGTGTTTATCAGCATGTAGCTGTTTTCAGCTGTTTCCTCATGCAAGCTGTCTAAACCTGGGTATAAAGTTTTATTGAAAATGGCTCAGTAAACCACCCCTCCCCCCCCCCCCCCCACCATCAAAATGGTGGGGCAAAATAAAATGCAGTGCACATGAAAATGTTCATAAGTATCTTATATTATATTGAAACATATAGATCGCATTGTAGGCGAAGGGGCCTTTGTTGCAAACAGCAATTTTTCAGCTTAACTTGCCATTCATATAAGTAAAATGATTTTCATTTTGCTGCTGCATTATTTTATATTGGTTCTAAACATGTATAAACAGATCTTATAAGAATGAAAATGTCACATACATGTACTACCAAATAATACTAGTGAAAATATTCAACCAAGAGTAAACTGGTCACTTAATGTGCTTACAAAAATTTAAAAAAAAGAATACCGGTATGGGTAAAAATACAAACATGTATGTAGGTTATTAAAATACCTTTGCTCATCTTTGTGACTTTGTACCAGGAAATTAAAATAATTAGTCGTATAGTTGACAGTACTGAGTAACAAATTCTTTTGAGGAATACCCTAATTTCCAACCGAACATATCGTCTGTTCATAACCAGAAGGGCATTAACTCTGTTTAAAATGAGTTAATTGTCTGTTTTGAGCCTAAAGTGAGTTAACTGATGAAATGATTTGAGTCAGTGCCCTACTGGCTCAAAACAGATGATATGCACCTTTAAATCCTGTGCATACCCTGATATCTGTTATCCAGGTTATGTGTTTGTACCCAGGTACCGGACATTATGGATAAAAGATATGCTGGAATTTCCTGGAAGGAAACTGTCCAATCCTGTTAACCTACCAATCTTTAAACACATCAAACCACAAGTTTAGATTACCAGTGAAAAGTAAATGAAAACAAAAAGTTATTTAATGTAGGCCGCATATAAAAATAGTTACTTTCATGTCTGCTCTTTTCATTTTATATCGCATTTCCCTTGTCTCTATAATGAGCTTTCCTAAGGTCTTGATACTAACAGAAAAAATTGTCTTTAGCAACTAATGTGAAAATGTGATAATACATGTAATGGTTAATACATTATATCGGGGCAATGAAATTGAACTGTAATTGTGACTGGTTAAATAGAGTGGGATTATCTGCTGGTATGTAATCAATTTAATCAATGCCTTGTTTTTAAAGAGACAAGCAGGATATACCGGTCTTCCATAGTCTGTGTGTAAAGGCAATTTCAGTTATCACGTTCTAGGGACAAGGAGTTGAACTGAAACCATGTAAACCACTGCATTAATCCCTTTATTTTAATAATTAATTTAATTAGTTTTTTTTACTGCTATAGTAGTTTTGAAACTGAAACAAGCTACCTATATCATGGTGTTAGTTTGCAAGACAAACTGATATGCTTAAATGACTCCATCAAGATCATATACACATAACATAGGCCTACACAGAAATTTATCATCTCATACTTTGAATAAGACAATATATTGTAGAGGCTTCTTAGAGATTGATCAGAACTACTTTCACTTTACAAGTTGACCTATAGCACTTTTGTCACTTGTATAGCCGATTGATAGATGAATACTTGGTTTTGACTTTCTTATTGGGTGCTCCATGCTTCCGCAACATGGGGCTCCGGGCTTTATTTGTTAAAGGTACGAGGTTAGGATTGCAATTGGGTTTAAGTATAGGTGGAGGGTTAGGGTAAGGTATTGCGTTTGGACCAAGGTTGAAGTTACAAATTTGATTAGTATAGGATCCACAGAGCGTTTGTTGCTAGAGCTCGTGTTGTAAATGAGGACTAGAAGGGATCTTCAAACTTTTGACAATGAATGTCGGTCAATTTACCAAATGCAATATAAAATCAGATTTGTCATGCCATGCTACAACAATTATCAGCAAGTCTTTTTTTCTCAATCTTATCATACTTCTGCCACAACATCAAAACTGTGTATTCATGACCACATGAGGAAGTTTATTCTTTATGGTTCAGTTTCTAGGGCATTGTCACTGCTTACTCATCCTGGTTTGTGGTTTGTTTGATTCAAACACAACTTTGTGTATGATCACACAGCAGATTGACATGCATGAAAAGACTATGATTCTACATATTTAGGAATTAAATAATCAATGCATGGATTAAACACATAGATTGATTACGGCAATGTATACAGCAAGGACATCCCAGGTTCGAAACCAAGTCAATGCGCTAGTGCTCTTTTGGTACTAAGGCGTTAATCCCATTAGCAAGTCCTTAAACCTGTCGTTCCACTGGTTGCTTATAAAAACATACATAAGTTCTCAATCAAAACCAAGTAATCACCTAGTAAAAATAGATCCAGATAGGCATTAATTCATATCATTTAAACTTCCTCATGTGGATATGAACACACAGTTTTGGTGCTGTAGCAGAAGTACGATATTGACTTCTCAAAGTTGGGACAACAGATCTTTTAGATCACATTTGGCAAATTTGAAACAGATTAAAATGAAAAGATTATTTGCTTCAAACAGGGAGAGAATTAACTCTGCTAAAATTAAATGCCCTTCTGGATCTTAGCAGATGATTTGTTTGATGCTATGCTTCCAGAGATGCTATGCTTCATTCATTTCAGTGAGGCTACCCCTTACTTTAAAGGCCGTCTGTACTAGTTTGGCTAGGAGGGATTAGACCACCCAGGGTGTTCACCGACACTCATCAACTCGGCTCTCAATCAACATACAAAAAGAGGATCATGGGGGACCAATGGTTACCGATTAGGCATTGTTTTATATATAGAGGGAGCAAGTAGCTACAAGTAGTACAATGGGGCTTTATTAAACATATTACTGGTTTCTGGCTGCAACACAGCACATGTTCTGCTATACTATTAATCATTCGATCAGAATTCATAAGGACCAGTAATGATGCAAAACATGTTTTTTTTAACTGAGTGTCAAGAAATGATCATTCAATTCTTAAGCAGTACAAGTTGGTTTAGGATATTCCTCTATGTGTTTAATAACCACCAAACAAACTTTAAAGATTTCATTTTTTTGGAGTAATTTTAACTATTCTTCCAGATAGTTCACTAAGCGAAAAGAATTAAGGTTTAAATTTATTGATTTCTAATTGATACATTTCAATGCAATTCAGTTCTAATACCAAACCTGTCAACCTTATGTTATGCAGTTCCACTTGAGTTATATATCATTAAAGTTCTTTCAATGATGTGACAAGTCCATATTTAAAACACTTGCTAAGCGATTTCTTGAGATCTGTTATACTTTCATTGAGGTTTTCAACCCTTGTTAACTAAACTAAAATCTCTTACAATAGTACCATTCAAGACAGTTTCTATGCTTACATGAAACCATACAATAATTGTATGCCTATTATTAAATTTCTGAAGGACTAAATCAACAAAGATAAGTGGTTGCAGTTAATTATAGATCATCATTATTTTTGCCTTACTAGTACTTTACTAGTGCACCAAGAATGTTGTTTCTTTTTATGAATGCACATAAAACTTTAACTTTAGGCATGGGCAAACTGCAAGACTTTAGTATAGATATACAAATAGTATGCAATAAACTCCTATGAAAATCTGTGCACTATATGTTACCTTTAAGTCAATGCCCCAGTTGTAAAGGTATTCAAATGGCTTCAACACACTTGTGTTATCACACTGGCGTACTGGTGGGGGAGCTAGGGGGGGCGCCAGCCCCCCCAAATAAAATTGAACCAAGACTTATTTTCAATTCCATATAGATCTACAAGTCATGTATAAATGTTGGTGATATCACATGATTTTCAACAAAATGCGCGTTTCTCCATTTCTGTTGCAAACTGACACATTCCCAAATGGCCAGGAAAAGCATATGTTTTTTTATAGTCACAAGGGGCCGTGGCCACTAACAGTAACACTAGTAAAAAAAAAAAAATCCTTTACAGAAGCAACTGTGACAAGCACTGCCGGGCGTTCCATACTGACATCATGTAACACTGCATTATGTACTGTTAATAGGGCCCAGTGGGGAAATTGAATTCAGACAAGATCATGAGTAGTGAACGGTACAACGAATCGTCTTCTTTCTCTAATAATATAATGAAACGGCAAAGCTTCCGTGCTTCGGGAGGGGGGGGGGGGGGGGGGAGGGAGCAACTGAATTCAGACTAGGATTAAGAGTCGAGAACGGTACAACGAATCGTCTTCCTTCTTCAATAATTTAATGAAGTGTCAAAGCTTCTGCACTTTGCGCGTGAGGGGGGTGGGAAACTGAATTCAGACAAGAACACGATACAACGAATTGTCTTCTTTCTCTGATAACTTTATGCAACGCGAAAGCTACCGCGCTTTGCGCGGAATGGGAGAATATGAATGCAGACAAGGATTAAGAGTAATAGTTTAATGAAACGTCAGAGTTTTCGCGCTTTACGCGAGATGGGCGAAAATGAATTCAGACAAGGATTAATAGTGGAAACCGGTAGAATGAATCGTCTTCTTTCTCTAATAATTTAATGAAGTGTCAAAGCTTCCGCGCTGTGCGCGGTAGGGGGGGGGGGGAATGAATTCAGACAAGAACACGATACAACGAATCGTCTTCTTTCTCTAACAATTTAATGAAACGTGAAAGCTTCCGCGCTTCGCGCGGGATGGGCGAAAACGAATTCAGACAAGGATTGAGAGTAATGATTTATTGAAACGTCAAAGCTTCCGCGCTTTGCGCGGGATGGGCGAAAATGATTTCAGACAAGGATTAAGAGTAATAATTTATTGAAACGTCAAAACTACCGCGCTTCGGGTGGGAGGGGGGTGGGGGAACTGGATCCAAACAAGAATTCAGAGTCGAGAACGGTACAACAGGTCGTCTTCTTTCTCTAATAATTTAATGAAGTGTCAAAGTTTCCGCGCTTCGCGCGGGAGGATGGAGACCGAAAATTAACTTAGTTCCTGGCCCCGGGTGTATAGGGTTAAATTTGTAGACATTTGGACATTAGCATTAATATATTTGTCGGTAATTGGGTGCTCGTTTTGTCGGTTATCGGTGGCCTCTATACACCCTCCCCACTCCCCCGCTGACAAAGATCTAGCGACGCCCCTGATAACGACACAGCTTATACACTCGAGAACATTTTTGCAAGTACTATACTGATGAAGTACCGGACCACCGACTTTGTGCATTGTGCGGCATCAAAGCATATACAACGTCTCAAGACGTGACAGATCACTTTTCTCTAACTTGTAACCAATCAAAAGGCCTCGTTTTTTTCCAGGAAGTGCAGGTGGACATTAATGCGCCAAATGTGGTTCTCATATTGCAAAAGATCCCTACTCTTGGAAGGGGTAGGAGAAAGCAATTTTACGTCATATTACTCCAGGAAGTGACTGAAAATGCGTCTAATTTGGTTCTGAAATTGCAAATGCTTCTTACTCTGGGAGGGGGCCAGAACCCCCTCCCAGACCCACCCCCGCTTGGTCGCTCCGCTCCCTCGCCGCTAAAGCCCCGTTCTGTCCATGGGTGTCGATCCCGGGGGGATGGGGGGGGGGGATATATCCCCCCCCCCCAATATTTCAGGTGGGGGGATGGCCTGTACAATCATCCCCCCCCCCCCAATAATTCACCATCACAAAAAAAAAAAATATATATTTATTAATGATGAGAGCCCGATGAGAATAGTTAATGGTTATTACTCGCAAGATGACCATCAATATACACATTTTGCTATCTCATTTTCATAATACATGCATATATCAATAGAAAACAAAGTAAATGAGACAACCGTACATGAGACAAGAATAAATTGAATTCTCGCTCATACGGTTTCATCAGGAATTGATGAATTATTTATTCAATCAACAGCATCATAGAAATGCAGTGCGCCAAAATAATGCAAAGCCGCAGCGTTAAAAAGCAACGAGCTAAATGTTAAGCGCAAAGCGCGAAAAAGAAGTAGAGAGTGGGAGAGAGAGATAATGAGAGACAGAGAGGATACAGGCGCGTATCCAGGGGGCGGGGGCGGTCGCCCCCCCCCCAAAAAAAAAAAGAGAGAGAGAGAAACAAGAAAGGAAGAGGACGTAGGAAGAAAAGGGATTAAGAGTCGAGAACGTTACAACGAATCGTCTTGTTTCTCTAATAATTTAATGAAACGTCAAAGCTTCCGCGCTTAGCGCGGGAGGGGGGATACTAAATTCAGACAAGGATTAAGAGTCAAGAATGGTACAACGAATCGTTTTCTTTCTTTCTTTAATAATTTAATGAAACGTCAAAATAAACTGAAATTAGACAAGGATTAAGAGTCGAGAACGATACAACGAATCGTCTTCTTTCTCTACTAATTTAATGAAACGTCAAAGCTTTCGCGCTTTGCGCGGGAGGGGGGGAAACTAAATTCAGAGTCGAGAACGGTACAACGAATCGTTTTCTTTCTTTAATAGTTTAATGAAACGTCAAAAGGATTTAACAAGGATTAAGATTCGAGAACGGTACAACGAATCGTCTTCTTTCTCTTATAATTTAATGAAACGTCAAAGCTTCCGCGCTTCGCGCGGGAGGGGGGGGGGGAACTGAATTCAGACAAAGATTAAGAGTCGAGAACGGTACAACGAATCGTCTTCTTTCTCTAATAATTTAATGAAACGTCAAAGCTTCCGCGCTTCGCGCGGAAGGGGAGGGGGGAAACTGAATTCAGACAAAGATTAAGAGTCGAGAACGGTACAACGAATCGTGTTCTTTCTCTACTAATTTGATGAAACGTCAGAGCTTCCGCGCTACGCGCGGAGGAAGGGGAATTTAATTCAAACAAGGATTAAGAGTCGAGAACGTTACAACGAATCGTCTTCTTTCTCAAATAATTTAATGAAACATCAAAGCTTTCCCCTTCCCTGCACCCACCGCCCTAGGGAGCGCGCTTCGCGTGCTCACTACCGCCCCCTAAACTAAAATCCTGGATACGCGCTTGAGAGGACCCCCAGGAAGAACAGTGTCATATATTTTTATGACACTGAACGGGCAATCCAGCCAATCATTTTTAAGCAATCTATATACACATGTAATTTATTTTTTTAAAATTCTGTTATGTTTCATTTCGTTTTATGTCATATGTTATTTGTCTTTTTAATATGATTGGAAAATAAATACAATACAGGATAATAACCCAGGTAGCAAGCCCATGTGGGATCCACATGGCTCCCATATTTTCTGAAATGTTATCTTTATTGAGGGTGACTTGAAAAAGTTAATAACTTGGAAGGGAGGGGTGCAACCTGCCACACGCTTCTACCTCTTGGTTGCTTTGATCCATTGCCGAAAATATTTTGGCACCTTTCATCCCCCCCCCCCCCCCCAACCACGGATACAAATCGACACCCCTGGTTCTGTCGCTTCATCGTTTTACATAATATTTAACGCCATGCCATTTTGTGCCCCCCCCCCCCGGTAAGAAATTCCTGGATCCGCCACTGATGCCCATACCCCTTGAGCTTTGGGGGCTCCACTCCTTGACCCCCGCCGGGGCTATGCCCCTAGACCCCACTTTGCGAAACGTTCAGCGGGGCCTGCATGTTAGAGTAGGGTGCTGCAGATTTTTTTTGTCAGCACCCCCAAACGTTTTTGCTCATTACGCCACTGTGTTATCATACACTAGTGTGAAAAGAAAGTAAAATAAAAGCATCCAGATACCCTGATAGCAGACTGACGTCTTAAAGACGTCATAAATTGGTCGTAAAGTGGTAAACACGTCGTACGTCGTATGGAAGACGTAATTACGACGTCATTATGACGTCTTCAAAAGACTATTTATTCCAAGATAATTTTTGTCGCATTGACGACGTCATTACGACGTCATAATGACGTCTTTAAAGGACTAATTTTTTCAAGATATATTTTGTCTTCTCGACGACGTCATTATGACGTCTTTAAAAGACTATTTTTTCCAAGATAATTTTTGTCGTATTAACGACGTCATTAAGACATCATTTTGACGTCTTTAAAAGACTATTTTTTCCTAGCTAATTTTTGTCGTATTGACGACGTGATAACGACGTCATTATGACGTCTTTAAAAGACTATTTTTTTTCAAGCTAATTTTTGTCGTATCGACGACGTCATTATGACGTCTTTTAAAGACTAATTTTTCCAATGTAATGTTGTTGTATTGACGACGTGATAACGACGTCATTATGACGACTTTAAAAGACTTATTTTTCCAATGTAATGTTGTCGTATAGACGACGTGATAACGACGTCATTATGACGACTTCTAAAGACTTATTTTTCCAATGTAATGTTGTCGTATTGACGACGTGATAACGACGTCATTATGACGTCTTTAAAAGACTATTTTTTCCAAGCTAATTTTTGTCGTATCGACGACGTCATTATGACGTCTTTAAAAGACTATTTTTTCCAAGATAATTTTTGTCGTATTAACGACGTCATTAAGACGTCATTTTGACGTCTTTAAAAGACGATTTTTCCTAGCTATTTTTTGTCGTATTGACGACGTGATAACGACGTCATTATGACGTCTTTAAAAGACTATTTTTTCCAAGCTAATTTTTGTCGTATCGACGACGTCATTATGACGTCTTTAAAAGACTATTTTTTCCAAGATAATTTTTGTCGTATTAACGACGTCATTAAGACGTCATTTTGACGTCTTTAAAAGACTATTTTTTCCTAGCTAATTTTTATCGTATTGACGACGTGATAACGACGTAATTATGACCTCTTTTAAAGACTATTTATTCCAAGATAATTGTTGTCGTATCGACGACGTCATTACGACGTCTTTAAAAGACTATCTTTTCCAAAATATTTGTTGTCGTATTGACGACGTCATTACGACGTCATTATGACCTCTTTTAAAGACTATTTTTCCAAGATATTTTTTGTCGTAAGGACGACGTATAACGACGTCATTATGACGTCTCTAATAACCTAATTTTTCCAAGATAATAATCGGGTAAAGACTACAACATCTAATATGAGCATAAGTCAAAGTAAATAGGGCAATTATCAGAATTGAAAATAGGGAACAACCCCCCCCCCCCCCCCCTCAAATGTCATTAGTCATTATTTTAATAGTGGACCAATTTACAGATTGTGCACCAAGGTCTGCAATATCGATCAAGACTAAACATGCTCGCATCTAGTACAAACGGGAGTGTGTAAAGTACGTGTGTGTACGCATACAGTACTCAAGGCATGGCGTAGGACTACACTATATGCGATGTGTATGTAGCCTAATGTATTTGAATTCAGAGTGAAAAAGCCGTTGCATGAAGTACATCCTCCTGAATACTTTCGTTTTCTCCTGCAAATTTACAGTATGGGTAAGTCCTAGAATTACCTTATTTATTTACAAAAAGTACATAAATCTATAGTTACTGTTTTTCGTTCTGAAAAGTTGATATGTAGACTCTATGTTACTGTAATTATGTCAGTGATAGTGAACTCGGACTTTCAACACTTGCTGACAAGATTTGGAATGTATGATCCCATATATGTATTTTTATGTAGGGTCTTGATTGAAGGTATGCATGGCATGGGGCATCATTTAAAGCAAAAAAGTTTACTCATTTGCCTACACATGGGCTGCATGGCTTTAAAGGGAAATCTAACTTGAATATACAACTGCTCTAAAACTAAAAGAAAGCAGAAAAATAAGAGAAGCAAACTGATTGTGATGAAAGTCTTGGCACTAAGTTAGGTCTAGAATCTACTGCCCTTCCCTTGTTCATAGACGCAGGCTATGTCAAGTGGAAAACACTCCGTCCCTCGGATAGGAGGCTTAAATGGAGGCCCCGTGTACAGGAGAGTCACCACCCTTGCACGTTAAGAACCCATTGCACTTTTTTGTATAAGAGTAGGGGGAAAACCCGGTGTAATGGTCCACCTGCACACCCCAATCAGGCCGAGTATATGGCATCTGTAAGAATCTTCAGTATTGAAGGAGGCAGATTATCTTGAAGAAGAAGTCAAAGAAGGATAATACATGCAGTCACGCGTGACACAGTGTGAGAGTGTCTACTTTATTCCAAGCAATACTGTAGATCTACTACTAGTTTAGAATCATATCCAGACTTTTTTACCAGTGACCCTTAACTCTGGCGCGGAGAGATAACTCTGGGAAGCTCCGACGCCGATGCTGAAGGGTTCTAGCTTGCATCAAAAAACATTCTAACAGCGGGTTGGGTGACATTATCTCAAAATATGCAAAGGGGTAATTACAATTTTGACTTACTAGGTTGCTCGACTCCTCTGGGCATCTATAGGCGGCAACTTGAAATTATAACTTGAAGAAGTCTTCGATGGGAAAAAGGGGGTGATTCTTCAAATTATAATTTCAAGTTGCCGCCTAGATGCCCAGAGGAGTCGAGCAACCTAGTGAGTCAAAATTGTAATTACTCCCTTTGCATATTTTGAGATAATGTTACCCAACCCGCTGTTAGAATGTTTTTTGATGCACAAACCCGAAGCTCCGACGCCCGCGGCGCAGGTGTTGGAGCTTCTCGGAGTTAGTGTGGAGAGAGTCCTAAAAATCTAAAACATAGGTCTAGATCTAGGCCTAGCCCAAATCAAGCAAATATTCATGAAATGTTCAAATATTGCCGGTCATGATTTAAAAGTCGTTATGTTTCTAACCTGTTTCTGGTCAATTTTCTTATTTTGGGGGGACTATTTTTCGGAAAAACGTTGATAGTAGTATACACTTTCTCACAGGTTGCACGGCAAACCGCTGCACAATACAAGTGCATACAGATGGAGGGTTGCGGGGGCACGTAAGTCTGCGTGAAGTGATCTACCTCCTCCTACATTGTATGGTAGATAACTTCACACAGGCGTGCGCCCGCCCGCAACCACCATCGGTATGCACTTGTAATGTGCAGCGGTTTGCAGTGAAACCTGTGAGAAAGTGTGCTACCGGCCCGGGCCCAGATGTCTGGAAATTGAGCATTACGTGTCGATACGTAGAGGAATAAAGCAGTGACTTGTGTCACAAACATGTAACCTTAAACAAGTCGTTTCTATCTTTAGACAGCAAATTTATCTTATAGGCTACCGTATACAGAAATCTTTATCTGGAAATAATCGGTTAGACCTGTAAATGGTAAACAAAATTCTTTCCCCACAGGCTGTTCAAAGAAGTTTGTAGTATATGTGTTGCACATACCGGTACATACATTATCAACCATTCATTTTGTTTTAACTTTATTCATTTTCTCATTTATTTGTAGGCATCCTTTTTTAACATCTTTCGTCAAAGAAGTGGATTCAAAGCACATTGTGGCCTCAGTATATTGATGTGAAACCATGCAGAAAATGCTACTCTCTCTCAACCTTGTGGATGTTCCCTACTTCCCTAAGGATCAGCAGCCTCTTGAAACAGTTGAAGCCATTATCGGTAAATGTGTACATGTACTTGTATTATTTCTGTACATTTATTTGTCATATTGTGCATGATCACTGAGACACTGACCAATTAGACACTTCATAATGGTTCATTTCATTTGAAAGGCTTATTTCAGTTATTTGTCCTAAGTTTCAAATATATTTATAATTCAATTAATTTTAGATCACTAAAACCTGCAGGTATGTTGCAATAACCGACAATATTATGTGTGTTTCAAACAGTGTTTTTTTACCCTTCAGCATAGGTCAAGGAGCTTTCATTCTACCCTCATCAGCAAACTACAGGAATGCCAGTTTTCAGGCAATAGCCTGAATTCAGGCCCTGGCGAGTTATTTTCATACCATAGTTTAGGTTTTTTGTGTACAAGCTAGCTCATTCTAGGTGATTTTTCAGGCCCTCTGATCAATTCTAACTGGCATCCCTGAAACTAGAATTGTATTGATAATTTACCAAACAAAATCCTGAATCACGTTTTGCATTGCCCATAATGACTTTATGTTTGTGAGCAATAAGAAATTATTTCTGATAAATCTTACCAAGCAGTATTTTTCTGACATAATTCATTATTTAATTCATTGTTTACGTTCCAGTTTTAAAATATATAAAAGTTTGTCTTAAATTGTATTCCTTTCTTTTTTGCTTTATTCATGCACTAGAATTCCTTGCGTCTATGTTCCCTGGATCTGAAAGCAGTGCATAATGCCAGAGATTCCACCCAAAAGCCAACCCATGAGTCCAAGCTGAAGAGGAATATTTCCAAAATTACATGTAGATCTACACTCACCCGATAGTTTAACTGCTAGAAAAAAGGTTATTTTTTTTACTTCATTATAATTTATAGGGTAAGAGAGAGATTGGGGGAGGGGGAGAGGTGAGGTGTAGCCACAAACCTGAATGGCTTAAAGCTGTGGAACTGAAATTCCCATTCATGTCACTTACAATTTTAATGAATTACAGGGTGTACAAACTGACATAACAGTTTGAGTAAAAGATTCCAGTATTTTGCATATATTTGTAATTACTATTTATGAAGTTGACCTGTTTCATAATGCTTATGTAGTAGACTTGATATGCTCAGTCTCATGCTCACCCCCACCCCCCATCCGCTTCGTATCAGTTCTTAAAACCTGTTGCAAATTATATATAAGTTGGTAATGGAGAAAAATTGAGTGAGGTAAATACAATACAAATCAATTCCATTATTAAGCAACTAAGACTTGTTCAGATACGGAACGTGAACCGCCAACAATTTTCGAAAATGATGCAGTTTGGTTTTATGTGTAAAGCGAATGGCAACAAGTCTTTGTATGTTTTGGACTGCGCATATTCAGTGAGCTCTTTTTTTTATAATATACAGAAATGTAAAGCATATTGAACTCTATGTCAACATTTAAAAAACTCTGCGATTTTGACTGTTTTGCAGCATCATTTCTGAACGAGCCTTAAAGGGACTTGGTAACATTGTTCAGATGAGAGAAAATGGTGCTAAGGTATTGACTTCAATGCTATACTGTATGTACACTTAAAGATAATCTGAACATTTGAGTTAAAAATAGACCACTATTGATGATAAAAATTGGGAAAACTGATCTGATCCATTCCTTAATTCTCCCAACTTTATTTTTATAAATTGATTAAATTGAAGTGAGTGTAAATCATCACAAAGCAAAGAATTAGCTCCAATACCTTTTCCAAATTTAGGCGTTGAAAGATTTTTAAAGGCCTGTTTTATATCTTATTTTCATGGAAAAACGGTTGGGGAAAATTCAAAATTTTGTTGGGAGAATTAACTGTTAAAGAGTGACACACAGTAGCGCCTTCAATGAAAACCATAAATATCTTGTGGTTTGAAAAAAAAATGGTAGTTAAAAGTATAACATTCTTGGATTGTATCTGTGATTTAGAAAGCACAATATGGCTTACCTACATGTATATTGAATTCGCTGTTAAAATTTAAGTTAGATTGTAATTCTTTTGTGAAACTCCTGGGACTTGCCAAATGAATGTTGTGACATAAGCAATGGAATATATCTCTTTGTGCTAAACTTTTTCAGCATGTTTGCTATTTTATCTTAAACTGGGAAATATCTTCTGAATAATTATTCCACAGTCACCTTGGAATTGCCCAACTGAGCCAATCGTACTGGCGGGAATGTTATCTGATATAAATTGTATTTTTATACTTGAACTTCAGCTTCTGTATTTGCAACAATACTAATTTTTTGTTATTTATAAATATGAATGTTGCCACTAATGCCTTTTCTTATATTTAAGTCATGTGCCCGTAAGAAGCAGGTTTCTAGCACAGAGAATAGGTACAGTTGAGCTGATTTCTGCACAGTTTTCTAATATGCTGTATCGCCAAATGTGAACATCGTGGTTTCAACGGGCAAGCAACCATCATCAGAAAACTCTGCAGGTATCAGTGAAGCTCTCCCTGTTCCCCTTGCTGCCAACTTGTTCCTTTTGAGTGTAACAAATAACTTAGCTAAGCCATGTGTTTATCATTTGTGCCATTTTTCTCCTGTGTGTGATTTAGATTGTATAGTTTTATACTTTATACTGAATTCTTGCCATGAACTTAGATATTCCCCATGTATGTAACAAGAATTGATCTTTCATGCACAGAAATTCTTTCCAACAACCTTTTGTTTTATATGATAGTCTTTATCTGCATTAAAGTCTTGGGTTGTCAGGAGCGGTTTTGCAGCATGGAGACAAGGTAGAGCTGCACTGATGAATGCCTAGCTTTCCACTATGCTGTTTTGCTGAATATGAGGAACTTCCCCAGTGTGCTGTTTGCTTGTCTACTAAAATACTGCGGGTATCAGTGTAGCTTTACCTAGTCTCTATGCTGCTAACCTGCTTCCAACAACCGTAAGACTTATAAGTTTAGCCAATATGTCATAGTTTCTTGTAGCACAATTTATAACGAAACAGATATCTTTGTGATGGCCTGTTAACTTTCTTAAATAAATTATGAGACTGACAGAAATACACTAGGTATCTATACAGCATGTTTTGGAAGAAGTGTCAGGATAGTGATGAAAAGATTGTGTACCAATGGAAGCCAAGTTAGATAGAATAAGAAGGTATAGAAATACGTATTTTTTATTTTTGTTATCCATTTTCATACCATATACGTGTACATTAAAAATATGAAAATTACTTTCTGTCTGGCATGTATATATATATATTATGTGATGTTTTTTTTTTTGCTTTGATTTTACTGTGTGATTGTTCAGAATGTGTACATGAAGTGACTTTGACACTTTCTTCCTTGATTAGGTGGTCTTATAGATGTTATTTAGAGGACAACAAAGACGTATAGATCATGGAAGGATAAAAGGTACATCGAAGTGACCAGTAAAATGTAAATATCACGTCAAAATTTGATGTCCATACAACGTATACAGGTCTTTCTTGGGTGAAAGTTGACGTCTTAAAGACGTCTTTATTTAACCAATGGGACCTAAAGAGAAAATATGACGTCCATACAACGTCTTTCTGTGGTACAAGTTGACGTCTTAAAGACGTCTTTCTTTGACTAAAAGACGTAAATATGACGTCCATACAACGTCTTTCTATGGAACAAGTTGACGTCTTAAAGACGTCTTTCTTTGACTAATAAGACGTAAAAATCACGTCAAAATATGACGTCCTCACGACGACGTACGCGGGTGCAAAATCATGTCTTTTTGACGTCTTGTTATGTCGTCTTAAAGACGTCTTTCTTTAACTAAAAGACGTAAATATGACGTCCATATGACGTCTTCCTATGGTACAAGTTGACGTCTTAAAGACGTCTTTCTTTGACTAATAAGACGTAAAAATCACGTCAAAATATGACGTCCTCATGACGACGTGCGCGGGTGCAAAATCATGTCTTTTTGACGTCTTGTTATGTCGTCTTAAAGACGTCTTTCTTTAACTAAAAGACGTAAATATGACGTCCATATGACGTCTTCCTATGGTACAAGTTGACGTCTTAAAGACGTCTTTCTTTGACTAATAAGACGTAAAAATCACGTCAAAATATGACGTCCTCATGACGACGTGCGCGGGTGCAAAATCATGTCTTTTTGACGTCTTGTTATGTCGTCTTAAAGACGTAGTACAAGACGTAAATATGACGTGATATTTACCAGTCTCTGCTATCAGGGTATGGACACTTTATTTCCAAAAAGTTTCTTGATCTTCTCAACACTTAACTACACTGTTTGAAAGTGAGGAAAACCACATCGGGCTCCATGAGGAAAGAACTGCACTCAGAATTTAAACACACAAATTTGTTGGTGGCACTGTCGAAACTCACTTTTTCTCCCACAGCTTGAGTAATAAATACCTGGCCTTCTTCCCTCTCAAGTCCATATACCGACTTGCTGCTATACTATAGGCTCTAACATGTCACTCTTACACATTCCATTGGTATACAAGGAATGAATACATAATTATTTTTACACCTATAAATGAGACATATATGCCAAATATTTAGCAACAATTTGTATTTATTCATATCCCTTTAAATACTTGAGAGCCATTTTGATTACTTTATCCTTGTGTATTTATAGCAATCGGAGCATTGTATCTTTGTCAGCTTCAATCTAAATACATTTCCATAATAATTCATATTCATGTGCTCAACCAAAGCCAGTGTGAGGGCCTGTTGAGGGCCAGAAGGGAATTAACTCAAATACATTTGCATAGAGTAAATGCCGTTCTGGCTCTCAGCAGACAACTTGAGAGATTGACATACCTTTAGGGGGATATCTTGGATGTTTGCCATCTTTTCCTGGCCACTCTACTCTGATCAGACCAAACGGTTTGAAGGACGCTTGCAGACCAGCTACATGTGGATCAAGAAAATTGGACAAAGATGTCATCAAAACAATTTTTATAACAGAATCAGGAAACTCAAGTCTAACTCAAAGTCAATAAAACTCTCCTTGAAACGTACTCATGAGCACAAACAAACATTGATAAATATTGTCTCCTCAGAGGCAGAAGGGCATAAACAGAAATCAGATTAAAAGCCATCATGGCTCTCCATCAATATAGTTCAATTTTTCGCCATCAATCAGAGAGCAAAATTCAACACTCTATCTTAGACCTTGCAAGTGCATCTACGAAAAAGGAAATATCATTGAATTTGTGGTTTCAATGATAAATGAAGAAATGTGAAGAAAAAAACACGAAAGATATACACTGCTTTATGAATTAGAAATAAATTACTCTTTCGACAGGTTGCTACTAAATCTTTCAAAGCTAAGTTTATATCCTTACTGTAAGTACAATAAAATATTTTTTATGTGTGTGACAGTATATAATAAATCCTAGCATATCTCTATTAAATAGTCAGCAGAAAAATAGATATGTCATGGTGACATGCTAAATAATTTTTGGACTATGGAATCTAAACAGTGAATATAGTAAATCAATCCAATAAGAGTCTGCATAAAAGTCTGGTAACCAAATAAAACTGATCAGGGTGAGAAAATATAAATTACCATTCCTGTCATAAAGGTCTATATACTCCATATCAATGATTCACAGGACGAATTCATCACTACTATTTTCACCTAAAGGAGTGAATTCTACATTATTAACATTTTTTTTTGAAAAAAAATACTAAAAGAGCCTGTATCAGGGTAAGATGTGAAATAACTTGTTTTTTCATTAATCAAAATCTAAATACCAAGAAGCTTCATGTATGGTTTCACATAAAAGTGAAGGCCCTTCACAACATTAGTAAACAAGCTATCAAGACGATACATCGTGCTATAGATTCACAAATCCACAATCGTAATGATGCAGGCATTTATGCACTGTACAACACTGCAGTATACAAGCTTCTGTATAACAGAGTTAAATACATTGCATAACAACATAACCACATTTCATTCCTATGTGAACTGAAGTGTGATTTCCTTGTTTAAATTACAGCCCCTTGGGAGCCCCAAATTTGCCAAAAAATTTGATGGCAAAATTTCACTCCAATTGTATCATAAATTCACACTTCCGCATAAATTCCAAGCCCCCCCCCCCCAAAAAAAAAAAAAAAAAATGTGTTTGAAGACAAATATTGATAAAAGAATACATCATTTGGTTTTTCTTTTGTTTGCAGAAAACCTACATTTTGTATTCTTGCCTCAATATTTGTCTTCAAACAACATTTTTTAAAATATTTTTGTTAATATATATCGTCGCTGTTTTCACGAAGTGACGGTAGTGAAAAAAAAATTGCATTCAGTTTGCGTGACGATTTTCCTCACTACCGTCACTTCATGAAAACAGGGACGATATATATATATATATATATATATATATATATATATATATATATATAGTTTGTTTTGTTTGGGGGGGGGGATCTTTGTAGAAGTGTGTCTTAAATGACATCCTCTTTCACATTATGATGCAAAATTATTTTGCCATCAAATTTTTAGGGCTCACAACACTTTAGAAGGGCTTTAAGAGACATGCTGTCATGTTCTCACAATCTATAATTCTATAGTTTTCTACGACCTTCACAATGTATAAAATTACATCTTTTTATCCGAGAACAATATGAAGCATGCCCTTATCACAGAAAAATTTCAATCTGTACAGGCTTATTTCTTTGGTTAAATAAACTTTCAGAGGATAAAAACATTCTTGCTTTACATACCAAAGTTTCAACGCATCCCTTTACATTTATTTGCTTGTTACGTTTCTGTATGACTCATCAATAATTGTTTTGACTGTATGTTTCTTTTGTGTAATCTTGTTTCTAGGAGTAGTAAATATCATCGTTATTATAACTTTCACTGCATCAAAGATAACACTATCACAATGGTAGGCATGATATAAATGCAAACAAATTCAAGAGAGCTCTGCTCTCATCTTGTTTTACAATTTCCCGTTTATTACTTGTTAAAAATGTAAATTGGTTGACATTTTCTACCCGCATATACCCCATACAAATAATCCTTCCTTGATTTTACACAGTGGTGCTGTTGCAAGATAAAATCCATTAATATATTTGAACAATATAAAGTTGTGCTAAATATAAACTCATTAGTTATATACTCCATCCATTGTATACCGTATGGATTGCATTTTCACAGGTGTGGTTATCATTCCAAGTTCATATTACACAAAAAATGTAACTCAAGTTGGCAAAGTAGTGCATCTAATGACCTGTATCACTAAAATGGCATAACAAGAGATATATACAGATATGTATATGAATAATCCAAATGGTGTAGTCAGTACTACAGGACACATTTCTGTATTGAATGCTAATATATTTCACAGAATTTATCCAAATGGCACTCCTACATGTAAGAAAATTCTAGAGTCTATGCCAGCCATATGGTACAAGATACCATACAAACAAGTGGTGAATAAATTATATCGAAGACATACAATATAGCCAGTGTGAAATGTGTATGGTACATAATATATCATGCATGCATTCATGCCTTCATGAGTAAATTCCCAGAATTTCAGAACAAGGTCAGAAATAACCACTGTATTGAGGTTAGTAAACATATTTTGGTTACAGTCAAGGACGTTGTGATAATTTACATAGTGGATCTATACAGTTGAATACTACAAAGATACTCTTATATTGATCTTGCTTCATGGTTTATCCCATAGAACACAATGTCCACTTTAGAAATTGCCCATTCTGAGATTAATCCTTCAGAAAATTGCCCCGCATTTGGAATAATCCACACTTTTATTCTAGATTGATTTCCCAATGCACTTTATCACAAGGCATATGTTTCACCATAAATTTCAAAACGAAATGTAATTTTTTGACAAAAATGTGTTGGCAATCCAACTCTTTACAGCATCATCATCAAAATCTAAACAAGTCTGTATCAATCCCTGTAGTCTTGATAAAAACTTCATAAAAATGTTTCTACATTGATTGTTAATGGATGTGTTAAGTACAGAAAAAACAATTCAATAAAATGATTTATCGAAACACAGTCACAAAGACTTTGGAAAATCAATCGAAAACAATAGGCCAATTTCGTAATGTTACCAAATATATGCATATGCCTGTTTAATACAAATAAATGTATTTCAATAGTAAGAATTGAAATTGTATACATTAATTGTTGCTAGGTAGGACAAACATTACGGCCTGTCCTACCTAACAACATGTAATATATGCAATTAACATTCTGACTATTGAAATGCAATTATTGGTTACAGGTGAATGAAATAATTAGTATCAAGGCATTAAGTATAATTTTGGTTACATCACGAAAATGGCCTATTTCTACAACCTTGTCCCTCACCTATGAGTCACTTCAGAGATACTATCTGAACATGAGCAGATAAAGATCATTTGTACATAAATGTAAAACCCATTGAGCTGACTGCTGGATACATGTTCACGAAGGTTATGCAATCGTTATTCATTTATGCATCAGCGGTGCATTCTGTGATACACAGGAGGTAGTATTCTTTTCAAGAGGGCAAACAAAGGTATGAATTCATGAAGCACCTCTATCATTTTGATAGTGATTTTTCGAAAATGCACAAAGCGGAACATGTCCGTCCATGTTAAAAAGATCTGTGGATATTTGGGGGTCATTTGTACAAGTGCTATTTCAGAAGTGGCTTATTAAAATGTGTAAACATGCAATCTAAATGTGATTTCTAAGGGACATACAATAAGATATTGAAACTGCTTTTGAGTTGATTTCTCTAAATGCTTTGCCATTGTGTTAAGTATCACCAACAACAAAAAATATAGACTTTTTACAAATCTTACTCACCCTCGGTAATGTCCCAGGGTACCCCACCAAGGAAGACCTTTCCAGAGTATGTGGGGTTACGGTACACCTTA
Organism: Strongylocentrotus droebachiensis; assembly: GCA_035222895.1. Taxonomy (NCBI): domain Eukaryota; kingdom Metazoa; phylum Echinodermata; class Echinoidea; order Camarodonta; family Strongylocentrotidae; genus Strongylocentrotus; species Strongylocentrotus droebachiensis. The sequence continues at coordinate 495,946 of JAVYIG010000537.1, read as the reverse complement.
GGAGGCAACTGACCACTCCATGTGCAGGTTGGCTGGCAAATAGCTACAATGTAAAATAAAAGTGGTTAAATTGTATATTAGGACATGATGCATCATAACCTCCTCAAGTTCAAGGATAAACATAAGCAGCTTATAGAAATTACAACTCAAATCTCTGCTCATTACAGCTTCTACTGCAGGTATTTCAAACTGAGAAATTTCCATAATAAGTTACACTTTTAGAGCAAATACAAAAATATGAATGTTAGAAAAAAGGATTATTAAAAACAGTATACTCAGTACAAGCCTCAAATATTTCTCTACCACTAGCAGACCATAATATACAACATCTTGACTAGCAAGAATTTTTGGTAGAAATGAAAATTTTCCATGTAAATTCCTGACTTCATCTAACTATTTCGAGCCAGAAAAAAAATTCTTTAAGTTGGTCTCATTCTCGTATCTATATCTTCAACCTTTTTTAAATCAATATTTGATTAGCAGAACTTCTAAGTTTAATTTGAAATTATGCTTACAAGCTGCCTGTCTGTTGAGTCTAGCCAGTTTTTCAATGTTACTGGGATCAGTAGGAAGAGCATTAAAGAGCTTCTCCAGGCTGTTGAGCTTGGGGTCCATGAGGAGCTGCCTGGTCAAGGCTTGGACGTTGGGATCATTGAAGTCCAGTGGCGGAGGAGGTGGAGTGGCCCTGTACATGTTTGGGTCCAGCATGTTTTGAGCTGCCTGGGGGAAAGGCATGTTGGGATTAAGGCAACCTGGGAGACCTCCCTGGTAGCCCTGAAGACCACCTTGCAGGAGCATTGCAGGTGATATGTTAGACATGGCCATGTTTAGTCCCATCTGTTGGTTGGGATGTCGGAATGCAGGGTCTCCTGTGAGATTCAGGTTGCCCTGCAGAGATTCAAAGCACAAGACAGTGATGTGTTAACATTCAACACAATATCTTCCAAACTGATAACGGTTGCCAATCTCTGCAGAGTAGACCGAAAACTCTTCGTAAACTAAAATTTATGGAATAAAATCATTGAGGTTGCGGTATAATTGATCTTTATTTTGCATGTTTTTTTTGTTTTTTTTCTTCATTTTACTTGTCTCCACAGAGTAGCAGAGTAATATATTCATATACAGTGATCTACGAACGAAATAATCTTAAATTTTGACCATCGCTAGCCACAATTATTTTTACCATCATTTCCGAGAGGCTTTCAGCCAAAGCATCATTCATGGATCCTGCCGAGCTCACTCCGCTGCTGTCCGAATCACTGGGACTGGGGCACTTCTGGTCCCTGTTGCCTACCCCCTGCATGGTCTGGTTGATAGGGGAGAAGACATAGTCCCACAGGACAGAGGAGTCTGAGCTAGGGCTACTGACGCTGCACAGGGACGATGGATACTGGTCGCTGGGGACCGGAGAGCACTCCAGCATGGATGCAATGTGGTGACCCACTGCTTCAACAGGGAATGACCCTCCTCCGTTCAGGTAGCGGTCAATGTTGGAGAGCGTGATGGCATCTTTGGGGTTGGTGCAGACTGGATGAGAGCTCCAGGTGCTCTGGGAGACAGGGGAGCCAGGGACATTGGGAAGGAAAGATATAAAGTCTGTACCATTTGTACCTCCATTGCCCTGGGGTGGGGGAAGCGATGAGTTGGTGCTGATTGGGGGTGGGGGCGACATCTTTGTATCCATCGTGGATGAGGACTGGATCTGGGCTCTAGCAGCTGCTAATAGGTTGGCATCGATGTGAGGTACTAAAGCAGATAAAAAGATAATAGTGAAATATAGTACACTCAATTTACATTGTATACAAAGTGACAAACTAGAATTTGATTACTCTACACTCCAATCAACAACACCAATCAGCCCTATGCATTCAACAAACAAGCAGCTCTATTTCTTGTAAATCCTTGAGTTAAATATTCAATCAACAGACCGGTTTACTACCACTTTCAAATTGTATGCAACTTTTTAAACATAGGATTTTCTTGACAACCCGAGAGCTTGCCCGAGTCTTGCCTGATATAGCAACAAATAATTGTATGCAGACTGGATTTCAAGTATTGTAATTAATTCATTAATAATATGTTAATGAAAATACTTGTCACTAGGTCCCCAGGAAAGAAACATCAGTTGATTTGAATATATTTGTAAACCGGTTGTTGCACAATTCAAGCATTCTGCTTTATTGTAGCTCTATGTACATGTATACAATACCCGTACGCTTATTGGGGACAAGGTTTGTTTACAAATTAAATAGCTACATGTACATAAATGCACAGGATACACTTTGAATTCTTACAAGAATACTTATTGTTTGATATACATCTATATCCTAAGTAAAAGGCAAGTTTGGTAAATCTCATTCAAAATTTAACAATCACTTTTGCCAAGGGTCTCAATTCTAGTGAAACCTTTCCATGCATATTACAATATACACAAAAGTGATGACACAAATTTCAGATCAGAGTATCCAAGAACTTACTTTAAGATCATCATTACCAACCCCAAAGCTCAACAAATCCAATTGAATGGCAAAAGGGATGTGGCAGATACCAGGCCTGGGAGATACTGTTCCAAATGTAAGCACTACCTGTGATTTTGGGAATTCCATTACATTTTCACTTTTTATTTATTTTTATTTACAAGAATTACCCATTGACATTACTCAATTCTCTCATACCCATAGGCTTAATAAAGGGAAAAACTGGTTCCTGTAGACAATGGGTTATAAAACAGTCACTTTATGGTAGTTTATGATTGAATATCACAAAAATTAAGAATTTGGTCCACGAGCAATCACAATTTACATTTTAGAGTACTTGGTTCATAAAAGAAAGGTTTGCAAATAAACGATACTGTCTTTAAGGTTTGCCTTCAAACTTTGGACCAGACAATGCAATAATTTTAAATAGTTTGCAATGTTGACCTGGAAGTCATAAACTTCCCTGGTCTTTTGACTTTAGATCATAAAAGAAGGTTGTAACACAAAACCCACAGACAAACTTGTACATGTATTGTTGGAATATTTTGTACAGAGAGGCATTATCAGCAGCTTTAAAACTATAAACAATATACATGGGCTAGTATATAGAACTGCTGAAGATTTTTCTTCTTTTCCTTTAATACAACATTGGAACTACCAAAACAAAGAAGAGTGATTGCTTTTATCTCTCTTTATAAAATCCTTTGATAATTTCTACCTTCAATAGCACACATACTCAGAATATCTGACTGAAAGGATTCTACCCTCCCCATATCATTCCAAAATTGAACAACTTGTATCTAATGGCAGAATTTTTCTTCACTGATAGTAACCTAAAGTTTATTATTATTCGGGAGATATACTAATATCAATGGTTTTGATTGTGACTCGATACAAATAGTTTTGAGTCAAACACTGCAAAAAGGAAGTTCTGCTTGGAAATCAAACAACTTCTTCATCATGTCATATGGTAAAATAATCTAAGTCTTTATCATATGAGGTACAGCATAATGCTTATGATTATTGATAAAGGAATTGATACTGTATTAATTAATCAGACATAATTATGTGAGCCCGACTTTGAACTCTTTTTAAGGAATGACCCTTCTCTTTCCAAGTCTTGGTCATTCATCCTACCTTCGTTCACTTTACATGTATGTATAACATTTCTATTCTTTAGCAAACCTTTAAGGTCATTCACCTGGCAAGTTAACAACTGTTATGTTCATTTCACATTTACATGCAACTTGAATGTGTAAACCTTTGTTAAACCGATTTGAAATGACAATAGCGCCTGCTCATAATGCAATACAAATTAGTTTCACAGGTAAATGCACATTCCTGCTACTCGCTTCAGTTTTTTGCACAACTATAATTCCAGACCTATGCATTTCTACCCTCATGTTTAAAGTCAACAGCTGATCGATCACTTTAACAAAAGAAAGGGGCGTATCAGTCAGCACTGAAACAGAATATGACTGTTGATACAACTTAAAACACACTTGACCATACGGTAGGTAAAGTGAGGTTGTTGAGTGTAACCACACAAAGTCATTAAAACCTCTATTGGTAAGAAAATATGGTATGCCCAGAACAAATTTAGGGCTGTGAACAAGGATTTGTCTAGAAACTAAAAGATGCTGTAAAGGGTCATCTGCTGAGAGCCAGAAAGGCGTTAGTTCTCTCTTCTCAAGGATATGATTTCACGTTCTTCTGGCTCGCGACAGATGATGCGTGCAGTAAGAAAAGGCAAGGAAGCAAATTCACTTTGCAAGAACAGAGTTTCTACTTCAGGCAATCCTCAAGATAATAAGTGATACTATTTGTTGATTTATTCATTATATTTCAGACAATTTCCCGTCCTACACCACTACGCTTTTAATATAGCTCTTTTTGTTTTGGAGGTGGTATTACTATCCATTTAAAAAACATGTTTATTTATTATATTGCAATGTTTACCATTATTTCTTGGAACCTCACGAGTCAAGCATAGTTAATTCCATTGTATATTCTCTTTTCAAATCTAACAATAGTTTCAGTTCTGCCTTCTGAGCTTTTATGTCGTGAATGCCAACTATAGGCACCATAAGAAATTGAATCATGATGGATGTAAATCTATAATACTGTGCATACAAAGCCTATATTTGTCAATCAATTTTTAGCCTTTTGAACTTAGATATACAAAACCTTAAATCACAATATGAGTTATGTATGGGTTGAAATATGAAAAAGAAACTTTACACAAAACCCTTGTCACTTTTGGTCATGTCTTGCGAGTGTGAACAGAGAGAGGGCAAGTTTATTTCCAGCCTGTCTTTCAATCAGCCTCCTTCAACGAGATGTGACGACTTCAGAGCCTCGGCCTAGCTGACGAGGGGGGAGCGGTTACAGTTATGTGGGTATTAATAAGTACGTACATGTAATCTGCCATGTGTAATTGTGGATCCAACACTTGATACCTACCAATGGATACACGTAACTAGAGTTCAACAAATATCATATGATGCAAGGGATAGATGCTGATACAATCCAAGGAACTGCTCCAATGTCATGTGACTACTTTGTCTGAAGCAAAGTTTGATTCAATTCACAAAATAAGCTCTCAAGCAAGTATATATGAGAAGAAAACTTCTAAGCAATTCTTATCTATTCATGAATATGTATTCAATCATTGGAATCATTGGCTGGTGTATGTGACTGAAGTGCAGTGATCAATACCAATTAAGCACATCGTTATTCACCATGCTATTTTTAATTGATAGAAATAAAGGATTTTCTTCCAAGAGATATTGGGGGAATTAAGGGGCACAAGTTAAATCTTGGATTGATCAAGGTAGAGAGTGGGCCATTTGCATTGTAATTAATCTGTCCAAATTCTAGTGCCAGTCTTCCCCTGATGCTTGCCCTACCTTACATGTCATTATGGAATTGGAAACTCTATTAACTGGTTAATAATGACAGAGTAAATTAAGATTAACTCGTTTCTGTACTTTCTGAATAGAATATACCCAAGTCATACCAACAAGAGATCGATGCTAGACTGACAATAATCCCCCAAAGAAATACATTGTTAATTTAGGAGTAAGTCTGGATGAATGCACCACAAACTGGATGATTTTTACAGAAGGATATAAGATACAAATTGAATATAAAAACCAAAACTCTTCCCGACTTTGTTTTAGATATGAGCAGTTCTGAAATTGAAATTACATTTGGTTGTAAGCTGAACTGCTGTGATATCCTCTACAGCCACCAAATATGGTACTGACATATGTTTTTCTCAGAATTCCATGACAATCATCAGCTATGATATCATCTACATGGCCTGAAGGGATGTATATTCATTTCACAATACCTCTCATTTCTAAACAACGGTGCAAGGAGGGATGATAATATTTCCACATCATTAACATGGAAATATGCAGCAGAATTTTTTTTCTCCTTTAGTTAATTAGGCCTGTTACCAAATAGACCAGACATAAATTAACATAGCTTTGATCTGTTCTTGAACAATTCTAGAAAATTTTCTAAGAGAATGTATATTCCCAGATAATAGTCCCCCTATACCTATTAATTACACACAATCCACATAACTCCGTTTTGTGATAGAAAAAAATTTTGTTGAAGTTTCAGCTGACCTCGGGTACCATTGTTTTGTCATTGTACCCGTCTTATCTGGAATCAGTTGATGGTGGAAGGCATTTTAGCCACAACAATTCCACAATGTAAAAAAGTAAGTTCTCATGTGATGTTAAACCATTGTTGTAAGAGGTCGAGTGAAATTCAACTACAATTGATTACATGTATTATAATTTGGCTGATGCTGCCTCTTACATGCAGAAGATGCTTATTTGAAGGCTTATTGATGTTTGGGGAGAAGCAACAATCCAATAAATAATGTGGAGGATCCAAGGTGCAAGATGATTCTAATTGTTTCCTTATTAGATCTCTAAAAGAAGACATAACATTGGCATATTTAGTCTGAACTTCAATCATTGCTACATTTCTTTAGATTCAAATTATATACCTACAATGCAGTTTATGAAGAGGTTCTACATCATAATTTAAGCAGTGCAAAGATTGTTGTTCAAAACCAAAATGACTTTTATTTATATTGTCAGAGAAATAAAATGTTATGGTCAGTAATTTCCAATTATGATTAATGATGATTGCATGCATACACATAATGATTAAGAAAGCAGTTACATATATAAACAGTTCCAACCCACATAATTTGACCAATTTCTATTTGGTTTAATTGCTCATTAAACCAGATCCATATTGTGTAGATGAGATAATATATTTCACTACATGGTTGATCTTTATGTCTCCTCCATCACCAGCATTTTCCTTTTTTTTTTTTTTTTTTTTTTTTGCATACTTAATCAATAAACAAACTAAAATGTTAACACATGCAGTGACATGGTAAACATCCCATTTTTTAAATAAATGGTTGTAGAATGGCCATGACCACAACCAATGCAATGATCTTTTGTCTGCTAGTTCACAGCAAGAAGGATGTAAGAGCTATGTATTGTCTACAACAGTAACCGCCTTCTTGCAGGCAGCTAGCTGACATTATTTAGTTAAAATGTGGATACTGAGCTGAATTGTCCCTTTAAGCCATTCAGGAAATAGATATATTTGCAGCAGCCTTGGTATGGGGTTTCCTGATTTGCCTAATTTGTGTACTGCACAGTAACATATCTGTTTACAGAGCTCAATTAGGTGTGAAATTCTACCATGCATGGGTGTTTACTGACAGTTTGGAGGGGATGATAAATTGGTAATACATGCAAAAATTCTGATAATTCAGAACCTTTTCCAAACCTTATATTATATTTATCTTACTGTAGAATTTACAGAGGATATTACATTATAATGTTATACATTTTGAGTTGGCTACAATATAGAGAGAAGACAGACTTCTTCCTGTTGAGATCTGCATCACCAATTTTTCTTCTTTTCTTTTGTTACTCATATCCTCTTTCTCTTATTTCTGTTATTGTATGAACCAAAGGGAGAGCAGAATATACTTTTAGCTTCCCTTTAGAATGTCTGTACAGACACATGCCCAAATCACTCAATTTCAAAAATTTCTGGAGAAACTCTTGGCTTAAATCTATACCATAAAATGAAAAACACTTCCTATATGCTTTCATAATTTCAGCTATGCTTCTGTCCAGATGGAAATATTTGATCAAGCTCTATTTCGGTTGAGTGATTCTTCTTTGACTTCTTCTTCCTCTTTGACTTTAATGTAGGTGGGTAATTATGGACTGCATCAACACCATGAAGGAGAAAATTAATTTCATTGACTCGGGATTGAGTCTCTCTGAAGGTCAAGACAAGCATTCACACAATCACATGGCAGCTAGTATGTAAGGTGAGAAAGTGTGTGGTTTTAGTCCCGACAACTATCGTCTGCGTTATCATGAAGTTGTAACATAAATCGACATACCTTCATTATCTCTGATTTCAGGACGGGGTTGGTTCCCCAGTTGCTGTCTCCTCGAGAAGTCCCCGCTGATAGTCTGTCCCACCCCCTGATTCGAACCTACTCCACGTAAATCCAGCGTGTTTTCCAATAGAGCATTGATCTGGCGAAATATATCCACGTTATTGCCAGTACCACCTCTAACCGGTGCAGGCAGGCCTGGAGCTGGAGGAGGCTGGGCAAGGCAGTCCGCACGAGAGCTTTGCTGCTGCTGCTGGCTCCCGATATGGTGGACGACCGGAGGTGTGCAGTCGAATCGTACTCTCTTTTCGGTGCCCCGCTGCAGATATCCAGGTTTTAGCTGATGATGAATAAAATTGAGGCGACGATAAGACTCATTTCACACGTTTGAACAAAAAAAACTATTTTTACCACGTAGAAACTAGAAAAAATTGATTAGCAAAAATTATAAAATTTCCCTTACCGCAGCTACAATGCGGCTGGTTCAGCACAGATGATCAGTTATAACGTGTAAATACGGAAGTAACATCGCACCGTAGCGCAGCAGACGTCGAGTTGTGCATTGCTATAAAATTACTATGAGGGCGTATTAACACGCTTGTCGATCGCCTGCAAGGTTGGTTGCTAGGAGACTAAAACTTTTGACCAATCGCAAGACAAGGTTGATTCTTTGCCAAGGCGTTGTAAATTGAATGCCTTTGCCCAGTTATGACAGCCTTTTAAACAAATCGCACAGCCGTTATTTTGTATTTACACATATATTTTTGTAACACTGTCAAATTTTCCAAGATCAATCTTGCTATAATGGTCCCATACGTCAGTTTAGAAACTTATAGGGACAAAGGACAAAAGTTTGACTTGCCCATTTATATTATTTACGTCTCAACCAAAATCTTAGCCAATTTTTTTTTAATCAGATTAATTTTGCTTGATAAATTATTTTTATCATTAGCTCACAAACAGTGCAATTGACCAATCACATTAATCAATACCATGATAAATAACTATGAATTAATCTTGACAGTCTTGAACCCGTAATTACTGCCAATAATTGATCATATTTCATCGATTATGGGGTCATTCATATTTTCTGTACAAACATCCAGGGCTAGGGTTGGGTGAAGGAGACAATGACTGATTTCTCTCTCGAGTGATGGTGTAAGCTAGATATAAGTCCTGTAAATGAGTTTATTTCACTCACCATTATAGAAAGTCGCCCCTAGTTAGATTTTGTTGCTAAGCTTGATTTAGCAGAGTCAATTAAATTATTTCTTTGTCTGGTATATGATGCAAATTGTGCTCAGGTGCGGTATTATGTAAGGATCACGCAGTTGCATAGTGGTTGCCATCTCAATGAACTATTGAGTGCATGGGTCTACATTGCAAGTAATTAGCATAACATTTTCAAATTCATCGCTAGTCCTGATGGCTACGAACAAGACTAGTGTAAATAAAAGGCACCAACACGTGGAACGTGAATGCCAATTGAGGAAACGTGAACGTAAATGGAATTAAACAGTTTTAAGCACCCTGTACCATGGATTGTTAAATGATGATGACTGTTTACTTTCTGGCGACCACGTGCTATTTCCTTCCTTTCTCCTTCTCTTCTTCCACCCCCTTTTGTTTCCTTCTTCTTTTGACCAAAGGATTGTTCTTACGGAGAGGCTACTACATTCGCATTCCTCACAGCAACACAAAATTATGGATCCCTTCACCCACCATTTCCCCCTCTATCCGAACTTATTATCAACAGTGCATATTTAAACAAAAGATGTTCAGTGATCAACTGAACATAAATTATGCAGCGGACCGGACGTGTAGTGTTAGTCCGATATAAGCATTTACCACTAAGCCATGTTTAGGGCTTTCACAGTCATGATACAGAATATGCAGAAAACATGACTTCTAATTTGAATAAATACGAGTTTAAAACTTCACTGTCTGGTAAATCCAATTCGTGAATTACTATACAAATTTATTTTCAAAACTGATTTCAGTCTGCAGTTATTCCTCTTCGTAACGGCTATGCAATCAATGTTAAATGAATAAATTATTTTAGATTAATAGTATCATAAAATAGCTCCGATTAATTACTGAGAAGTGTTAGAATGAATTACTTGAACGAAACGATCTAATGATGGGCGCATACGATATTTTTATATATAAATAAAGTTGTTGATACATACAAAAACATGGATGTGACCTTTTTGTACGTATTAATTGAAACCGTCTGTAATCAACTTCTTTTTCATTCCTGTTATTCACCATTTTGTAGGTCATTTTTATTATTGTATAAATCACAATCGTCTTTCCAGAATTTCTATTCATGGGGGGGGGGGGGGGTTCTCTTTTAACTTAAGAGGCAACTCGATCTGATCTTAGAATAAATTGTTGTTTGTGTGTGTTATTCATGCAATGATAAATCACAAAAAGAAACCACTTCAGACTTGTTTCGACTTTTCTAATGCTAGGTTTACTTTTAAGTTACCGGCGGCCACGGCAATCACGTTTCAGGCCACCGTGGACAAAACGGAATGGACGTGAGACAACGCGGGGGGACGTAATGGGCAAACGTGACAGGTCGTGATTGCCGTGGATGCCGTGGATGCCGTGGATGCTGTACGGATGGGAAACCTATAGACCGAAGTAAAACGGGGTGAACGCAACAAAACATGACAGTACGTAATAAAAAGAACTTGGCAAGACCTAACAAAACTTAAATACAGAGAAAAAAATGGCCAAAATCCCATGGCGCACCAAGTTTCGGGTAAACGGGGCTGCCGTGGACGCAGGGAACATAGTGTGAATCTAGCATAACAACAAATTACTCATCTTTACTGAATAAGATGTTTTCCTTTACTATCTTCCTCTCGTTCTTATTATTGAGCTGAAATTTCTCCCCCTCTGTCTCTATTCAATTTGGGAGATATATTGTCATGTTAATGCATCGAGTTGTTGAATTAGTGTTGATAAAATAATACTACAGGTTATTTATTTTCTTCAGGTATTAGATTGAATATACGCGCACAAACTTATAACTTATATCCAAACCTAGCCCTTTACACCACCCTTGCTATTTGACAATAGTGGCCAAATCATTAGATAATGATATCTCGGGCAAGTGTATTAAAGATGTGTAAGACTCCGACTTTAGACTACTAATCAACGACAATCAAGATGCAAATTGCATCCTTGTTTCCAATAAGCCTATAAGGGAAGGGAAAATTTAAGACTTCATAACCAACGTCTATCTAAGGAGTGGGCGACGGAATAAAGAAGCATTTACTTACCGATGACAAACTCATGATGTGGTTGCCTCTCTAGCATAAACGCTTTGAAATTTCCGCATGAACAAGATTGGCGCCAAGTTCAAACTCACTGGTGACCGAATGTAGCCGTCTCTAATGTGGGCAAAGTAGTCGCACAGATGGATGACAATGCTAACCTGGTATTAGTGGTCTGTGGAAATAGGTGTTGTCTTGAAACCAACTGGGTTTTGAACAAGCTGTTGCTCGATGGACGAACTGGTGGTATTCTGATGAAGACTCCCAAATACCACCACCTTTTTAAAGAAGCCATCCTGGACTTCCTGCGATTATGCAAATGCTGCTTATTGGATTGTGTGCTCTTGCTCGACGTGGAAGTGCATTTCTTTCAAGGCGCTTTTGTATGATGATCCGAATAATTAGCATGTCGTAAAGAGCGACCAGTGACCCGTGACGTCCCAAAAATAATTACAATCGTAGGATGACAAATGGGGCAAGGACGATTTCAGCTAGTCTCATTTGATTTATGAGAAAACTCATCTGTTGCGACACACCTGTTTGGTTAGAATTATAATTCTTATTATTCAGTTTCAAAATGTATTCATCACGTTCATTCAAGGATCTTCTAGGAACAGACTTTACATTTGAATACATGTAAATTTCTTCAAAGAAAAATTAGAAATACAATTATTATTTGTTTTGCTTTCAGTAATTGCAAATTGAATTAAACTTTTATAATTAAAAAAAGATTATAAATCAAACTTTTTATCATACTAAAAAGGTTGTAACAAATGTATTTTCACTAAATCAATGATTATTGTTGTTCTTTTTGGCAACATGAACATAATATACATCATTTGTTAGTCTCAAGAGGAATGTTGATGTTTCTTTGACTTTTGAATAGAAATGCCTCTCTAAAGAATGGGAAAAGTGCTCAGTCCCGATAGGATGAAAACAGAAATGATAATTTAAACATTTTCTGTACTATCTCTTGGCACAGAATACCTAACGTCTTTTCAACCCTGAACACATAGTATACCCCACCTGCCCTTCTATTAACATGCTTTACTCCCCTGCTGTATACACAATAATCGGGCCTCAACATGGGATAGAAGGGCACTTTTGTCATCGCGACTGAATGTAAGCTCTTCTTCACAGCATTCCGCTTTGATCAATTTCATGTCTTCTTATCCATCGAGGGATTCAGAAATGTTCCTTTGAAAATACCACAGTTGTGCGGATTACTATTTTTATGCTAGCTAGCTAGCTAGAAGAAAAGTAAACTACGAATACGTTTAATTTGCCTCCCGGGTGTAAACTTTAATCCATTCATTTGGATGGGGATGGTTAAATATTTGTAAAATAATAAGCCCAACAAGCTGAAATATCATTACACAAATTACTACAATCATCAAAGTATTACTGTGGTAATCACCCCAAAATATCAAATCCAACCCATATATTTCAGGAATTAGCGTAGCATGATTCCACCCGTTAAGGAACACTGGAACAAAATGGGAGGGGGGGCACAGGTCTTTACAAGGCTACTGATTCGGGGATGTTGGGGGAATTGGTCCAGGCGTCTTCTTTGTTCACCCGTTTCCCCTTCTCCCTGTCCTTTTCTCTCTTTTCTCACTTTTTCTTTCCCTTTAGAACAAAAATAATTCTTTTACGACACGATGGGGGAGGGGCACGTTATTCCTTTGCCCCCGTAGTTACGCCACATCTACACATGACCTTTAGAGATTGAGGTATAACATTCATGGAGCTTTCGGTTGCACTTTGTGAGTTGTCCTGAAAAGGACTGTTTGATTTGAAAGGGAGATATAAAAGAAAAGAGAGTGAGAGAGAGAAGTAATTTCCTTTTGAGAGATGTTTTTTTTTCTCCGATGGATGACTACATATCATGGTAAGAGGAAGAGGTATAGAGAAATGGAAATAGTTATTCATTCGTGGTGGGACCCTGAAAAAAGGACAGATGCACCAGGTTATGAATGCGAAGAGTGAGTGAGAGAGAGAGAGAAAGAGAGAGAGAGAGAGAGAGAAAGAGAGAGAGAGAGAGGGGGGGGGGGGGCTCGACGTTCCGAATAGACTGTTTGGAACGATCAAATCTTGTTTTCGACGGGTTTTCGAAACAGACATTCCTCGTTTAAGTATTCTGCCACTGATTTATAAAGGATCGTCGAATACCTATCATGGTTACAGTTTAGTAATTAACCTTCCTCTTCACCAACCTCTCAATTTAATCGGGATCCTTTTTTGTGTGTGGTTGTAATACATTCAGGAAATCTGCCCAGGACAACAGTACTGAGCTGGAACACTAACGGTAAACCAACAACACATATCCAGCTGAATCGGAAAATACGATGCAAAAATTAGAGGGTTTTGATCTGACTGACATTCATGGAACCTCGCCCTTAAGTAGAGCATAAAAAGAGGTCACATTCACTTTTGTTGTTCGAATATTATGCGACAATAGACATACATTAAAGGAGGAACACACTTTCAATCCTAAAATCCTCACGGTTAGTTTTAAATGTGCCTTTTATTTGAATAGACATGTGCAATAAATTCTTAAGAAATCCTGTCCTTTGGTTGAACCATGCATAAATCTAAGAACATTTTCGACTAACTTTTCGATGACTTTCAAAGGAACAGTATAGTTTATTGTGTTCTGTTAAAAGGCGAAGTTGACAGCTCCTCATCAATACCTGACAAATTTCATACATATTATTTTACAAATTTCTTCTGATCCCACTTGTTGTTCTTCTTTTTTTATCTCATTGCAAATCGTCCTACAGTACACTATACTATGAAACGCCCTAAATTAAACTATAATTGACAGAAAAGGGGGGTACAAACAAAAGAGGGATTAAATATTTTGATAACAAACCAAATATATTATTTTTTCTCTCTCCTTGAATTATCATGAATTATGATGATTGATGTCAACATGTAATCTTAACTATCATCAACATCAATGTCATTGCCTTCATCACCATCATAAACATCATCATAGTCACCATCATCACCTGCACCACCACCATCACGAACATCATCGTCATCATTATAATCTGTCATTATATTCATCATCATGCACTTTCAACATCATCATCTATCATCATCACCACTATCATCATCAAGAACACCATCAATATTGTGCAAAGGTTAAACAAACATTTCACAGACGTCGGTTAATTTGTATACGTAGCATTCTACAGGGATAAATTAATGATTGTTATGCTTTGCATGCCTCTCATGATATCCATAGATTTACTCCGTTGCCCATAAATTTGGAATAAAATTTGATTACCTCTTTTTTAACCGAAATGATTATGACAATATAATTTATCCTTAACGGATAAAGATTATATTTTCTCAGAAACTTATAGATCAATCTTTATGACTATTAGATCAATCAATAACATTCTGAGAAGATACAAACTTCACCTATCAAGAATAAATCATATTGTCGTGAAAAGAGGCAAGAACAAATTATTCCAACTCTATAGGCAACAGTGTATATTTAGTTAAAAATCTCATCTCAAATGCCCATCTTTCTTTAAAGAACATCCCTATTTTTGGGGTTAAAGTTTTAAATGTATATATTTATGTTTGCATGTTCATACCAGTTACCTCTGAAATCCTACTGGAAACAAATAAGCAAGTCAAAACAGTAGAATATCAAATGTGATGTGCATGTGTGTGTGAGTGTGGGTGTGGGTGAGTGTGTCTTTATGTTGGGTATAAAAAAGCACCAACAAGTTTAGTGGATGTAAAAGAGTATGATATTTTAATGCAGTTTAACGGTACTGTGAGGTTCCTCAGAGATTTATTATCGAGGAAGGTTTATGAATATTTTATAGAGAAGTTACGAAATTAATTTGTTTTGAAGATTCACGATAGACGGGGATTTTCAGATTTGTCAAATGTGGTATATAGGGAGATATTTAGTAGGCCTGGGAAAGCTACTCTTGTTAGCAGACTAAGAGAGAATCAATATAAACTGCTTCATGGAGCAATATATACTAGAGAACACTTATTGAGATTCGGCTTTCTTGAAGATAACTTGTGCTCATTTTGTAAGCATAAGATTGAAACATATTTACACTTGTTCCGGGAGGGTGTACATGTTCAGTGGTTATGGCAGAATGTAATATCTAAGTTTGAGCTGGGTGGATATTCATTTAGGGTTGTCCTGTAATTCCCCACGAATAAAGATATTTAATACAATTATTTTTGCAATGAAATATTGGATATATAGATGCAGGGGAAAGTCCGTAATATTGTCTTTGGGTAATTTTCAAAAAGAACCGTTTGAATTTGGGGAAGAAGAAACAAATATTGCAGGGAGGGCAGGTAAATTAGCCTTACATTTACAGAAGTGGGAATAAATGAAATTTTCATGAACTATTAACACTGGGTTATTGTAGCCTCGTTTTAATTACTTATTCAATTTTTTTTAAATAGATTATTTCTATTATTCTGTCGCTCCAATTTGGGGTATTCTGAGGAGGCTAGGAACAGTGTGTGGTATGTGTGTGGAAGTGTGGTCCGGTGGTGTGTGTGTGTGTGTGTGTGTGTGTGTGTGTCGTGTGTCGCATGGCAGGGGGAGGGAATGGGAGAATAGACAAAAATTTCTCTCAAGTTTACTTTAATATTCTTGATCATATATGAAATGTTTCTAAACAGTTTATGAAAATGTACTTTTGTTTTCTTTTTATTATTGCAATTTATGTTTAATCCAAAATAACAATGTACAATGTATCTAGTTTTGTTAAAATGATTTGTACAATATGTAACTGATTTCAGAGAAAATCATAACAAATATCTTTAAAAAAATTTAAAAAAAATGAAATTCAGCAAAGTTTGTTTAAATTGTAGTACCTACTACAGATTTCATAATTCTAAGATTCTCACAAACTCTCAAACTCATTCAAATATTATCAATACTCCTGCAACAAATGCTGAGTTTTAATGACATGAATGCTATATCGAGCATAGCAAAAGATTGTATATGACTACCAGGTATATGTATAGTGCTGGGAACAAGCAAATGTACCTTTGAATGCATTATTACATTGGTCTATTGTTTCACCGAATGTATCATTATTGATGCAAGTATCGCACAAGAAAATATTCAATTTTTGTTTTGCCTTGTCTTATTTATCGAATATAATTTGACAATGATAAAGCATTTCAAATTGAGGCATGACATCTATGTATAATAGCATCTTAATAAATTCAATATCCCATGAGTGAAATTAATATATAACATAATCAGTAAACAAATAAAGTTTTCATGTCAGACCAGAAAATTCTTGGAGATTGGAAGCTACACAATTAAGCATGTTTTTGCAATGATATCCATAGTTACACATATGCTGTATCATACCTTCTAATTACACAACTCAAACTAAAACAAATTGGGGGAAAAAAAAAAATCCTTTTTGTACATCTACTGCACCATTGTCATTGGTACTCAACTTTGTCCTTACAGCTCTTCAATATTATCATATAACTGTAACTTTAATAAGGATGGCAATAGACCAGTTCATGATTAGCAAATGTCCCAAATAACCCTGAATATCCACAGATCTTCAAAACATGAAGAGGTCCCACTTTGTACATTTTAAAATAATCACTCCTACAGCGATGGAGGTGTCACATAAATAGCCCTTGTTTCCCCTTTTCAAATACTTCCACCTGTGCATCATGGAGTGCACTGCTTGTGCATAAATGAATAATGATTACATAACTTTCATGAGCACGTACCCAGTACTTCGTCTCCATGTATTTCACAATTTGGTCAGCAATGACCTTTATCTGCTCATGCTCAGACTGCAACCGTGAACCGGCTTATTGTACCACGTCTATCAAACATGAAAAATGTGGTTATAAACAGACTAACCATCTATCATCAGATAATTCTAGACCTTTAGCTGACTGTTAACGGCCTGAATAGTTAAAGTTATCCTCAGTTCAGTTCTCTAATCTACTTACTGGTATCAAGTTTGAAGAAAAAAAAGGAAGTTCAGATCAAGATTTGTTGAGATGGAAAATCACAAATGACTCCTTATAAACCAACAACTCTTACAGCCAAGATGATATACAGTAGACGAACAAAGCCTGAATACAAAAACCTTCAGAAGCACTACTTTTGCTGGCACATACAAATAATGTTTGTTCAGAAATTGGTCCACATAAAGCCACTGATGAATTATAATTTTCCTGGTGATACTCATATTTCTTTTAGTTAAAGTAGATATTCATTGAATTTAATAACTAATTTTATGTTCATTATTGCAAAGTTGAATCTTTGATTCGACAAGGTTATAAAAATTCCATGCTTGGAAACATTCAAAGTAATGATTATTATAAATTACAAAACGCTTAAATACAGCCCCGGCAAAGCACCTGAAGAGCTCTCTGAACGCTGCTGAGATGTGTGAGATCACAGTATGGACATGATTTGCATAAGCAGACGATGTCCCATAACATCTCACACATTTTCAGTGCCTGTGTTTTCATCTTTTCTTGAGTTCTTTCTCTTACTTCACTACCGTCAGGCTAAATATATAATCTATTGCCTCACTCTAAACCCCGCGCATGGTTTTATTTTGATGACAAATGCAGCGATACAAAAATAAAGGAATCTGTCGCTTGTAAACAAAATAAGACACCATTGTATATTCAGCTGCACACCCCGCGGTATGTTCGGCGTTTCAAGAGGGAACAAATGCCGTCCTTAGTATCATTCCGGGGGTTTTCAATTTGAAAGTCTGGTTTCTTTGATTGTTAATTAACCCCAATCCTGTGTATTTACAAGCAAAAGATTTTAGTTATCAGAATCGGGTCATATCCCCTTTTGAATGGTTTGACATGCCATTACATTTATATGCACTAAACTCATTATAATTTGACAAATAATAGCTTTGCAATTGTGTTCATTCTTTATGGGATGTCGTCTGCTTGGGCAGTATTGGTCCATATAGTGACGTCATTAAAACATCGTTATTTTTCCGGCGAATCTCTCGTATATCCCAGCTGCTATGGAGGTGGTTGTATTTGTATTTTTATAAATCACCCAATATGTAGTTGACCTAAAACTTGTTCGATGGCCATATGTTAGCTTACCAGTTTCTAGTGATACATTAGATGACATATTTGTGATTTTCTTTGAATTTCACCTTTAAGACGTACAATAATACAGGAAGTATACAAACCATATCACTATTGTTAAACATCAGCATAAGAGAATGATACATCAGGGAACCTAATGGAATAGAGTTATTCAACTTCATGTCAGAATGAATGTCTCTTTCATACATTACAACCGGAATAGTACAAACAAGCACACACATCTTTTTAGCCAGGTTGATTAATATCCTCCATGGCTTGGAAGTATAGTCCCAGGCATGATAAATGATAATGAAAGACTTAATGCAATCAAAAGATCATTTGATGGTGGTTATGTACATTTATTTGTCCGTCAAATATTCTTAGTCATTCTATCAGATCTATCCATTGTAATAGTGCTGAACTTCTATCCAAGATTTAAAATAAATCAAATGTGTCCCGCACATTATCCTCTACAGGTTAAAGGGATAGTTGAGTTCTGTTGCAGAGGGTGCTATACAAAATAATTTGTGTGTGAGATATTGAAAAACTGACTGTCAAATTTAAGAGAACATAATATTTAAATGACAAAATCATCTTTGTTTGATCAAAATCGGTTCAGAGACAGCTGAAATATAACGATTTCCAATACTTGTCTACCACCACAAATATTAGACATTTTGAACAATTTGAAAAAACCGTTGAAAAAAATGAAATAACGCCTTTTACGTCATATTTCAGCCAATGCCAATGTAGGCTTTTTTATTGGCATTTTCGTGTTGCTTATATTACCCACAATTAGCCTGCTCATGTATTGTTATTTTTAATTAAATAATTGATTAACGGTCACCGTGTTTTTTTAAAAAGTGGAGCTGAATTGGTATGATCGTATCGGCTAAATTTCACACATTTTGGGGTCTAAAATTACCTTCATAGCAATTTTAGGTTATAAAAGGGCACTATAAATGTCATAGATAAGAGTAAGAGCAATAACCATGCACTTTGAAGGCATTTGCGGTCTGAAAATAGAACTCAACTATCGCTTTAAGCATGGTTAAAACTTACTCAATACATGATCGACTGTAAAATCTGTCATCAACACCACCTCTCTAAGGGCCTTCTGTCAATAGCTTATGGGGGCATTTCATATTTTATCCCTTTCAGAGGAAAAAGATTATTATGTAAGCCTGTTTAGATTTTCACCCAGGTGTATGAAATGGGTGTCTGACAATATTGAGGTAATTACAGTTGCAGGGCCCTTATAAATATTAATATTAATATAAGTTTTAATAATAATAATAATAATAATAATAATAATAATAATAATAATAATAGTTTGTTCTTATATAGCGCTTTTCAGGACCGCAGGCCCTCTCAAAGTGCTTAACAGATATATATTATTACCTCGGTCATCGGATTCAGGCTTACCCACACCGATGAGACTACAATGGGTAAATAAAATCAAACTTAATTACAATAATGATTAAATTAAAATTTGCGCTTTCAGGCTGGTGAATACGATCAGCTGCAATATTCCTTGCCCTCTATCATCTCATCCTGTCTCAGCTGTTTAAATTCAGCTTGTGTGTGAAGTCTCGTAGAAGCTTTTCTGCTTCTGATCTCTTAGATAGCTTGGTAGCCTTTCCCTGGTATCGGCCATTCTTACATGCTCCCTTGCCTTCCAGTAATGATGCAACTCTGGAGAAAGATTAACAAGACAGAATAAGGATGAAACAACAATTCATCCCACTTTTCTTGTTATCACAATGGAAGAGAAGTTTTTAAATTTTAGTTATGACCTGCTGAATGAATTTGTAATTCTGCAAAGAATTACAGCATTCAATACTGTAATGTATGTTGTGTTGATTTTGAACTAAGTTGGTTTTAGTTGTAGTGCATACAATTTTAAAAGATACTAGATCTTTTTCCTGATGTTCATTGAGTAAAATACTTTCCAAACATGGGTACCTTTAATTTGTAATAACGACAATGAAACAACTGAGACTAACAGACAGCTTAAATCATGCAAGTTCAGTTGTATTGCAGAATATTAGTGGCCTTTCTCACCTTGGTCCTGCTTCTTCAACTATGTCTGTAGGTCCAGCTACTAGAAAGAGACCAGCTCCATTCTCCTCCCCTGTCGAGAGCAGCATGAGTGCATTCTAGAGTACAAAGGAAATGCATAGAGACAGGAACACTAGTAAGCACATTTATATCGGTTCTACAAACTGTTATTTTGATAAGATGGAATATCAAAATGCATCTTATGATTCAACTTCAACAAAAACCGTAGTGTTACGCTATTCTTAAGCTTTGTTTCATTTGTTGAACTTTAATGCCACCTTGTGGCGTCAGGTGTCAATTGTTTTCGGTTCAATCCTTTTTGATGGCTAAGTTCAGCCTTCATTACTGGTAGCACTTTACCACTTTGGTTCTTTGATTTGTTTCAAAATAAAAGGCTACAAGTTTTATAAGGCTAGCGTCTCATCTCTGTAACTGCGTGGTGTCAGCGGTTGGATACAATCCAAAACCATCAACTTTGACAAAAGTGGGTAACTGCTATCAAAACATTTCCATCCTGATTTATAGTTAAGTCAATTCTAAAAGTTTCTGAATAACAAAATATGAAATAACGTATAGTTCAGATGAAATTGAGCCCTTGTGTATTTTTGTTATCATATTTGCATATCTTCACACCATCACGGCCATCTCTATTAGTGTCCGAATACTTATACATGTTATAATTTGTTAACTCCTTTATTTCATGTCTGTATA
The DNA here is from genome assembly GCA_035222895.1 of Strongylocentrotus droebachiensis. Taxonomy (NCBI): domain Eukaryota; kingdom Metazoa; phylum Echinodermata; class Echinoidea; order Camarodonta; family Strongylocentrotidae; genus Strongylocentrotus; species Strongylocentrotus droebachiensis. The sequence goes on along the minus strand of JAVYIG010000537.1, from coordinate 474,848 downwards.
ACCATGCTGAAAAATACATTTATTAGAAATTGTCAGATTGAGTATATTTCTTACCTCAGGTCCTACTTCATTGGCTACAATGATCATGTACTCTGAATCACCCTCTTTCCGATGAATGGATAATAATGGATCTCTGTTAGGGTTAAGTTTATAATGTCTGGCTTCTAGTACTGCGAGCTCTCTCAGTACAGTCAGGGATGTCTGATAGAATGAAAGAAGTTTGATAGAATCATCAGATATGAAAATCTGAAAGAACATGCCTATAGTTTATAATCTCTCATTTGATAGAGGGTAAAGTAAACAGCCTCATATTATGGTAAATTGGTATACTAAAAATGCATACTACGTGAATGAACACAACAACGACAACAATAAAATGTTAACTGCATGCACATCATCATCATTATCTTCATCATTTACATTTTACATTATATTCATTTTTCCAATGCCATGGGGTTGAAGGTTTTACTTCCTTGGTCTTCCATGATTAAAGTAATTTCTCTAGATAAAATATGATTCCTCTATGATGAAATGACCATAGTACTTAGGATTTCAGAAGAAATTTTTATCCCAGACTTTTGTGATATTTTTTAGACACTATAGGTTCACTCTACAGCATAAAATACAGAGCTGATATTAAGTTCAGAACTAGTGAAGAATTGAAGTCTTAGGGTAAATAAGTTTATATAATTACCTTATTTGCTGTCTTTAATGACTTCTGTATTTTGTCAACTTGTTGTGCATGCTCATCAGGACCACATCTACATTAACAAGTAATCAGACAAAGACTTAATAAAATAAAGAGTATAATATATAAAGCAAATAGCATCATGGCTTTTAAAATCTCTTTCAGAATGCACAAAGTTTAAAAGCAGTTTAAAGTACACTTTTCCAGGGATAGAAATGTTTAGATTTATACCTGATATCAGGTGCTGTTTCATGCTCTACTTTGACGATTTATGTTTTTTTTTAATAGTATAGAACATATAGGGCTCCAATTAAATATGAAGATCACTTTTCAGGGTAATCGAATAATACCAAAAAGAATCTTTAAATGAAGAACAGCAACACTTTAAGAGTTTTTTTCTTGACAAATTCTGCACCTTTGTCATTCTAAAAAATTAAACATTCTTTGAACAGCATTTAGCCAGGTTTGTATAAAGCAGAGAGGAGTTTGCATACTTGAGTGATAAGTTGAGGGCCTTCTCGTTGTTGTAACACTTCCCAAGGTAGGAAAGGACTCTATTGCCAGCCAGAAAGTAGAGATTTGTTTTGCCTTTCTTTCCCTTCTCAGCACCAAGGAGTTTAATAGCCTGTTTGACATAAGACATTGTGAAAGGGTACATTACAAAATAAGCAATCAGTGAGACTTCTAACCACTTCTTTACTTTTACTTTGAAGAGCAATCCCTGCAAACGCTGTGGTTATATAATTAAAATATACACAACAAATATGATTTGTCATAGGAAAACAAGTTGTTACCAAACTTTCACATTCAATACTATCAAAAATATTTTCATAACATTTCTTATAATTGCTTTTAAGTCATATTGTCTCATTCTTCTTGTGTGTTGTAATGAGTTATACTAAAACATTTTTTGCAAAAAACAACAACAATACACACACAAAAACAAACAACAAATAAACAGACAAATTGAAATATATACAAAAAAAGTATTTACCTGTAGGTGACTAAGATTAGAAACATGAGTTCCACAGCACAAGTTGGCTTCTATACCTTCAATCTCCACAATCCGAACGAGTCCTACATGATCATCAGGTAATCCTCTGGTACGAACCTAAAACATTATGATAGCCACATCGTAAAATTTATACAGCCAAACACATTCCATGGTAACTTAACTTTCTTGTCTTTAAATTGATCATATAATAATATCATTAGATAGTGACCCATGCATATAATAAAGGATGAAGACAGAATTAAGGATTAATGATTGAATTCTGTAAAACCAGAATTTGATACATGTATGAAGTTTCACAAATTTTACAAATGGCTAAGATTCATAAAATTTTCTGGCTGCAAACTAATTGAGCTATGATTGACGTAACACTGAACTTTTGAAATCTACAAAATTGATGGCTGTCAACTACAATTTGTGACAGTTTCTACATGATTTTTAAAGTATATGTTTAAAGACTTCTCACATGGAATGTATAATTTATTATCATTATTCTTAACAACTTCTTAGACAACAAAATTCTAATTACTCCCCCCCCCCCTTTTGTTGTTGTTGTATCCTTCAAATATTACCTCTTGTAACTCTTTAGAACCGAGCTCTACTAATCTGGGGGTCATTGGAATACACTTTCTGATTGCATCGTTGGAATCTTTCTCAAGTTCTTCAAGCTGTTCCTGGGAAATCTTGGGTGTGTCCAATTCAATAAAAGACTTCTCTCTTCCAAGATCCCTATGACATAAGCAAATGTTGATGTACTCAAGTTAAAATATGAATTTCAAGGCACATATCAGTAACTACACCATGCACTATTCCAAACTAAATGATAGACATTAATCATGATTTGATATCTGCTTGGAAACAAGAAGGGCTGATTAGAAGTATTGTGTGCAAGTTCTGGGATTCTGAGACAGAAACAAAAAAAATGGTTACATGTACATTCATCGATTATTAGGACAGGGAGTCAAGATTTCAGACTGAGACATGAAAATCCTGGTCTCAAGACCACTCTTTCTCTATTACTACTCAGGAGACCCATGGTGATATATTTCTGTCCGAGATAAACACATATTACATGTTTTTGTTTTGTTTAAGATTATGGACTTACCATGATGTTGTCTTCCAACCATATTTATTATCAGCAATGGCAGTGACAAGATGCTGACCTGTAATTTTTTTGGGAGAAAATATACAAAAATACATTTTAAAGTATGTAAATTTTCTACTTCAGAAATAGTCCATATGATAAAATCCCCAAGAGGTTTAAGAGTGAGATGGATGTGGCTGAAATCCTACCCTTTGAAATGATCATTTGTCACAAAACATTTGTAATGGATAGATGAGGGAAAATCCAACCTCTAGCTACACATTTATACCATGCGTTCCAAGGCTACTAAAAGAATATCTAGATTTACATGAGAGACAAACATCTATGAGACAAAATCTAAATAAAGCACCCGTATAATTGGACTAAATCTCAAGCAAAATAACCTCAACCCAAAAATGATGTTTCTATATTTTTACCAGTTTAACCTTTTGACTCCTACAATAATTTGTTCATCTTTCAATCCAAAATTTTGGAAATATAAAGGATGAAGAAAAATTACCAATGCATTCTGCATATTCGAGTACAAAAGCATAAAAGTAAAATATGCAATACAATTTGACTACCTGAATGCTGTTGCATATGATCAAACCTCCTCTTCCAATCAACTTTCTGCGTGACCTCTGACCCCGGTTCAAAAGATGATGTCACAAAGTGAATAGCATCTGCACCTTTCCTTGTTATTCTTAGAACCTCTACATCGTTTATCTAAAGACAAAGAGATAGCATCAAGAACACACAAAAGGTTATAGGTTTGGGTAAAAAGGGGGGAAAATGGAGTTACCTATGCCAAGACCATCAGTAATAATAGTCAATGATCCTCATACCTTTGCTCAAAATGGCACTTGAATCAAGAAAAGCTATAGTTAAATCATCTATTTTCTACCGAAGTTAACTGAATTGCAAAAATCATCTGAATCTAATTTCAATACAACTTTTAAAAATTCAAAAAAATCAGGCAGATTGGCATGACAATCCTTTCTACTCTCCACTTGTTCAACACAATTCTTTTTCACATCAAGCCATCGTAACAAACTATGAGGTTCATAAAAGTAGCCTTTTAATCAATTAAATACAGGAAGAATCCAAATCATGCATACTGGTACATCTTTTCCCTTACAACAAACAAAAATCCAAAACAATTGGAGTAAAGTTGTTACAAAAATTTTACACCAACCTGTTGTTGATAAAAAAATCTATCATTGACAATATCAAATATGAATGGGACTGCTTAAATAAATAGGTATTTAAAAAAAAAAACTGGACCATTAAGAATTCTTAAACACTTGATAAGTTCAACTTACAGTTCCTCTGTCATCAGGCTGGATATGAGGATAGATGTGAGGAGAGAAAGAGATATACAAAATATGAGCAACATCATTGGTATTTCCACCAAATATCTTTCACTTGAATATAAGGCCTTAGCATTTAAAGTCACACTGTATTTCATAATGGTAAGAGGTATTTCATCTTTATAGGAACAAAGTGTATCAATCACAAGAAGAAGAAAGAAATTGTATAAAGCTAGAACCACAAAAAAATTACCCAACATTCTATAGACCATGGTCACAAAAGAAATCAATTATTTCAAATAAATATATCATTTACTTTTTCTTTTTGATAATCAGCCATGATTAAAAGCATTATCTTTCAGAAATAATAAAAACAAGAAGAATCATAGACATCCATCATTGAATTCAGTCAAGCAGCCTACACATCTACCATCACTGCCTTTTTTGTAAATTTCAGTGTAAATTCACAATTCAAATAAATTACCTGGCCCCCTCCTTCTGGAAACAGAACTGTGTCTTCCAAAATGAGTTCAAATCCCTTGACATTCTGCTTACGTCCATTAACTTCCAACTTTACTTGTGCTTGAGTGCATGACACCACTTTAGTAGTGAGCTGAGGAAAAGGGAAAGCAATGTATTCTCATAAGACCCCAGTACAGTTTACTTACTGATGATTACTGGTATCATGTTTCACATTCTTACACTTAAATATGGTAGCAAACAAAGCTATTTGTTAATGATAGTTGTAGTGGCATTTCATTGAAACTTGATTAAGAAGTAATACTTTAAACAAAGATGATTGAAATAAACTGACAACAAATCGGTACTCAGGAAAAATATATTATAGACATGTCTTATCTTGAATAGATCTATCAATTGCTTCTCATATCTGAAAGATAAACTTACATGTATAATTTAGGCCAAATAACACAAATAATGTGTTTCTTGTCTGAACTTTAAAAAAAAAGAGGAGGCAGGGCATTCCTAAATGTATTTACTATTTTGCTATTTTTTCCAAGATGGCTGCCATGCTAATTATAGCTGGCCAAGCCTATTTATTCACAGATATTGTGCTTTGTGAGTATACTGATGCAATTTATGACAAAACAAATGATTTGTATCACTTAAGAAGCACATCCTTCTTTTTGCTTCTGAATAGTAAATAGTAACAAAAAGGAGGTGGGCGAGTATGAGAAACACTTAATTTGTGTTATTTGGCCGCATACAAAGAAATACATGCAAGATTTTCAAGAAGATATTAGAGCCAATAAAAGATCTGTAATTTTTTATCTTAATAGTAAAATATCAAATTTGCCAACAGAGATAGGGGTGGGGAGAGGAAAATGAAGAAACAAAGGATAACGAAAGGAAGATAAGAGAAAATGATAGAATATTTAAAACAATAAATAAAATCAGAGGTGATAGCAGGAGAAAAAAAGAATAACATAGGGAATGGTAGGAAGAAAATGATAGAAGGAAAAAAACAAAGAATAACATACGAAAAGGTGATAGAAGGAAGAAACAAAGAATAACAAAAGGAAAGACAGAAAGAGAAAATGATATGTTAAAAACAAAGAATAACATAAGAGAAGTTGATAGAAGGAAGAAACAAAGGATAGCGTAAGGAAAGATAGGAAGAGAAAATAATAGAATAACATAAGAAAAGGTGATAGAAGGAAACTAGATGGAACTTCAACTGCGCGCAGTCGAAATGATGCCTCCGTCATAGAGCAATTTTACAAACCAAAACAGAAGAAATTTTTCAAATTCAAGTTCAATTGTAATCCATTAATGGGTTCTCAGAATATCGTGATTACAAGCAATTTCTCATGTACATATATGACCCTTTGATCTTTGACCTCATGACCCTAAAATCTACTCAGTTCATTGGCTCTGCAAGATGTCCAGAGTTAAATAGTAATCAATCTGTCAATTCTAATGAGAATGCGTTCACAAGCTATTTTTGCATACATAATGAGCCCATGACCTTTGACCTATGACCTCATGACCCAAGAATCGACTCAGTTCATTGGCTCTGCAAGATACATACATGATCTAAGTTTGGCAGGAATCCATCAATCTGTTCTAATGATAATGCGATCACAAGCTGTTTTTGCATACATAATAATTGCATGAACTTTGACCTTGACCTCATGACCCCAAAATCTAATCAGTTCATCGGCTCTGCAAGTAACATACATGACCTAAGTTTGGCAGGAATCCATCAATCGGTTCTTTAGATAACGCGATCACAAGCTATTTTTGCATACATAATGAGCCCTGTGACCTTTGACCTTTGACCTCGTGACCCCAAAATCTAATCAGTTCATCGGCTCTGTAAGATACATACATGACCAAAGTTTGGCAGGAATCCATCAATCGGTTCTTCAGATAACGCGATCACGAGCTGTTTTTGCATACATAATGAGCCCTGGGACCTTTGACCTTTGACCTCGTGACCCCAAAATCTAATCAGTTCACCGGCTCTGTAAGATACATACATGACCAAAGTTTGGCAGGAATCCATCAATCGGTTCTTCAGATAACGCGATCACGAGAACGGGACGTACGGACGTACGTACGTACGTACGTACGGACGGACGGACAACCCAAAAACATAATGCCTCCGGCTACTTCGTAACGGAGGCATAAAAACAAAGAATAACATACAAAAAGGTGATAGAAGGAAGAAAAGAAGATTAACAAAAGGATGACAGCAAAAAAAAGTGATAGAATGATAAAACAAAGAATAACATTAGAAAAGTTGATAGAAGGAAAAAAAAGGGGATAGCGTAAGGGAAGATAGGAAGAGGAAATGATAGAATAATAAAAACAAAGAATTACATAAGAGAAGGTGAAAGAAGGAAGAGAAGGTGAAAGAAGGAAGAAACAAAGAATAACATTAGGAAAGATAGAAAGAAAAAATGATAAAATGATAACAACAAACAATAACATAATAGATGATAGAAGAAAAAAAACATAAGGAAAGACAGAGTGATAAAGAATAGAATGGAAAGATAGAAGAGACAATGAAAGATGGCAAAACAAAGAATAGCATGACGAAAGATGAATGAATTTATGAAATTTCATGAAATAAATAAATGATAGATTAATAAACGAAGAATAACATACAGGGGTGATAGTGAGCACTAAAAAAAAAAAAGGTTTTTTGTTTTCCCCTCAACCATGCCCCCCTTGAGTAAAAAAAAGAAGAAGAGGATTCGCGGGGAAAAATGGCATCTAACAACATTTCCCCCTTTCGAGTAAGAAAATTGGGGGAAAATTGGGGAAAAAATAGGAAAAAATAGGGAAGAATAGAGAAAATGAGAGGGGAATCGGGGAAATCAGTAATAAAATAGGGAAGAAAAAAAAACTGGATTTTTTTTTTTTTTTTTTAAATCGGGAAAAAATCGGGAAAAATAAAAAAAAATCGGGAAACCGATTTAAATCGGGTTTTTATCAGGCCTGAACATAAGAAATGAAAGAAGGAAAAACATAGACAAAAAAATAAAAAGATCATTCAAAGATAGAAAATAAGATGAAAGATGGAAAAACAAAGAATAACGTAAGAAAAAAAGAAAAAGAAAATGATAGAAATATTTATATCCCTCATGTATAGTTGTTTGCATTGCGATTGTACAGAGCACGAAAAAGGTATAGACAAGTACTGTCTGCAGAATCAGTTCTTATTATTATGTAAAATTCACTTTAAATAGACCTTATTGCCGATGTGGGATATAAAACAAATATTAACCTCCTTTACTTGGGCAAAGGATACAAACTATCATCGCCTCGGTGATCTCGGGGCTACCATCTTCCCTCGCCTTGCGGCTCGGGAAGATAGTAGCCCCGAGATCACCTCGGCGATGATAGTTTGTACCATTACCCTCGTAGTCGATTAATATTTGCTTAATACAGCAAAAGATGAGGCACTATTCGGTTTTAAATTCCACGTGAAACATTTGACCCACTGATGGGCTATTTCTACCCTAGACCGAATTTTCCGTCTCTTTCGTTCGTTAGCCTCTTATTGGGGTACGGTCGGCTCTCTCTTTAGAATAGAGACCGAAACAGACTATCCCGCGAAGTGTGTAGGGTTATGTGGGCAAATCAGTACACGACACTTGCAAAACTTATCCCCGAATTACTCCTTTCACAGAATGCATATCCGCTGTATTTTATATTGTAAATTAGGTTTATGCTCAACTACTTCGGTTCCACTTACCAACTTGATTGAAATATTCCGTTTAATGGTCCATTTCTAGGAAATTATGGGTCAAAATCGACGTCCATGATAAAAATCTTGCAGCGGGAATTTAAACTCTCGCTGCAAGATTTTTATCATGGACGTCGATTTTGACCCATAATTTCCTAAAAATTACCATTAAACAGATTATTTCAGTCAAGTTGGTAAGTGGAACCGAAGTAGTTAAGCCTTTAACGAATTTACAATATAAAATGCAGCGGATATGCATCCTGTGAAAGGAGTAATTCTGGGATAAGTTTTGCAAGTTTGGTGCACTGATTTGCCCACATAACCTACACATTTGGCGGTATAGTTTGTTTCCGTCTCTAAAGAGAGAGCCTACCCTACCCCAATAAGAGGCTAACGAACGAAAGAGACGGAAAATTCGGTCTATTTCTACCCCAGCAACAGGAGTGGTCTAGCTTGTTGGCGCTCTACTATAGCAGCAAGCGCGGTCTAGCTCGTGAGTGTGAACATAAACGAAGCGTAGATTTAGACTACCTCTGGACCGATCCAGTGGATCAGTCTAGGAAGTGAGTGAGGACGGAATCTTACTTACAGAAAGTGGGGCCAGTGTGATTGGAGTCTAGAGTGTAGACTACGCCTTACCACCACGGTCGCGTACGAGTTGCTGAACTGACCTAGCTAGCTCCGTCGATCGCGCCCAGGAGGCGGGGGAACTTCACGGAGGAGTTACCTCCTCTCAACCATGACATGTCAACAATATATTCATGTAGTAGGCACATCCACACATTGTTCCATCAAAATAAACACTTATTCCGTAGATATATATAATACAATGACTATCATAGACAACATACAATAACAAATTGCAAGCCTGATTGAAAAAAATGTAATTTACCTACCTCAGTTTCATAACTGTGCCGCTGACAGTAGAACCCCATCGTGAATAACTCGCCTCTCTGACCAAAACAATCCTCGACCAACACGATTTTCGGAAAACATACCAGTTCGTACCCTGGGAATTGAGGGAGGACTGTATAACACGGCAGGGGAAGTGTCCGGCAAAAGTCTCCTAAAGTTTGGATGCCTGAACAATAATGAAATAGAGAGAGTAGGAAACAGTCAGCGCTATTTTCCCCCCGTTGACCAGGGGGGGGGGGGGGGGGGGGGTGGGGGGGGGGGGCGAGGCCAGGCCCGTCGGACCTGGCTCCTCGGTCCTTTGGATCCGTGCCTGGGTCACTGAGCATGGGGTTATCAACAGTTGAGCAGTTGAGTTGCAACGTACACTCTGTTTTAGCAGTCATGCAAGCAGTATTCAATTGAATGCTCGAAAAAGGGATGAAGAGCACGCTTTTCAGTCACATATTATGAGGAATAAAGGCAATTTTGCATTGGAGCACTTTTTTGGCACTGCATCTACAAGGTCTTCGTCACTTCCTGGGGGGGGGGGATCAGAGTAAGAAACATGTAGAAAAGGAATTATTTCAGGCACATATTGCCATGCTGTATTCTTCGTCATTATTGTCTATATAAATTTGTTCATATATTTTGTCTTTGCTTTGAGATGCTTATAATATGAGGGTTTTTTTTAATTATTAAGAAGCAAAATTAGAAACGTTAAGTATTTTGTCAACTTGTTTAACATTATCGAGTATTTCTTTATGTGACATTTTTATACTTTGTATGCATTTGGTTGTTATTGTGCTTTTGTGATCCTATATATTTTGGATCGAATATCATTCGGGAAAAAAGATAGCTGCGTACCTATTAATATTTGTTTGAATTTGTGTTGGGCGAGATGTGTCAGTGATTCGCCATACTGTGCGAAAGACCGAGACTGAACCACAGAATTATGGACTGAACCAGCTGCGAACTGAGACTAGCTCAACCTGAAACTCACACACTACATACATGCATGATATGCACAACATATTGCATGCACTATACATGCAGTGCATGCAGTACATGTAGTGTATACACGTCCTTTAGAGCTCGCGAGCCCGGCTGTAATCTCATGTAGATGTGTGGCAAAGCATTACAAAAGGAGGGTTTTATGAGATATGTTTAGATGGTAAGTGAGAAGGTTTTCATTTCATTATTTACTTTTAATCAAAGAATACAGGCGAAGTTATTTGCATTTATTGCAGTTGTCGCCAGTGTGGGAGTCTGAGCTGGGACCATGTCCTTCTTCAACTCAAGTTGTTGCAATGTTGTGGCTGTGCTGTTTGTGATTGTGACTGATTGTGCACAGTCAGTGACTGTCTGTGCACAGCTGTGTGAGGTGGAGAAAGGAGTTTGTGTCTGACTCTGTGAAGGTTCAAGATTGTGTGTAGATTCTAATTAAGTGACAAACATTATTGTGAAATTATTAAGGATTTATAATGGAACCTCATTCTACTAGTACTACTAGGTCTATGAATCATTCAATCATTGTAAGTATCGAAGTGATGATATCTAGCTTAGTCACCATTTGTGTGACATGGCCCTGGGCCCAAGTTTGACATAAAAATGGGCAGCATCGAGTAGACTCTAGAGGTGCACAGCTAAAACGGGAGACATTCCCCACTTGAGACACTGTCTCATAGCCATATTGGAGATTCATCTTACAAAAGGACAAAAGAAACATCACCAACCAACCAACCAACCAACCAACCAACAAGACAGTTTTCCTGTCCAAATCTTTGTGTCTGCTAAGTCAGGAGTCCATTATTTTCTTCAATAAAAATAAAATCAGGGTCTTCTTTTGACTGGATATGAGATATGGTATTCTCTCTTCATACTTTCAAATTTGGATTTGCTCGTCACGAAAGATACATGTACATGTACCTTGAGTTTCCTCAATTTTATAAATTCTTAGATGTCATTAGTAACAAATATTTGTATGCATATTGGATGTTTGTATCATTTGTTACCGTAAATCTCCGTGTACGGTATAAGGCGCACTTTTTTTTTTTTTTTTTTTTTTTTTAAGTTTCGATTTATGGCGCTATGCCTGGCAATGTCTCCCAGCTCAGTAATCAGTGTGTTGACTCACCACTCGGAAACTACAGCAACACTAACATTTGCCTGTCATCTTGGTTTGAAAGTAATCTTTCTAATAGATCTCAATATGTAGTTTATAATAATAATTCCTCAATTGTTTTTATATAACAAATGGTGTACCACAAGGTTCTATCCTAGGACCTAGGCACTCTATTGTTTTTAATTTACATTAATGATCTCACACATTCTTCTAAAAACGACATTGTTACTATTATTTGTGACAAGTTTACAAGCACAAATCAACGCCTTTAACTGCACCTCGATGTTAAATGAAGGTACTTCCCGCATGGGTTTTCGGCAACAAAACAACAACAACAACAAAATTGGGGTGCGCCTTTACACAGGTGCGACTTATACACAGAGATTTACGGTAATACAAACAGTTTGAGTGAAATTGAGCCTCAAATTGAAAATTGAAATTGAGCCTTTTGGTAATTCAGGATAAAATCTGATGAATAGTAACAAAGATTTTTTTTTTTTTAGTCGAAATCATGAATTTGTTGTTTATCATGGTTTTGTGAAACGGTGGTTTGTGAATCATGGTTTTGTGAATACAGTAAGTGAATCTGGATTCTAGAGTGAATGATAAATGTAAAATGCAAAATGATGTGTTCTGTTCAATTTCAAAAGCACCCTGACTGACGGATTCCTGTTTTTGTTATGTTAAATAAATCTTCTTCAAGAAGTTTGTTTGGATTTTCACTCCAAAGAATAACTCTTCCAATGTTGTGTTGTAATAATTAAATTGGTAAGATTACTATCTCTCAAAACAACATTTATCTACCTCCTATATCTTTTATCAGTTTGTAAATGTAGGCGCACATGTACAAACTATATGTTGAGTTTGAACCGAGATATGATGCAATTATAATCGCAAGCCAACGCAAGAACAGGAATATTGGTTTTTAGTCAGCAATTTTCATTCATCCACTTCCACGTAAAATAGAAGTGTACCAGTAGACGTTTTTAAACTGAACATGAATCACTTTTCAGTTTATTCCTTTTATTCCAGTTAAAAGCAGAACTTTTTATACAGAAATAGCAACAAAAAAAAAAAATCAAAACAAAAATCATTATTTTGTAGAGCATACACTACACAAACATGTACATGTAGTCATGTACATGTACATTGTATGTACTGCTACCGGTACTTTAAAAGCTGTGTTATCAGTTGGACATTCACAATGTAGGCTAAGACTTTAGAGTCTAGACTTGACTTCAGAGATTAAACAAAAGTGTAATTTACATGTACCTGTACATACATTGTAGTTGATAACTAGTGATCCTTGAATGGGATTAATGGATGAATGAATGAGTGAATGAATAAATTGAATGAGTAAATTGAATGAGTGAATGAATGATTGGATTAGTGAATGAGTAAATTGAACAAGGGAGTGGGTAAATGAATGAATGAATGAATAAATGAATGACTAAATGAGTGAATTGAAATATTGAATGAATAAATGAGTGAATTGAATGAATGAATGAATGAGTGAATTGAATGAATGAACGAATGAGTGAATTGAATGAATGAACGAATGAGTGAATTGAATGATTGAATGAATGAATAATAATGTACTAATAGTATATGTAGCATGTCAGAGTATTTACAAATAGTTTTTGCTATTTGTCTTGAATCTATTCCATTTTCTTTTTTTTCTTTCTTTCTTTTTACAACCAACCAGGTATTCCATGAAATCTGTGTAAACTTTACAAACTGAGATGAATTTGTGAAGCCATCAGTTCTCCATACCATTAGCAATGGGTACAGACTATCTCCTTACTGTGCTTTGTACTATCACCAAGGAAAGCCACAAGGCTGAGCGCCCTGTGGCTCATCGATTGCTCCAAGGGTGTGGACCGGAGGACATGTTCTCAGAGTACACCTTGGGTTGTGTGATTTAATTTGGGCAATTTAGCTTTGGTGAGATGGAGCCGACAGTGGTGCCTGTAGGATGGAAGAGGGCCATTGTTAAGGAGAAAGTAGTATACATGAGGTGAGTGAGTGAGGTTGTGAGCAAAGATGTCAGTCACTGTTGCAAGTAGATTCAATATCAGATTGATACCTACAGTGTAATGATAATCCTCAAAAAGTAAATATTGTATAGATTAGGCTACCTACTGTACATATACTTCATAAACTTGTTGTATAGGTATATATTACAGATATTGTCACATTTTATTTGAAAATTGTAAAGTTTTTTATGAATTGCCTTTTTAGTTTTTTCCTAAGATGAAGCTGAAGCTCTATGAAATATATTTACTGCTCTTGATATATGCTGAAAAAGTATAACAACAAAAAATAAGGATTTTTTTTCTGTAGAAAAGTCATGTCTCATCTTAATTTCTTCACAGCCCTAGTGGACAGCTCTTGCAGTCGACGGAGGCCGTGCAGACCTACCTGAGCTCAGATGGCACCTGCAAGTGTGGCCTTGAGTGCCCGATCATCCTTGACAAAGTCTTCAACTTTGACCCAAGGGTGTTTTGCAAGCCACGTACAGCCCAGGAGGCCAGTAACGACAATGGCCTCACTAATCTGTGCAATCACAAGAGGAAAGTGGTTGCCATGGCAACCTGGCTCGACAGTGTGGAGACTACAAAGGTGGAGGACAATGTCACAGCCAACAAACCTGGTGAGTCGAGAGATAGGATGGATGGAACATTCATGCATAAAATACAAATATTCCTATTGGAAATGTATTCTTTTATAATCTTCATTTTGCAAGTTTTTAAGATCACATTTATTTGTAAATATCAGTTTTTATAGTAATGTTTTCAGGCAAAGAACTAGGTGAGAGGAGGGGTTTGTTGAGCATAGTACATTAGAGTATTGAGTATTAGCTAGATAGATTAGTCAGATATATTGGCAAATAGTTGTGCATTTGCGTCTATTACAGTTTTAGAGTGGTAGAATATTAATCTGAAAATTGTTAATATCTCTTTTACAATGTGTCAATTTCAGCAAATGTTGGTGATTATTTTTAGCTGAATTTCTTTGAGAAACATTTTATTCTTTTTACTTTACAGGTCCAAGTAAAAGTAAGCCCATCTCCAACTTTGCTACTGAGATGCAATTTCCAAACTTCCCTTCTTCGAACATGCTTCCCAACTCCATGCATCCTGGAACTATGCCACAAATGAATCAGATGAACCTTATGCATCACATAGATTCCATTCCTTTTGATGCCCACATGCAACGCAATACTATTGAGGCACAACAGCATCAGATGCGAATGCTCTATGAATTCCATCAGCAGTTTGGAACAAACTTGAAGCAGCGTAAGACTAAGAATCAAGGGGAGTTCTTTGCTGGCAACCAGCTTGGCAACCAGCAAATGCAGCAGCAGATGCCATTCCCTGGACACAGTGTGCCTGGTATGTCTCCCCCAAGGTTTGCCAATCCAGGTATGCCTCGTTTTCCTCATCAGAGATTCCCTTTTCCAGGTGAATTCAATCAGCAGCAGCATCCTGGACCAATGGCAAATATTCATCCTGGTGCCATTCCAAGAGGTATGCCTCAAGGAATGCCTCAAGGAATGATGTCTCCTCCAATGGGCAACATGTTTCCAAGGGCACAACATCCACATGCTGCGAACAATCCACAGATGTGCATGCCTGGCATGTTTGGAGAGGATGTATCAATGTACATGACTGGACCTACTAGTCCAACCTTCCCACGAATGCGACATCCTGGAGTCAGGCCGAAAAAGAAGAGGGCACGGAGTGCAGATCAAGTCAAAGTGCCAACCACTTGTTCTCCTATTCAGCATGTACTTTGTGAATCTGACACCCGGTCCATGTCTGCTAGTAATCTCCTGTCCATCGCAGCAAGAGCCCAGTTAGCTAACAAACAACAACAGGAAGCAGTATGCAAGATGCCAAACCTAGCCAGTCAATTACTACAACTCCCCCATGGGGAATTGACCAAAATGATCAAAGCTCACCAAGAACAGGCAAAAAGAGACTCCAGTGAGAAATCTGAGCAGTTATCTATCAATCATGTGATAAACCAGGTACAGGCAGGACCTACAGACAATCCATCTGACAATTCTGAGACAAGAAAATCTGGTGTTACAAATGTACAGGAATCTCAAAGTGAAGTAGATGGTGATGGAGAGGTGAATCATCAAGATGATGAGAAAAAGACTGCTGAAAACCCACCTGAGGGAAAAGAATCTTTATGTGAACCACAACGTAAGGATGTTTTTGTGGAGCAAGAGAAATTCCATGATTCAGGTTCTTTTAAAACTCATTCCTCACCATCACACGCAAAGTGTGTCAGTCAGACCTCAGAAAGTACTGTTGGGAGTCCAGGAACACTGGTTAAAGAAGTTGAGGATGAATCAACTAAGAACCAAACTATGCCTGAAGAGCCTACAAAGTGTGAAAAGAGTGAAGAAGGCAAGGATGGTTCCCTTGAAGTGCAATCTAGCAAACCTAATCATCCAATGGAACATGTACTGAATGAAGAAGAGTTACACAGGTTAAAAATGGAGCAACAATACTACCATGCATTACCTGGTAATGTACAGCAACCACTTAGAGATGGATATCCAGTTGATATGATGCCAGGAGTGCCGCCGGGAATGCCAGTACCACCAGGACATGTGGTCCCTAGAATGCCAGGAATACCAGAGATTGGTCCTATGGGTTACCCACCAGTGCCATGGGGAGGACTCCAAAATCCAACCTTTGCAATGCATGAAACAGAACTAGACTTTGCTCCAAGCAAGAAGCGAAAAAGGAAGGCTAAGAATCAGAGGAGTGTTTCTGCAGATGGTTTACTTGCACATGGTGGTATGTTGCCTCATCGGCAAATGCCTCAGATGATGCCTTTCCACAGTTCTGGGCAACCAGCTATGTCACAGATGGTCATGAGGAATCCCCACATAAACCCTCCTCTTCACAACCCAGTACAAACTAACCAGATTCATGAGTACACTCCTGCACCGCATATTCCAGGAATGGTACGTCCTCCGTTTCCTGATCAGCAGCTTGTCTCTGGGACACACATGCATGTCCCACAGCTTGAGCAACAGAATATCAATAGTCTTCCCGTCATTGTTCAAAGTGCTCTTGAAGATGCTCAGCTGAGGAATATCTTGCCTCAGCTGCAACAGCAGCGACTATACATGAAATCTACGGGTCCGAAGAAGGTGAAGGATATGCTTGCAGACTTGCGTAACTCTAATCAGACCGCTGTCACAAGTGCAAACTCAGATACTTCCAGTCAGGATGTGTCAGCCATTACTCAAACTATCAGTGAAACTATGAATACGCCTTCAGGTGTTCCCGTTTCTCAAGCAGTTGGAATATTGGAACAGACAGTATCCAAAGACTCATCACAGGCAATTATTGAATTAGATCCACTGTTTTCTTTACCTAGAGATTCTGTAAAAACCCATAATGCTGAAGACAATGAACCATTAAACACTATGCATTGCTCCAACAGTGCAGATCCTTTATCAGATGGTCAAAATCTCTCTGGTCTTGCAGCGTCAGAACCTTCCAATGAACAGTACTCTTCAACACTAGGCGATTTACAAAGTGAAGATACACATATGGTTGAACATCCAGTTGAGCAGGATCAAACTTTTGATAATTCCAAAGACAGTTTGAATAATTTAGATGTACATGTATATGTAGGCCATGATGAATCAGTCATTCACTCTGCACCTGGAGACAATGTCGAGGATGCTCAGTGTGTTTCAAGAGAACCAGTGAGTGAGGCAGCTGAGACATCTGTGGAAGTTCCTAAAGAAAGTTCAGAGGCAAGTGGGAATGCAATTAAAATCACTTGTCCAACTTCACCTACTGACAAGGCACCAGAAGTACATCAAGTCCAGGAATTTGGGAGCGCTACCACATCATCCATGCCCTCAGTTAGTGAAGAACAAGAAGTTGCTACAGCATTGTTGTCAATGACTGACCAACCCTTAAAGTCTCCCTTTCACAACAGTTCTGAAACATGCCTTCGAGAAGACAAACTTGCAATTAATCCAGCAGCTGATATATCTAAATGCGAAGGAACAGTTAAGACATTGGAATCTAGCAGGCAATTGAACAACAACGTAAGTTCCACTGTGAAAGAACAGAGCAATGATGAGGTGATCTCAGAAGTCACATATTCACTTCCAGTGACAGGAAAAGATGCCTCAAGTGATCAAGTTGCACGAGTGGAAGACAGCGGTAGTAACTGTTGTACAGTAGATGAGGTGACCATCAACATTGAAAGAGATGCCAGCTCTAGTACAGTAGCATTGCAAGACCAGATGCTTCGTTTAGAAAACACCGATTTTAATGTGCAAGAGATTGAAAACACTGATAAAGAGTTCAATATTTCTAGAAATTCAAATGCCTTGCCCATGGAAGCTGCCTGTGAAGACAAAGCCAAATATTCACCCCACTCACAAGGAGATTGTTCCACATTGTGTTTGAAGGTGCATGAATCAATCCAAGACTCTTCTTGTGCAGAAAATTCAGATTTGAGCAGCCAGGCTGATGCTGAAGATTCTAGTAAAGGGCATACCCCTGGAACAGATAGTGTAATGTCAGGAATACAACTCAGTAGTGAAGCGGTTAAAGAGAATGCATCACAGGTTGAAGGTCAATGTGCAACAGATACAGAGACTGTAGAGGGTGGAAAAGAACTTGATGATTTTGAGAAAGAAAAGGAAACTGATTCTGAACACAGAACAACAGTTGAGAACAGTGGCTTGGATAACCAATTAAGAACTGACCTGAAATGTGAAATGAGAAATGCCAAAGAACTATGTGATGTAGAGGAGAAATGTGCCAGAGGATCATCAGAAGGTTCAGAAGGCGTTAGTAGTGAAAATGTAGATAGCAATGAAAGGACTGTTGAAAGGCTGTCACCAGAGTGCAATGTAAATTCTAACAATTCCAATTCCAGTGACCATTTAATCCCAAGCGACGAAGTTTGTGATGTAGACTTAAATTCAAATATGAAACCTATGGAGGCTATATCAGATACAAGTGATAGTTGTGTGGACAATGTTGTGTGTGATGCTAGCGTCATTGACATAGCTGGAGAATCAGAAATGCAGTCCACTTGTGAGGAATCTGTACCCATGGAAGTTTTTGAACAGGTTCCTATTACTTCAGGCAAATATGATGTTGATACGCTATCAGACCTGTGTGAAGATAGTGAAAGTACTTCACCTTCTGCGCCTTGTGGTCTTGATAATGAACTCAATATAGAGGGAGCTTCTGACCAAGTGCAAGAATCAACTGCTTTTCCAAGTGAAGGAGCTGACAAAGATGTGTCTGATGCTGCTGCAAGCAGTGCAGATTTATTGGAGGACGTTCCAAGGAGTAAGAACAAAACTGAATCACGAGAACCTCAGATGCGGCCAGATTTGAAACAAGACAACACTTCTGTCCAGGATGTGAAACCAGAAAGCAAGTGTCAGGCGATCAAAGATGGTTGTGGTGGTGGTGGTCGATTGGCCCTGAGGGATTCGTCTGTGAACAACATACAAGAAGTGGTTCCTGTTTCTGAGCAGATCAAGAAACCAGCTGATCAGTGTGATAGTGTGACATCTGCTATGGACAGATCAACAGATAATGGAATAGTTGGTAAGTCTGATCAGTTTCATTCACATAAAATAGTATTGCATTTGTTTGCACATTTATTTTAGCAGGAAGTATAAATGATTGTTCCAAAATGATTGAAATATAGTCTTACAGGATCCCATGGGTGATTTTGACGGATCATCAAATCAATTTTCCAGGTTGAGATTGTCTTGAGAGTAGGCATCGGCAGAGTTTATGTTTATTTACTGCAGGATTATGTAAACAATCCAGAATGAATTATAGCTATGTTCTCTCGACATACAATGCCCATACCAGAGCTCAAGATTAGCTTCAAATTTGTATAAAAAATGTCAAAATCAACTCTGTTTCATACTTTCATCTACTTTGCATGAATACAATACTATAATACATACATCTATATACACTTCATCTTGGTATGGAGGATACATGGTACATTGTGACTTATTAAAAGGACATGTTTCAGCCCCTGGATGCCTTGAAGAATAATTGGGGTGGGAAGCAGTCATGTCAAATATAACTGCAAGCATGTTAACATTGTTACCCCCCCCCCCTCCCCCCCCCCCTCCCTGAAAAAAAGGAAGAAAGAAAGAAGAAATGCTCATGAAGTTTTAATACTTACAGTTCACAATTCTGATGTTATTTCTTCAATTTTGGGCTATGCACTAAATACTGATAAAGCTTTGAGGAGGAGGATAAAGTTAGAGAAATAAACTGAATACAATATATCACTGTTAATTATATTGGCCCACCTAATATAAAAATTGGGGGAAAAACATATTTGACAGAATGTCAAGGGTACCAATTATCTATATGACAGATAAACCCCAGGCACTTGAGATCCTTAAATCAGATTAGAACAATGCCAATTAATAACTTCCTGTTAAAGTGCAAAGTTGACTGTCAGTTTCTACACGTTGCAACTTTCTTAAGTTTGTTGTGGGAAATTACATTAGGGGGAATGGTTGAATAGATTCCTGCATGTGCATTGACGTGCTGTCCTTTTTTATGGTAGCAGAATCTGGTTTTTCATGCCACAGCAACAAAGTAGCTGGAGGCAAATGTTTTCGGGTTGTCCGTCTGACATTCGATTTTCGTGATCGCGTTATCTCAAGAACCGATTGATGGATTCCCGCCAAACGTAGATCATGTATGTATCTTGCAGAGCCAATGAACGGATTAGATTTCGGGATCATGAGGTCAAAGGTCACAGGGCTCATTAATATGCAAAAATAGCTCAGGATCACATTATCATTAGAACTGATTGACAGATAACCATCAAACTCAAGACATACATGTAACTTGCTGAGCCAATGAACTAATTAGATTTTGGGGTCATGAGGTCAAAAGTCAAAGGTCCTTGGGCTCATTAATATGCAAAAATAGCTCGTGATCACATTATCATTAGAACAGATTGACGGATTAACATCAAACTCTAGACATGTACATGTATGTATCTTGCATAGCCAGTGAACTGATTAGGTTTTAGGGTCATGAGGTCAAAGATCAAGGGGTCATACCATGTACATATGAAAAATAATCACAATATTCTGAGAACCTGTTATATTGATGTATTACAATTAAACTTGAATTTTAAAAAGTGCTGTTGTAAAAATCGCTGTATGGAGGAGGCATTATTTTCGACTGCGCGCAGTCAAAGATCCATCTTGTTATACCTCTTTTTGTAATCCAGGAGACATTTATTTTTTATTGAAAAAAATGCTTCTTTACTTATTTGCACATGGCCAGAAATCAGGAAGGCCTTTGACATTTTGACAACTGTATGAGCACTCCTCAAAACGAAGAAGGCTTAATTTTATTCTAGAGAGATTTAGGGAAATTGTTGGCTTTTCATACCTGACGGAGGAGAACATGGAGAACTGTTTGAAGTGTTAGTGAATTATAAATGTTGTTTGTTAGGCTATCTCTGTATGGTATGACTCTTTTTTTCATTTAAAACCCCACTGTACTACTTGTAGCTACTTGCTCTTTCTATATAGAAAACAATGCCTAAGCGGTGCCCGTTGGTCCCCCATGATCCTCTTTTTCTTATGTTAATTGAGAGCTGAGTTGATGAGATAGCCACCTGTCAGTGACCATGCTGGGTGGTCTAATCCCTCCTGGCCAAACTAGTACAGACAGGCTTTAAAGAGTTTCAGGGCATATAACATATAATCTCTGCCCCAATTTATAATTTTCCCCTGTCCCTTTTAATGCATTTGCTCCTTCACAACCACACAATCTGGGCAAAACGGATTAACCCATACTTGTACTTTTTAGTGGACCTTGATGCACACATTTATTTGAGCTTTTCCCCATCCTTGTGAAACTCCTTTTATAGAGACTTAAGCTATCCAGAAGTGAATATTTACAATGTATCACTTCAGTTTGTTCCAATTTTGTATTGTTGGATAAATGGCTTACTTTCAGTGAATGTGATTTTACCTTTATTTATTTATTCATTTTTTTCGTATTTATTTATTTATTTATTTATATATTGATTTATTTTCAGGAGATGAAGCTTCTTGTTCTCCTAACCATGATGAAGAATCCTCTTTCAGCCCTGAGGTTGAGACAGGAGATCTGGTCTGGGGTCAAATCAGAGGTTACTCGTCTTGGCCAGGGAAGGTCGTCAGTGATAGGGATGTCAAAGGTCAAAAGAAAAAGGAAGATGGCAAGGTAAATATATGAATTTAAGTACTACTCTCAAACTTTCTGTGTTCCTTAGGAATTGCTCTCAAATATGTTGAAGTCGGTGAAGAGTGAATATTGGGTGTTGAATTAATCATCCATGATTCCATGTTTTATTCAGTCATGTGGAGTCACTTGTGATTTTATGACCAACCCGAGATGTTCCAGTCTTTTGTCCTGCAACAACAGGAACTGTGTATGGAGTATAAGAGTTACAGTTTAGTTGTTCGCATGACCTAGAAACATATTAGGAACAACAATAGCAATATTTTTATGTAGAAAATCATGAATTCATAAAAGGGATAAACTGCATGTTGTCATGGAAGCAAAGTTGCACAGACTGTACACTCAAAGTCAATAGAAGAGTATGCTGTCTTGAAAAAGTTAAGGAAACCTAAGTTGGACTAGTTTGTCTTTTGAACTGTTGATCATAAATGTCTTTTCTTCACCTCTCCCATGATAGGTTTGGGTCATGTGGTTTGGAGATCATTCCTTCACCCAAGTGGAACCAACAAAACTGAAGACTCTGACAGAGGGTCTTGAAGCTCATCACAAAGCAAGAACAAGACACAGAACAAGGTAAGGATTTGTATGTTCTTGAAAATAAATAAAGTGCCATGAACCTCACTTTAAAAAAAATGTATTGTCACTTTAAAACCATTATTTGTTTCACATTATCAAGCAATTATACTTTATATAACATATTCTTGGGTTTCACAGTGTTCTTTCTTTTGGTGAGGTGGGAGGGGGAAGAGAAGGGGCATTGGGAGCTTCAAGGTGAAAAGGGGAGGGGGCATCTTTCTCACAGCCATTTGAAATTAGTAATGTACACAAAGAACTCCTTAGTTGCTCTCTATATTTTTAAACCTGTCTTACGTTTCTCCGCCATCAGTACTATTGAGAGAAGCATTATCCCTCAGATTGCTCATTTGTTGGGCTTTGTCTTATGTGGCTGTACTTGATTATTTTGATAGACATCGGACATTAACAAGCAGTTTGGAGGCAGCTATCCAGGAAGCAATGATGGAATTGGACAAAAAAACAGAACAGGTATATAAAACTTATGAGTTGATTTGGAAAAATGAGCTGAATATACAATGTATCACCAATGCTTTCTGTATACCAATAAATGTTCTTCACCACTATAGACAATATGTTAATATATGATTCAGATATCATTGGGTCTTGAAAGTAAACAGATCATGAACAAATAGAGTTATTGTATTAGTTGAGTAACCATTGTATTGATTTCAACCTTAGCATAAGAAGGTCCTGGATTATAATATATTGGCCAATGGGCTCATGGAGGTAAACAACAGTTGTAAAAAAATATATACTGAATAACTTCATAAGTGCTGAAGGGAATTCATACTAAACTTTGCCTAGTGAAACCTGATTAAACTGACTCAGGCTTAACTTGCCTTGACTTGTTAGTTATTAAGAGGTAATAGAGTTGTTTCTAGTGGTGCATGTGAGTGCAGGCACATTTTTGTGATGTAGTCCTATTTATGTTGTATATTATATTGATGTAGTTGCTGTCATTATGTCACAAAAGAGATAATGCTATTCTCTGTCTCTCCTTTCAATTCCAGGCAAATGAAAAGAAGAGGAAAACTGCAGCAAGAGGACGATCACGGCTGAAAAGGCAAAAAATCAGATAAGAGAATGTCACAATTTCATTTCATTATCTTTAATCTTGTGATGGCCTTAACTAAAGTATGTGATTTAAAGTATTCTTATGAAAGAATTGATTTTATTTTTTAGTGTGTGATTTATGATCAAATTTTAGATTTTTTTTTTTTTTTCTTCTGGAATGTCCAGGGAACCATGTGGTGTTTACCTTTTCAGGTTCAAAGGAAATAAATATCATCAAGTGTTGTATTTTATTTGTAAAGTTGAATTTACAAAATACAAAAATGAACATCCCATCGTTTTCAAAGAAGTGCAAAAATTTACAGAGAATCGTGTATTTCACTTGGGGGAGGCTATGCACATAGTTTGCATTCCTTTTTCACAGATGTACCAAGTTTCAAGTTCTGACAATTGAAACCTTCCAAAACAAGGTGATTTTAAAAATCCTATTTCAAATTTTTTATTGCCATGAAAATTTAATCCATATTTCTGGGTGGTTGGTATGAGATTTCAGCTCAGTTATTATATCACCTTTCCATGGCAACAGTAAAAGTGGGATCATTTATTCAATTGGTTTACATTTCAAAACCTTTTTTCTTGAAGGTAAATTCAAACATAAAATGTTTTGCAAAAATACAAAAAATCAATGTGTTTTGTATGCTTGGAAGAAAAAGTACCTTTAATCCTTAGGCTGTAATATCATGAGCACTTTGTTTTTACCTTTAATTTTATTGATTAAAAATTTGGAACCGTTGAATACCAGAAAAAAGATATTGTCAAGACAATCACTTCTCTTTAAAAAATAGGATTCAGAGTAGTAATTATCATTTCTTTGTTTATATCTTGGAATTGATATTATACCCATCGGTGAAATAACTATGCCAAAGCACTATTCAGAAATATAAATCACCAAGAAAATAATGCATTCTCCTCATGAAAATTATTCAACATTGAAAGATTTTAAAGTTTGTGTTTGTGATAATTTCATTATTTCATGTTGTATTAATGCTGTGGTATCAAAAAATTACTTCAAATCAAGTACTTCTTTCTTTTTTATTACAAAATAATATATACTATAACCATTACTATTACATGAAGCCCTCATTCTCTGACAGACATGGGAAGAAGAAAAGATGTCTCCCAGTCTTTTTTTAATAAATAGTAGAACTTGTTTGTGGTGCCTGTTATAATTTCAGCAATAATTGAACAAATTTTATGCATTTCTAGTAAAAATTGAGTGTCTTTTGTTGGATAAGTGACTGGGTACCATCAAACTCCTGTTTTTTGACGGTCATTTTTTCATTTCCAAGTAAGATTTCAGAGGAATTGTCTATGAAATTCAAGGTTTATAGGAATGCATATTAAATGGACAAGCAGTTTGTGTAAATTGTGAAAAGAAGATATTTGTTCCAGATTATTTTGGAAAAAATCTCTTGGACTTGTTAGGGATATATATATTTTTTTATAAATTATTTCAACGTTAAAAGCTACATTTTGTTCATATTAAAAGGGTCATTTGATCCTTTGTATATTCTTATTTTACTGTACAGTGTAAATTGCAAGTACTTTGTACCATTATCAGTACTGACTTAATCAAATACTTACATTTTTAGTGATGTATAGTACCATCTCATTTCATTTACGATGATTACTAACCTAGCTGTTATTACCCCTGCCAAATAGTAAGTGTTGTGATTATGATTGATCAAGTGTTTGCATAATTTATGGATGGATAGTGCATATTTACAGTTTTTTTTCTCAGTTCAAAAATTCTGTAGTTTTGAACAAAACTTAAAAACTTGATTAAGATTGCTCTTTACCGAACTTGTATGAACTTACGATTATTTAAAAAAAAAAATCAAATTAACCAGTCTTAGATATAAAAGATGAATTTCGAGATAGTGTGGTATGATTTTTAAGGGAAAATAAGGTATATATATGATTAATTGACAATGACAATCATTTTAATAACACTTTGGTTCTTGTCACAAAAAGACAGTCTTTATTTAATAAGTTGATATGCCTCACAATGGACAGGGTTTTGCAAGTGATAGCACTCTATATATCCTAGCAAAAGGATGCCTATTTCTTTACATTAATACCAAATCTCTGACTGATGTGCAGTTTATGAAGTTTGACAATTTGATTGAGCCAACTATTTTTAATATTTTATGAGAGCAATTCATAGTTGTAATTGGGGAAATGTACCTGAAGTATGTTTCTGAGATGCAGATCCAAGTATTTCAAATTGGAATAATTTTGAATGAGAGAAATTTATTTGTTAGTATACTCTAAAAACATGTTTATTTAATCTTTGATATTATTTGTAATCATAAAGAATTGTGAATGACTGAGCAGTCTTTACAAAAAAACTACAATTGAAAACATTTACAATTTTGCTTTTTGTAGGTATTGTTTGTATTTAATACATGGTCTAGTCCCTCTGATAATTAGATTGATAGCCATGTTCATGATGAAGGATTGGCCTAATATTTTTTTTAAGCTATTTTGAGTAAAAATAGGAAAAGGTTGCAGTTTTATTTCTTAATTTTCTAGATAAATCACTTTGAGATCCTGGTTACACAAGTGCAGTCACTTTGTTTGCTGTAAGTAGAAGTGAAAGTAACTTTTCTGCATCCTGAATAAAGTTCTTTGATAAACTTTATTTGTTTAACCTGTTGAATCCTGAAACTTGGTGGTTTATGTATCAAGTATATGGGAATAAGAGAAAGTCAACAGTCAACAGGTTAAGTTTTGTTTATAAATTTAATCTTGACATCCAAAGTATTTGGACTGATGGATGTTTAGTTGTTGTTGAGATTAATGGCATTTCCCATTAATTTAGTTGTACTGTACTAGCATAAGAATCATATAGCATATTAATCATAATCAAATATGCTGATTACTTTATTGGCTTATGTGGGACTTGGCCATTTAGCATGACATATCATTTATCTCCTTATTTTGTGCAATTTTATTACTAAGGGTATTGTAGCTTTATTGCTGTGTTCATTTCCATCATTCCCCCTAGCTGAAGAGTATTCATAACAGATAAGAAGGTATGCTTTTCCAATTTAATGATGTCATTCGTTTATTCATTTCTTAGTTGCCATTGCTATTTGTTCATTATTGCCTGCCCCCTTTTCATACTCTTTACTTGATGCTGTTTTAAATCTATTTTAATTTTCTTATATTATATTATGTTTTTATTTGTTTTGTTATGTGTTTTGTATATGCTTTTGTGTTAAACATTTAGTTTAAGCTTCTACCCTTCTTGAAATTGAGTAGTCAATCTTTCATCCACTCCCCTGGTCTTTCTCAAGCCAAGTGATTATTAACACAGTTTCTTGCTGCTTTGAGATCACTGGGGCAAAGATTTGTGACAGTGAATAGCTAGAGACCCTATTCAGTGAAGGATTAATCCTTTTTAACCAGATGGATTCTTTCACATTGGAAGCGGAAACCTTGCCTATTCAATGTTAAAGATAAAGTTGAGTTCTGGTCATGCATTTGCATTGTGAAAGATAAGGTGTGGAATGGATCAGAAAAAGTTGATCATGTAGCATGTTAGTATTGGTGTGTACTGCAAGGTTCTGGAGTCATACAAATCATAATCAATTTGGCCCAGTCTTGGTAAAGTAACAAGCACTGTACACAGAAAGATGTATATGGGACTACACAAATGGTGTCGGGTTACTTACCTTGATTTCCTTATCTTTCCATGCTCATTACTCAGCCAGTATACATTTTCTACCAAAATTGTTCGGCAAATGACATTTATTTGTAATCTTGAACATTTAGCGTAAGTTTCATTTGATTCTGTGAGAATTCATTTTCTTTTTTTTAAACCAGAACTCAAGTTTATCTTTAAGGTTGGTAGACGCTTAAACTACATGTTATGATTACCCCAATCAATGAAAGTTTTCTGTTTCATTGTTGTTTCTTGTTTTAGATTTTTAGGGCAGGCTTTTATTTATAAATGAATTTATATAAACATATTCTATTTTCATTGGTATGTATTCAATTTTTGTAAAAAAATGTATAGTGAGCTTTTAGTATTCCTTCTCGAGGGAACTCTGGTTAACTTGCATTTAATTTAATATTTGTTTTATTCCCACTTTTAAAAGCACATGCTGCAGCTGAATGTAAAATACAACCGAAGTTTGATGTATCATGTCTAAATTATAGCTCTTGCCCTGTAAGTTACCCAAAGTCAAAGTTATTTTGCATAATTTACATAATTTACAAAACATTAATGTCATAAAGCAAGTAAATTGGCAAATATGTTTGTATGTAATGATGTAAACTAAACAAGTTAATATTATTTTCTTCCTTCATTTTTCTCTTCATCTTTTAAAAAAAGTACATGTTGATGTCATAACTTATAAGGACAATTTCACTAGAGGTCATCTAAAATGCTGTAGTGACGGCTTCTTAATTCTTCTATTTGAAATGTTTATAAACCTATATAATTTTGATATGTACTCTGACTGACTTTTTATTCCATTTTGAATGATTATCACTCTGAGCACCTTTATGAATGCTTTTATAATTGAACCTCTTTTATATAGATAATGATAATCTGTTATTTTGATGATATTGGGAGTCTACATCCTGTGTAATCATTCTGTTAATGCAAGGTTATGATTATAGGTTTGTGGTCTCTTACAAGAAAATCTTTGATTGTTGATGTTATTTATTCTGAAGACTTGTTGCGGTTGATATTTTTATTAGTGTTATGTTCATTTTCATGTTTCAATCATTCATGAGGTGTTGGATTTTAAGTTATCTACTTTGTTTGCAGAAATGTGCATTCAGCCATTTTGAAAAAATGGTACAATTGTCATTTTGTTGTCTTTTGAGTTAACACCATTCATCAAATAATTATATTTTTCATTATAATCAAACGAAATTTATCTGATTGCTTTATATCATATTGTATGATATGTAAATAGTGTAAATGTCATAAATTTTGTCAAATTTTAGAACATCTTACAAAGAATCAACATTAAAGATGAATGATTATGTTGTTAAGAATTATATTTCAATTTGTGTCACGTGTATTATTTCAGTCTATATGAACAATGAATATTATAACTATGTGATTATAATGTTGTGAAAAGAATGATTGATGTACTGGAGAGTTAAAAAAAAGGAAAATATGTAGCAAAAGTTTTATTGTTAGGCATGGTTCTTTCTAACAAATCCATTTCAAAGGCTATTGTCAAAAACGCAAATAAGCAGATGAAGTAGGCAAAGGCATATTATTTTACGTTCGGAATAACCCAATGTACACTTCACCATTTCAAGATAGGTCTCTACAGATTATCAATTTTTTTCCATCGTGACAGATACAAGTTTTGAGATTTCTAATCTATTTTTTGAAGAAAACAACTCAATTTGAAGACAGATGGTAGCTGATGAGATGAGATTTAGAAAAAAATATTTATTGTCAAACCTATATAATTATAGTGACCATCTGACCATCTATAGATTTTCTCTGATTTTCGTGATTTCATTACGGATGTTTGAGAAATTGCCACCTTGCTGTCTGAATATACAGGGGTTTCTCACCAGCTTCAGAACGCCTGCATTTAGCCACAGATGGTATAATATACGAACTTCGTTATAATGGTATTTCACTTCCTTGTTCGTTTGTTTTCAAGCCCATTATCGAGATAAGAATCTGTATGCTAGCCATACATTATTTTCACTGTTTGTTGAAGTTCCAAAAAAAAATTCACGAGAAAGATCATATTTAGTTTCAGAAGTAAACTTTATATACACGTTTTGCTATAGTCTTTACATAAATGACCTTCATTTAGCCACAGATGGTTCACACATTAATACCTCTTTCAAGCCCATTTTCAAGATAAAAACCTGTTACTAGTACCTCTTAGTTTCACCGTTTGTCGAAGTTTCGATAAGAAAATCTTCACGGGAAAGAGATAATGCATTTTTTTTTGTCTGAGAAGTTCTGGTTAATATTAAAATGTAGTTCATATTCCGTCCAGGCATTGCTAAGCATCAAATTGTATAGTAAAGCGGTCGATTGAAGTAATACAAATCTTCCCGAGTAATTTCTACTGTCCCCCTGTTAACTAGTTTGATAAGGATAATAAAATATTATAATAATTAAAATCGTTTGAAGACATTATGCGGGTGTTGATACAAGTACATGTAAATGAGGCGGGGTATAACGGGCCCCTTTGACAATACGAACTTTGTTTCACACAGCAATTTTATGTTTTAAAGTTCGCTATACCGAATGAGTAGGAGCGGTAAACGAATTAAAAAAAAAAAAAAATGTTAGTCAGCCCGGATAATTTTGAATGGGGGCGGACGGTTCCGAGCTAGAAGGGCGTCAACACATATATTTTGACGCAGAGTTAAAGTCCTTATGGTTATGGCTCCAAACAGACGTCGTCAGTATGTCCAATGTGAGATTTTTGTTTAAATTTTTTTTGATCTCACTACACACTCCCCCTCTCCTCACGATAGAGCCTGCATGCATGGAAAGGTCCGAGGGAATCCCGAAATCATATTCCCGCATGGTAAAAAGATATTAATGAGAAAATTGTCCCATCCGTATCGTTTCCGACACTCCTAGATAAACATGACTGTCATTACCGGAGTTACTAGAGCAACTACAACTCGCTTGACTTGAGGAGGATGAAACAATTTTACAGCTTTATAAATGTTTGAGATCTAAGATGACTAAAATTGCATTTGTACCATAAATCTCATATAGCCATTGTGGGCCCAACTCAGAGGGAGCGAGGGGGGGTGTATCTAGACTATTTTTGTTTGGGGGGAGGGGGTTGTAGCTAGACTATTTTGATTAATTTTGGTTGGACCAAAATTAGCTGACAAACTTTTGATTAAATTATTTCAAGAAGATAAAACGTAAATAACTAACTGATAAAAATCAAGAATTGATAAAAAATAATTTTAATTGTTTCAAACATTCTTTGATATTTTGAAAGACAGGGATGGGCATATCTCAACCTCACTGTACTTCCATTATAACAACAAATTGGACCATATACTATACTATCAGTTTTCTGCTTACCCTATACAGGCGCGGATCCAGGGGGGCCCGGGGGGCCCGCCCCCCCCCCCCTGGGAAAAAAAAGGGAAAAAAAAAGGAAGGAAAAAAAAGGGGGGAAAAAAAAGGAAAAAAAAAAGGAAAAAAAAGAAGGAAAAAAAAAAGGAGGAAAAAAAAGGAGGAAAAAAAGAGAGAGAAAGAGAAGGAAAAGAGGAGAGAAAGGGAAAGAAAGAAGATGAAGAAGAAAAGAAAAGAGGGAAGAAGTGATCGGGGGGGGGGCTGTTAATCCCGCCAACAACGTGTGGAGAAGGGTGCATGGGGGCCGAAATGGGTGGGGAAGAGGAAGAAGAAAAGAAAAGAGGGAAAAAGTGATCGGGGGGGGGCGAAAGAGCCTCGCCTCCCCCTCCCCCAATCAAAAAAAAATAGAGAGAGAAGGAAGGAAATAGAAAGAAGGGGTATCAGTTGCAATTTTTTCGCCAACAAGTTGTGGATCGCGGTGGGGGGGGGGGGGAGGCAAAATGCCCTTGCCTCCCCCCGCCCCGCTAAAAAAAAGAGAATGAAGGAAAAGGGAAAAAGGAGAGCTATAAAAGGGACCGAAAAAAAGGTAAATAGAAGGGGAAATAGATCATTTGCTGTTAATCCCGCCAACAACGTGTGGAGAAGGGTGGGGACCATGCCTCCACCTCCACCCCCTATCAAACCTAAAAGATAGAGAAGGAAGGGAAGGGAAAGGGAAAGAGGAGAGAAAGGGAAAGAAAAAAAGAGAAAGAAGAAAGGTAGGGGAGATCAGTTGTGATTTTTCCGCCAACAAAGTGTAGATCGGGGGGGGGGAGGCGGGGCACTGGCGTATAAATAGGGGAGGGGGCTCGGGGCCCGCGGAACAAGAAAAGAGAAATGGAAAGAAAGAGAGCAAGAAAGAAAAAATAGTTAACTACTAGTTTCTCAACAAAATAAGGTATCAAAAATTGCTCATCTGACCGTAATTAAACGCCTAAACCCCTGAGCTTCCGTGGGCTCTACCCCCGGGACCCAACCAATGGGCCCTATGGCAGGCCCCTTGATACTCATCTGACTGCAATATTTAGTGCCTAAAACCCTTGATCTTCTGGGGGCTCCGCCCGCTGGACCTCACGCCAATCAACCCCCCCCCCAAAAAAAAAGCCCAAAAAAGAGAGGAGAGAAAAAGAAGAGGACGTATGAAGAAAAAAGGAGCAGACAAAAAACATTATTTTTTGAAATTTAGACAAGGATTAAGAGTCGAGAACGGTACAACGAATCGTCTTCTTTCTCTAATGATTTAATTTAATGTAAAAGCTTCCGCTTCGCGCGCGCGGATAGGGGGGGGGGGACTGAATTCAGACGAGGATTAAGAGTCGAGAACGGTACAACGAATCGTCTTCTTTCTCTAATGATTTAATGAAATGTACAAGCTTCCGAGCTTTGCGCGGGAGGGGGGGGGGTGAATTTAGACGAGGATTAAGAGTAAAAAACGGTACAACGAATCGTCTTCTTTCTCTAATGATTTAATGAAACGTAAAAGCTTCCGCGCTTCGCGCGGGAGGAGGAAAACTGTATTCAGACGAGCAGGCACGTACGCAGGGTGTGTGGGGGGGGGGGGGGGGTTATTGGGGCGTTCAACCCCCCCCCCCTTTTTGTGATTTTTTTTTTTTTAATTTAACACACACACAACAAAAAATTATGCCAATGGCTGACCTAAAAAAGGTGACCTCACCCACCCCCCCCCCCCCCCAACGGGAACAAAATTCAAAATTTCAAAATTTTAAATTTCGAGACCAAAAACCAAAAAAAAGTGTCCCCTTACCTCCCCCCCCCCCCCCCCCCCCCCCGCTTATTCAGCGGCTGGCTGAGTCGTTGCGATTTTTTTTTGGGACCAAAACAAAAAAAAGTGGGCCCCCCCCCCCTAAGAAATCCTGGATCCGCCCCTGGCCCTATATAGCATAGTATAGTGCCCCAAAATTATGTCGTTTTCCTTGGTAAAAAATAAACAGGCTTCATCGCACCACTTCTGTAAATAATTTACATTCAAGCGGCACATTACTCCCAATATTTTGACGTGCATGACTCATAATACAACTAAACCTCACATAATCCAATCCTAGAATCAAATCCATCATCGTCATCATATTATCAGCATCATCTTCATCATAGCCATCATAATGAACATTATCATCATCATCATCAATCATTATCAGCAATCATCATCACTATTGTCGTCAACATTATTATTTTGCGATTTATTTTGTGCCTCTGAATACCCTCGGCTGTGCCATTTAAAAAGGCAACTATACTGTTAATTTTAAAAAGAAACATGATTACCGATCTTCTCAGATAAGTAAAAATATATATGTACATGACAAGTGAATAAAAGGCAAGTAATACCCCCCCCCCAAAAAAAAGGCACGTCTAATCCGATACGACGGGACCTCTTGCAAGAATAATTTATGTGGGTTCATACGCAGTCAAAAACTAAAATACTAAAATATGATGATTTGGCAGCCAATCAAGATTGCATAGTTTGGACTTGTGTTTATCATCTTCTGGATGGCCGGAGGGGGGGGGGGGGGGGGGGGGGGCGCACTGGTCCTCCCGGATCATCTTTCGGAATTTTTAAAATCATGTTTTTTCCTGCTTTTACTTTCTGAACATTGTGTCAGCAAATCTCAAGGCCAGTTTCAACCATTATCGGAAATCTGAATCAATTTCAGTTTCATTGTTTATTTTGTTTATTTTTATATCTTTTGTTTCGTTTATTTTTAATGATTTATAGCTGGTTCAAGTGATCATGAATACATTACTGAAAAGGTAAGTAAGAAGGTTAAAAAGAAAGTAAAAAGGAATTAATTCAATGAAATAAATGGTTATATAAATGAATGCATAAATAGTAGGGTTCATACAATATATATGTCTATTATCAGTTCATCATGATTTCATTATCATCATCATCATCAGCATCTTCATAATTATGCCCCGGCGTTACATTGTTGCCCATAATTATATAGGCCTAAAGTTGGAATCTTGATTTGTTTAAACTTCTTTTCATGAAATGATTGTGATGATAATTATGATTTATTCTTCAGATAAAGTTTATATAATTATTTTCAGATCACGAAAGATGTATCATTTAAGTTCTGACAAGATATAAACTTTATCACCTTGAGTCCTTCACTCGATACTTTTATGAAAAAAGGTTAGACAAATTATATTTTAACTTTATGGGCACTGATGAGAGTAGCTGTAAACGCAACTTTTTGACTACAGTAACTCGCACTTCTAGCTACTAGAAGTGACGAAAATAAAGTACTTGATTACGCATGAAGAGTGTAAAATGAACTACAGTTAGCCGCTCAGCTGTATACTTTTCTGTGTGGTTGAGGCCCAATGCACACACACAATTCCCGCGTTCCGCCGTGGGAACACAACACTTTACGAGAATGCGCGCGCATACAGGAGGGTCTATCCCAAGGAATTGTGGGAAGGCTGCGAATTTTTTGTCCGCCATGTTGTTATGTCTAAAGGCGGAAAATTTAGCGTTATTTTGCCTTCATTTGTGATTTTTAACATATTTCTCTAAATTCTAACTGAATGAGAGGACGGATGATACCACTATTTCTGACTTCTGCTCGGTGATTTTGGCCTGCTTGGCCTATAGAGGCACATTCTGGCATTTTTAAGGGATCGTTGACACTTCGTCATCATGAGCAAGCTAAGTTTTCGAGCTCGGGCTCCCGATCCCGCGAAGCCGATGCCCATCTACACTACAGATGAGCTCCCAGATTTGCCTGATTTTTCCACTACTAATCGGGCAGTTCCTCAAATGCCCACAGGAATGGAAAAAGAAGAAGAATCGGTAGGTTTTTGTTTCATGCAAATTAGTTCGTTATTCTTGCATATATAATGAGGTTCCCGGATTCGGCGGCCATTTTGAAAACACGCCCTTTTTGGCGGGACGCAATCTTGTATTTTTTATTCGCCAAATAATTACTTTATAATTGTCTTCACAGAGAAAATACACTGTCTATGAATATTTATTAATATTTTCCCGAAATTACGAATGTTGTGTAAGTTGTGAGATTTACATATGTCTGGAAATATAATTTTAATAGTTGTCAGAGTCACATGATCCCAAATTATCCATGTGTTGGAAATGTATTGCCTCTTCAATAATGGACGATCCAACTAGATCTACGTCATACGAGAATAATTATGATTTTTTTACACAATCGTATTATTTGTATTTTAATTCTTGCATTTTATACAATTCAAATTTAGATAGCCATTTATTGATAATTATAGACTTTTAAAAAGGTAATAGAAAGCATTAATTTTGAGGGAATGTTGACATTTTCATTGCCAATGCTAGTTCATGCATTATTCATGAGCTTGATGATGGCAAAGTGGGCAAGTCCATTGTGTATACAGTCGAGCACTGTAGTAAACCTTGTTATGCAATATCCTTGTCCCTCCTGAGAGAGGGAGCCGATGTAAACATTGAATCACATGGCGATGGTCATCCATTGTTTACTTTATTACATTTGAAGTATTAATCTCATTGCAAGCTGATATATGAGATCCCAACCATTGTTTTCAAATAAGTCAATGTTGGTTTATAATATGTTAATTGTTAACACATTTGCTACATGAAATTTTCAGTGATTTCAGTATTAGAAAACTGCATGTCACTTGTCAGTGTCACTCAGTCACAGTGTCAACTCGTCAAGTGATTAATGTACCATTTATATAGGGTCTAGGCTACTACTAAATTAAAAATAAAAACAAACTTCCTTTTCTCCAATTGGGAACCTGACACAATAGATTTTAGTATAGATTTAATCCATACCATGTACTATGTACAGTTTACAGAAGTTTAATCATGCATTTAAAAAAAAAAATTATACTGACTTTGATCGATGCTGTGCCCTGCATTCAAATATTGGCAAAATATGTCTGCTGAACAATAATGATTATGATAATGAATTAATGATGTAATATATTTATGATAATAATACAAAATATTGTTGCTGATAATAATTTAATGATGGTAATGATAATAATAAAAACAAACAAGAACAACAATATTATAATAACAATAATAGAGTCTAATCATAAAATTAATGTTATCAATAATGTTTTTTTTTTAAATATCTTTAGATATAGCATTTTGAAACTAATGCATTGAGGACTTAATTCATTTGATTAGATTTTAAATATATAGACCTAGGTTTATATATTTAAAAAAAATAGACACCTGACCTAATATTAATGTTCATTCTTCAGTATATTTATATATGATATCAATTCTTAATTTTGTTTTTTTTTCTGCAGGAGCATCATTTGCAAAGAGCCATTTCAGCACAACAAGTGTATGGCTCGGCAAATCATCTTGTTATTCCAACCCCTGAGGTTCTCTCCAACCAGGAACTGTATGAAAATCTGTATGAGGCATCGTGCAAGCAAAACAGACAGTACATTCATGTACAGCGTGAGTACAACAACCTTTATTTATGACATGAAACAGTTTTTATTCTGTCTCATTTTTTTGCGTCTCTCTCTGTAAGCTGCAATTTTCTCGACTAAGACCTTTTTTTTTTGCCTTTTAATAATGTTACATCAAGTATGTTGTTTCAGTGAGATTTGATGAACCTTTCTCCTATTGTGTGAAGTTGCCAATTTGTGAGCATTTGCAATGACTAACCCTGTAAACGATCATCGGATCGGACGCCGATACCGATCCGATCAGGGGTGATTGGATAATAATTTCAGATCGCCGATCAAATACAATGATAAATTTCAAAGTCATGAAAAGGCACTAAACATCAACAAACATGGTCAACAACAACTCCAAATGACAAAATAATCCCAGCCATGAATTTTTTTTGAGCATTTATTTGATAGCCAAAAACTTTTCATCAAAAAAAAAAAAGAATCAGCTGATTTTTTTTGTCAATCTTCCGATCCGATACCGATCAAAGGTGCGAGGGTGTCGCTCCGATCTTCCGATCCGATCAGAGCCCCAACTTACAGGGTTAGCAATGACCTTGTTTCTTGACTCCTTCCTTTCTTTGACAGCCCTTAGCATGGAGCAGGACATTCCAGACTATGATATGGACTCAGGGGATGAGAGATGGTTGAATGAAGAGGCTAAACTCTTCACTGATATCACACCTATCAAGTTTGAGATTATGATGGACAGGCTAGAGAAGGGCAGCGGTCAGAGGGTAAGCATCTAATATAATACAAGAAAGATACATCATTATTGAAGCAATTTACCTTCATGGTTCCTGGCTACTCTGCAAACCAGGGATAACCTAGAAAATAATTTCTCTTTTTGTGTGTGCCTGTCATGAAAACTCAAGGGATTTTATTGGCCCAAGAATTATTTCTATCTTTTGTCACATGTTCAAACAAAATATATCCACTGTTTTGATTGGCTATAGTGATGTTTCCAATTGGAAACCGATTGCTGCTAGAATTTTAAACCCCATCTGAGAAAAATGTTTAGAATCTAGGAAAATCATGGAATTTTCTTCTCATGAAATGCTGTGAACCCTGTCATTGTATGATGAATTTATATGAGCTAGCATGTCCCTTACCTTACTCATAATTTGTTTCCCTTGCTATTTATGTATAACAAATAGTGTGTAACTTGTTATTAATAGCTGCCAACTTGGCTCTCTTTTGTGAAATTCTAGGTAATGAATCTGAAGGATGCCAAGGCTCTTCTAAAAGAGGATGATGATCTCATCATAGCAGTCTATGACTACTGGCTCAACAAGAGAGTCGGAGTGGTAAGTGAACTATGCACACCAATCTCGATCCACAATTGATTGTTCCACGTTTAGAGCTTCAGAGCTTGTCTTATTAATTTTTTGCAAGCGTTTTCACAATAATCATATTTGGATTGAGGGGAAGATAAAAAACATTCACATAAATTCATGAGGAATCTGTCAATATGTAGTCTGAAATGAAAGGATAAAAAATCCCTTTTAATGGAAAATGGAATAATTTTACCATTAAATTTCACTTTGCCTGAAGAAAAAAAAAAAAAAGCATCTGTCTAACCTGCCCAAGCCGAGTTTTAGGCATGTAAAATCTTTGCAAAGTCTATACTTATGTCCCACATGTGATTGCTGATGCATTGGAGTCTAATCGGTTCGAGACAGTAAGGCTGTTTTATTTGGATGTTACATTTATCCAGGGTCATTCACTGATACCAGAGGTCAAGCAAGAGAAGCGTGATGGCTCCACCAGTAATAACCCCTATGTAGCTTTCAGAAGGCGTACAGAGAAGATGCAAACAAGAAAGAATCGCAAGAATGATGAGGTGTCTTACGAGAAGATGCTCAAACTCAAGCGAGACCTTTCAAAGGCAGTGTAAGTTGTAGTCTTTCGCATTAAAATGGGTTACCATGTTATCATGGGTTGGTCAATATTGTTTGTTGTAAGGGATTGCAAATGTTCTTGTCTTGTTGACATAGATTCCATATCAGCTTTAGCTGTGTTGTAGTAAACTTGTCTAATGGAGGTCGCCTTTCAAACAAGAAAATTGAATAGCTTGAACTCGTGGGTAATCTTTTGTTAGTAAGGCTCTCAACTTAATTCAACCGTTAGGTATAAAAACACAATTTTATAACTGTTTACATGGGAGGGGGGGGGGGAACTCTTTTAGAAGAATTTGAAATATTGTCTTTATGTCGTGTTGTGGAAAACATTCAGATTATTGACAGTGTATGAATATCTTATTTCTAATTTCTGTTTCCACAGAACACTCCTGGAGATGGTGAAGCGGAGAGAGAAGAGTAAACGAGAAAATCTTCACTTAACAATAGAAATATTTGAAAAGAGGTAAGAATTACTATCAAATACCATCGTTTGTGTACCATTTCGGAGACTTAATCAAAGTCTTTAGCTTTAATGTTGGTTTAAAAATGATGTGATTGAACTAATTCAATAATTGTGTACATTATATGTTGTAGTGAAATGAACACCCATGCTATAAAATATCTAACCATTACATTAAAAAAAAGATTACATTTTGTATAGAAAAAGTGATAGTTTTGTGATAAAAAACTGCCTGCATTGTGTTTTGTTTCTGAAAGCAATCGTTATCTTAATGTGTTTGTTTTGTAGGTATCAAATGGATGATTTCTCAGGGACCATTTTTGCTGAGTGTGAGGAGCTTAGCAAAAAGCAGCCTTCATTTACGATACCTGCTATACCTAACGGCAACCAGTACAGTTCGTGGGGTGCCAAGGTAAATGTTTTTTTCTATATCAGGGATGTAATGAGATGAGTGTCAAACAAGGTTTAGGTTGTGTATTACGGTCATTTTATGAGATCTTGTATAGACACTGGGGTTATTTCACTGTCAATGAAACAAACCCAATATAAATCCTTTCTCACGTTATTAATTTACAAGTGTAATTTGACAGATTCATGCAGGGGTTGGATCCATTGTGATGATTTTGTGCATGAGCATAGTATATTACAGATACTCCACCCCCTAATATTCTGCTGGCTCTAATCTATCTTTGGGATCAAATGCAGCTTGTCATCTTTTGATAGTTTTACGATCTGTAACTTTGTAGTAATCTCTTTGAGATCCCACAATATATTTAAGGTTCTAGAATTGTTGCTTTTAAAAAATTATTTTGTTAGAGGGAATTTGAGTCATTTGAATAAGATTGCGAGGTATTTCACATTGTCATTAATTTTATGGGCCAAGTTTTAGAATGATGTGATGACAGATTATATCCAGAGATGAAGAATTGCATTTTTTGTACTTAAAGGATGTAACAATGGTTTTTTCCCCTCTTTGATTAGGATGAGAATCTAGTGAAGAAGAAGAGGGAATACAAGAAGAGAAAGCACAAAACCTCTTCAGACAAACCTCGTCAATCATCATCCAGTCCTAGAGACAGGCATGTTGAGTCGCGGATATCGGATGAAGATACAACGGTTACACAACCTTCAAAAGTGAGTTCCACTAGTTACACCTTTATATTTGATTCATGAAACTAAGTAAAGTAGTAAAGCAGTACAATATACATAGATAGCCTGGTTATGAATTTATTGGAGCTTCTTAACCTTTCGAGTATAGTTGGCTCAAGTTTCAAATAAATTTTACCTTCAATGTTGTTTTTAGTGTAGCAATTTATAGTCATGTTTCTTGGAATTGATTGATACATTTTGAAAGTTGTTAATGCCTCTAGATTGTTATAATATGTCACTGCTATATAGTGCTACTGCTATAGTGCTATTCTTTATTTTCCTACAAGATTTCTGTGTTCCTTTCTCTTTAGAGTAGTTTGATTGTTATTGTTTTATTATGTGTATGATCATTTATATACATTTATAAAATTCTTTAAATTCTTTTGCTCTCGCTTTTAAGTGAAGACAAGATTACTAAATGTTATGATATTGTTTATACAGGTGCAATCATTATCAGATCAAGAAGAGGAGAATGATCCTGATGGTATCTATGCATTCAGAAGAAAGAAGGGTTGCAATTATCATGCAGTAAGTAGTAGTCATTACTGGCTCATATATTTGATATCAGTTTGAGTATGTTATATTTACCCTGCATGCACTGTCCTGTTCATGATTTTTTGATGCAGGTTGCTAAAAAGAACCACTCCCCCCAAAAAAGAATTTAGATGTACTCTCTTATAAACAATTGAATGAAAATAATATTTTGAACAGGGGTGGGGGCAGTGTGGGGTTAGCTGGACATTTGATGCTTTGGTATAATTTATGTGTAGTGCAAAACATAATATTATTGATGATAGGGTTGAGTTATTTGGGTCACAGCAATCATTTTGCTATTTTTCTCACACCTTTATCAAATTTATGGATGTGTTATTGTGTACCTCTATAATCAGTCTATCATATTTTTGTTCCTGTAATATCAAAGATAGCAATATCCATTGACTTTACCAATAAGCTAATACACTACAAGGACAAATATATTTGTGTTTGATGATGGTTACATTTGTTTCTACCCTGTTATCTTACAGCCTAACCCAGAGCTGGTCTGTGGGTGGCCATGGTCGGAGGGTCAACACAAGGGTCTCATGGAGAGAAGGTACCGCTACTGTTGCACTTCTATACGAAGGCCTAGGAAGTGTATTGGCTTCGGCAGGAGGAGAATCGGTAGAGGCGGGAGGTAAGAAACCTTGCTCTGCGCCATCTTTGAAGCATCAGAGAGAATGTTAAAATGTTGTATGGGCTTTTATGTGGATATAATTACTATATTTTAATGTATATGATTTTGTGCATTGTTTGGAAGAGAGACGGATGTCTCAATAACGAGCGAGAGAAACCTCTTTTCTTGTATCTATCTTAATTCTCTATATAGGAATAAGGATTTACTTAATCCATGTCCCTCTCTACTCTGCTCAAAAGCAAAGAATGATATATCCATAATCAATGCAAGACTTCAGTATTATGTGGTATTACCACTGCTCTTTAGAATTAACGGAGGAAGGATCACTTAAAGAAAAAGAGAGAAGAATTGAAAAATATATGTACAGTTTCATATTTGATTGAATAGCACTGATTTATTTGAATGTCATTACCTGAATTATCCCCCACCTTTTTGTATTAATTAAACAAATTGATCCCAGAATGGGAACTGATCGTTTTCTTTTTGTGCTTTCCTGTATCCAGGATAATCTTAGACCGTGCAAGAACGATGTGGGATGATGACCTAGATGATGTTGAT
The DNA here is from genome assembly GCA_035222895.1 of Strongylocentrotus droebachiensis. NCBI lineage: Eukaryota > Metazoa > Echinodermata > Echinoidea > Camarodonta > Strongylocentrotidae > Strongylocentrotus > Strongylocentrotus droebachiensis. The sequence continues at coordinate 433,815 of JAVYIG010000537.1, read as the reverse complement.
GAGCATATGTATCCAAGAAGTCCATCACCTGTATCATCATCGGATGAAGAGGACTATCCTGTGTCACCTGTAGATCCAAGACCCTCACAAACCAGTCTTCCACTTAGTCAACTCCTTGAAGAAATCAAGGCAAAGAGAATGTAAGTCCTCAAAATGCATGTGTACCTTAATTACCCCCCCCCCCCCCGAGATATGTAAAACCCATCAACTTGTATGGTAGTGTTGTAGTGGTTACCTTTTGTAGTGCCCCAAATGTTCTTTGTTTTTCTTTATAATTCTTGTAACTAACTCTTTTTTTTAAAGTGCTTTGCTACAAATGAATTTTAACTTGTAACATCTACATGAATATTCATGTAGATTTCCAAATGTACCAACTACCCAGTAGGAAGCTCTTGATTTTCAAAAAATAAAGTAGTTTTATGTCCTTTCTAGATAAGATGTTTAAAGAGAAGGTTGAGTTCTGGGAAGAGGTGAAAAATAATTTGTGAGCGTTATCATTCTTATTATGCAAGTGTGGAAGAACATCAGATAAGACATGTTCCCTGGAAAGCATGGCTCTTCAAATGCCTTCATATTCTAAATATGTCATGTAACATCGTAAAACTCGGGGGGGGGGGGGGGGGGGGTAGTATTTTTACGCCACGTGTTCGTGTAGTCCCATATACATCTTTCTGTGTACAGTGTTTGTAACTTTACCAAGACTTGGCCAAATTTCTGATGATTTTGATGTTTCCAGAACCTTGCAATACACACAAATTCTTATATTCTAGATGATCAACCTTTTCTGGTCGATTCCACACCGTTTCTTTTACAATGCGATCGCATGACCAGAACTCAACTTCATCTTTAACTGTTAATTGTTCATTTTATTGATTTGCAGATCACACTTCAGACCAAAGACACCCCCACCCAGCAAAGAAAGTCAGTCATACTCAACGTACCCCTCCTCTTCATCCTTCCATCAATCATCATCATCACTCTATCCTTCCTTGCTGTCAGAATCTATCTACATGAGCTTCCCAGAGAGACCTACCACATTAGGCCACGCTACTTCACTCTGCACCCCTACTCTTGATACTGCCTCCACCTCCTCATTCCTAGACCCCTCTCTAGAGGAGGACATTATAGTGGACGTGTCGGATACACCAGCAACGGTCATGTCTACTTTAGAACTCAACAGTGAGGGGTTGGAGAGCGTGTCCGATACGCTGGACATTCAGTCCATGGAAGTGGACGTCGTGGGTCAGGATGGTACGCCCCCTGACCTCAATGTGTCATTCACGTCGCTACCGAGGTCAAAGTTTAGTTTGGAACCTAGCGTGGTGAAAGTTTTATCTCAGGAAAGAACTGCTGGTGTTCCCTTGGCAAAAGGATCCGTGCCAAATCATGTACAAGTTGAAGACACAAACAATATAGAGACTGATACTAAACTTAAAGGTAATAGCAACAAACGAGATCTCTTACTTACGCTGGGAAATATATGTATGTACTGGATTTGTTTCTAACCCATAGAATTGGCTGTATCGGAAAATGGGGTTTAGAGAAGAGGTTCTGACTGGTGTATTGGCCAATTTCAGCACATGTGCCTCTTGTTTAGACTAGCTATACAATTTGAATCGACTGTTTTATGAGAATGCTTCATCAACACACGTGTACAATATATTGACAGATTTCTATAGTGCTTGGAAAATCATTTTGAAAAACAAGAGTGATCCCCCAGTTTTTGTAAGGTAATGTATTGAAGATCACTGTGGGATCAACTTTGAGCTGACGAATAACTCATATGGTGGAATCATGATTCGACGCACTGCATATACGCTTTTTTATCATCGGGTGTCTAACAGATTTCATTATCTCATTGCCACCTTGTATTCTGTGAACTATTGTGGCTTAAGGTGTTTGTGAAAAGGAGCCCAAAAGAAAAAGGGACAAGTTTATTCCTGTGTAAGTCAGGAATACCTAGTACCAGCTATGAAAGTAATATTACCAGATGTATGTAGTTTTCCTTGTATACAAGGTTGATTCTGCTTATCATAATCCTATGTATTATATTTTCACAGCACCACAAGGCCATTCCACTGCCCCTGCAGACACAGTACTACAGCTTAATTTCCCCTTACCACCACCATCAGGCAACAAGGCATCTTCGCTTCTAGCCTCCCTCTCACAATCGTCGCGCCTCAATGACATCAGTCAGGACAAATCACGCACAAACTCTCTCTCCGACTCCTGTAACAGTCTCTTATCCAGTACTAATAAAAATTCTCAAGATGACAAGACGATAAAGAGGGAGGGTTCGTCATTGCTTAGTAAGGACTCTAGTCAGAGCAGTGGTGTTAGCTCATCAGCAAGCAGTCTCCTATCCATGGGAGTCAAGAGAGTCAAGAATCCAGGCAATGATGTAGATGCTAAGGCAAAGTGAGTATAATCATTAATCATAAAAACGTGTTCTACAGCAAATGATGTACCTGCAGTGTTGATTGAACTACATGTTAAAAGAACTTGATGCTATTGACAAGAAACTTCCTTGAATACGTATTGTTATTTAGTATGCTACAAGTTTTGCTTCCTCCCAACCTCAGTTATGAGAGCTCTTTCTAAATTTTGCTCTCCATGTGCCACGGTCACAAATTGAAAAGTTAAGATTTACCCCAATATGTAGGATACAAAATGTATTTTTGTTTGTGTTGCTTCGTCCAGTATGGAACAATGTATGATGAAAATTAGCCTACCCTGATTTTCATTGTAGAATGTGTAATACTTGTGAATATCATCGCCTTTTCTTAAATTCATTTTCTTGCAACCTAAATTTATCAAACTAATCCATTATTTTTTTTTTATACTTATTTTCCTTCATAGGGAGAACCATGAGGAAAATGCAGCAATTAATCAAATACCTAGCAACAAATCGGTACCTATGGAGGTCACGTGAAGAAGGTCATCATCGCCCGAGGGCATGAGTGCAAAGACGAACAACATCATAGCAGGGATGATTCCCCATCTGCTAGAGGTCGTATGATAATGAGCATTGTACATGTAGCTGAGAGGAGTAGTCGCGGTAGAGATTGAGAGAGAGAGAGAGAGGTGTTGAATGGAATAGCTTTTGTGAGGTGTTGTGAATGAAAAGGTTTTTGATGTATCAAGTTATCATACAAATGATCTATCCTAGCTAGCTACTTCTCTGCTAATTCTCCGCTACTTCACGGGAGAAGGAATATAGGACGATTCCATCCTTAAAAGTAAACTATGATATGCAAGTTAATGAATTTATTCAACTTAAAATGAGAGAATATTAAGTATGAAATAATATACAATTGTTGGTCCATCTAGTTTTATTTTGATTTGTAAATAAAGAATAATCTTGTGGTTATGATACAAAACATTTTGAAAAAAAAACAAAAATAAAAAACAAACAATTGCCCTGAATCCAGACATTGTCTAGTTTCTTGCTGCACAGTCACTCATATTTTCTCCTCAATAGTGTGTTTGAACTACTGCAAGATCAAAGTCTGTACATGGGGTAACGTACTCCTGCAGTGGTTTCTAAGAGTCTTGGATAGTATCTTGGCATTCTTGTCAAATGGGAAATGTATTCATCTTACTTAAAGAGCCGTAGATTAATTAGTGATGAAATGAATTAAACACCATTTAACTAAGTGTCTGTATTCTCAAAGGGAAAGGGAATAAGGTACAACATTGCATCACACAATCTTTTGTGAATGTAACGGTTGGTATTTTCTGAATTTCTATCAGGAGCTGGAGATTTTCCAGTGATAGAAGTTTATTTTACTGATAAAAGTGTGTTGCAAATGAAAGTCTGCAAGGATTTATCTCTTGTGGGTTATATAATGTACTAAATTTATACACACATATAATATGTCATACAGGAAAATCAATATCTTAACGACAACTTCTGCTTTCAAAGCAGGGCAAAATCATTTTAAAGTTTATATTAAGGGAGTGGGTGTTATATTCACACATGTAAAACCTTCATCTTACTGATGAAATGGTTTCCATAGAAACTGTAGAATGTTGAAAGAGAGATGAAATGGAACTGGTCGAGACTGTGTTTGATGTCAATGTTGAACTCATTTCAATGCTTGTTGTATAAAAACATTTTGGCTCAGGTATGTAGTTACTTGGTGTAAAAAACAACCTTTATGTGCCTAGTTAATGCTGGTCTTTATTCTTTCTTGTGGTTAGCTGTTAATTCATCACATTCCATGAACATACGTATGGGCTGGATACCCAAGTGAATAAACCAAGACATCTTGAGGATTTTACAGTGATTATGTCGACTGAAAGAATTACATGTAGTTGTCTGTTGAGAGTCAGAAGGGCACTTTCTCATACTATCTTACAGAGATTGAATGCCCCTCTGGCTCTCAATGGCTGAAGTAGCCATCAAGGAGGTACAACATGGCTCGGTCTCTTCTCTTCTCTTCATCACAATGTTCATTTTTCCATCATTAAAGGGATCCGGTAACTTTGTCTCAGATTCTGAAACAAAATTCTGGATTTAGCTCATGATGCAATGATAATTATAAACCTTTAGGTCAGTCAGGAACTCCATGACTTTTACAAGCCGATCGCCTGTCTGATTATCAAGATATTTATGATTGGAATTACAAATTTTTAAAACCGTTCGCCTGACGGTTTTCATAACACTACAGTCTATTGGGAAAAACGAGTATGGTAAAACCGGTCACTCAAAGATTTTTACTTTTTTGAGGCACTTCTTGATCATTTTGAAGGGCAATTTTTTTAGGGCTTCAATATTACACCATATCACAGACACTGATAACACGTAGGGCCGTGTATCTCAGATTTAACATTGTTAAACGATCCCTTTAATGCTTTGAACTTTCTCAGATGGATGTCAATTGAATTTTTGTTGTGTACATGTAGCATATTTCTCTCCCTATAACAAATAATTGTTTACAAATCTCTGACTTTCTTCTCATTTGACTCCATAGTCCATGTACTTTCCGGATGGTAGACATCAATTTGTATTGGATCAGTCACAAATTACGTGGCATGGTTTAATGTAATTGTTTGCATTTTGATATCCCCTCCATTTATTAAAAACAACATTTCAGCCCTGTTTGCTTGGTCAATATCATGGCAAATGTTTGCAGCATTAGCGATGACTCAAGATTGGTTTTGAAATCAATGTGTTGAACAGTGTGTGCTTAGAGTAATATCTCCTTCAATGTAAATGTTTTCAAATGTGCAGTGAATTTAGTCCATAATATGAAATGCAAGATAGGCTGCCCCGCTTTTATATCAATGTATAGGGTTACTGTATTGTTATAGATACGGTAGACTGATTATCAAAGCTCAAGTAATTTGAAAGAAACTAAAGTAGATTTCAAAACTTTGTGATATTTTAATAATTGTATCCCCATATGTCAGTAGCATTTAAAATGGTATATTAAAACATGATTTATTTATAGAAAAAGAAATGTGATTTTCATAAAGGTTGCAGTTTTTATGAAATTGTCAGTGTGATATGACTCAATTATATAGCAATGTACAAACTACAAAGAATTTTAAATGTACAATAACCACTAGGAAAAAGTCATACTAGTTACGGAAGAATTGTTTTTTTCATGGAAATCGATGAATGGCCCAAAACAATAAAAAACAAAACCGATACAGGGGGATAATATGTGCGATGAGTTCATGGTTTTTGGTGACATGACCAATTTCTCTGAAGAGTAAATGCACATATAAATGTAACATCTCCCTTTCATCCTCTCTTAGGTTATACTCCTTTGGTTTATTTTCATCGTCAGTTCTATTACTCTGAATGTGAATATATGGAAAAACAAAAATACCAAAAAATATATGTTGGTAAAGCAGATGCCCTTTTAATGGAAGTTTTTCTACTAACATTATGTAACAAACTTACTATGATGTCTTGTATTTGGCACTATAAAGCAATAGATGAAGTCCTAAAAACATGTTTGTGTGTAGTTTTAGTAGCACATGTTTGCTACACATGTGGAAGTAATAGCAGTAACATCTTACGTTTAGCAATACAATTGCAGAAGGGTTGGCCCTTTTGAAGGAAAATTAAAGGATGGAAATAGTACTTTTGAAATATTCTGAGTTTTAAAAGGGGGAAAAAATACAACGCTTTTGCAGCTAAAGCCAATTATTGTGTCCAACAAATGTACCTAGCAATTATAATTCAGTAACTATTCTGTTATCTCTAAAAAATGTATGGCATCCTTTAAAAAAACATGACAAAACTTATGTGCAAACTAAATATGGATGTACTGTAAAGGTGGTTGGCTGTAGTGAAATATTCATTTGCTTTAATATCAGCAGACATTAACTGTAGCAATATGGTAGTAAAAACAAGCTATGTAAATGTTTTCATATAATTTGTATTCCTAACAAAAAAATAGTTCTTGCTACCATGTTGTCGGGGCTAAATGAATAAGCTTCGGACCCGTGTGCCCATGGCATAAAGTTTTGACTGTTTAAATTAAATAAATGGGAGAACTGTGGATTTCCAGGAAAAAATATATATTTTCAGTGAATCTTGAAACACTGTGAACCTAATATTCAAATGAATTAAAACAAAGTGAAGAATTGGCACTTGAAATTGAAAAAAAACGATATCCTTGTCATGATGTTATTGGTTGTATGATAGTGTATTGATGCGTGATATTTAAGTATGCTTCTGTTAGTAACTTTCTGAAACCAAGTGATACACATACTTCTTTGAGCACTGAGGTTTGAAAGTGGCATGTGAGATGAAAGTACGCCAGTGTCTGAAGTTTGGCCTATTGCTCACAGAAAAATTCTATCTTCACATTAAATGTTGAACTCGGATATGGTGATCTTCATTTATTGAAGAACCAAGGATCAAATATATCTTGATGGGCATTCTTACAAATACATGTACTTCATGGGGTAATAGAAAGATCTTTTTAGCTCATGACATTGAACTCTTAACAAGACCAAATAGGAACTGTATTTTCTTTTGTTACCATGGTACAGTTGCTACTGTAGGAGTAGCTGATAAAATCAATTAAAAATAAAAATGAAAACATTTCTTTCGGACTAGAGCTTCTCTCTTTCAATCCTTCCAGCCAACATGAAAACATGAACAAAGAACTGGAAAATGACAACATTCATTTGAATTCATCAGTACATGTGCAACGTTTTATTTTCCTCCGAAATTGAAATAAAGACATTCCTTTGTTTTTCACTCAAATTCTCTTCCCCATTTAAAAGAAAAGAGAGCAGTGCTTCTATCTATTACTTGAAAATACAGTGTCACTCCAGACTAGATCATGGTATTTTTGAAAATACTTTTCTCTTCAAAAGCTTCAAGAGACAAAAGACATTAGGGTACCCTATGCAGCTAGCTGAAACAACTTTTGTTTTCTCCTTTAAATACACCTTTCTCTGTGAATTCTATTTCAAGAAAGAATGCCATCCATTAGACATGTGCAAATCAAACACAAATTAATGAATGGTACATCCTAATGAACATTAAATGTAACTTCTAGCTAGCATGAAAGTTTCAGGTGTTTAGGATAAATCACATCCTTTTTGTCACACCCTTTTACCCTTTCCGACACCATACAATGTCTGTCATAGTGAAAATTCATTTCAGGTGTAGCAAATAAACTTACATTACAAAATAAAACACAACAGCAATTTCAAATTCATAAAACTTGCACATCACTGCAACACCACATTTATCTCACCTTTCCATTATATTTAAATTGCTTTATAGCAAGTCCTTTGAACTTGACTGTCTTAAAACAAGATATACAAAACTTCATTATTTTTACTTGCCAGCTTACAGCAAAATTGTGTTCCATTAACAATCATATTAAATCAAATTTACTTAAAATTAGGAATGTATTAGAAATCAGAATCACTGATACAAAATGCAATTCTAGATTTGGTTCCTTACATTCCTTACACCTCTATAATGAAATTATTAAACGTACATTGTGAATATATCAATGCATTTATGAATGCAAAAAATTATGTTGCACAAAATGGATTAGTATGTTGTGCATTCAAAATTATAACTATTATACCTTTAACATTTCTTAGTATTTCCTGGATCCAACATTATTGCAAATCCACTTTTACACTTCCAAGATTATACCCATCCATGCAGTACCCTTTCTTATATTTACAGGGCTGATTATAGAGCCTTGTGAAAAGTGCTGTAAGAAAGTAATTATTTTAGATGATGAAGAATTTTATATTAAATATGCTGAGAAAAAACGTAATGATCTAATCTTAAAAAGTTGGTCAAGAACAAAAGGATATTTCAGAGAAAACATAAAACAAATCTTTAAACACAAAATGAAGAAGAAAAAAAACATGATCATGACCATTCATGATACAAAAAACATACAACTATCAAATTACAAATTACAAAATCTACACCTAGTTACTAGTATTACGAGCATAAAGAAAACACATTGTACAATTTTAAAAGAAGCAAGCTAGCAATATGCCAAAGTTAACTTTTGGATCATGTTGTGCCCTCATACAAATCTGTACATCATACTAATTTTTTTTTTCCCTTCAATTTTTCCATCTGTTCATTACCTTTTACATGAAGCATTTTTTCTTCTTCTTCACATCCCATCTCAAATTCATGAAGTGTTTTAGCAAAAAATAATTGATGTACAGTATTTACATTTTAGTGTAAAACAGATGAAATCAAATACCCTTTTCCCTTATACATTACATTTTCAGCAGAGAAACATCACACTTTTACTTAATTAATGAGGATACATTACTGTACATAGTAAGAGCATTATATATTCAAAAATTGACCCATCATCTTTAATCCTGCACATGGCATTCATTAGTTATTTTCACACCTAAATAGACATTCACTTTAAAAGTGAAATATTGTACCATTTTATAGTTAGTACTGTTGAGTTTTGAGTATCAGCCTCAAACATATTTTTTTTATTTGTTATTGTTTCAAACTTTCTAAAATTATAACATCTCATGATGGCATCATATGCAAATTTCAACACTGATAATATTGTCTCTTTATGGCACTTCTCCGATTGACTCTCATATATTTGTTACCAAAATTTCAGAACTGGTGTTAGAATTGCAAAATTATTTCTCTATCATGAGAACTTTTAGTACTTTGTCACAACTAATAAAATATTTGGAAGGCAAGAACATAAGAAAAGAAAAATCACCGAAATGTTCAACAAGAACCTGTACTTGGTTAGAAATTCATTATAAAAGATGAAACCACCATGAGAGACATGAGGACTCGTTCTAAAATTCAGAAACATTATCAAATACCATCAGGTAAATACTGGGTACCTTGATTACAATACAACCTGTCTCTCAATTACATTTGAAGCCATTGAAAGTATCTTCACATTAAACTAGCATTCCTTAAAAGCAAATGCAAGCCTGGACACAAGGTAGACAAAAGCAATGTACTACCTATTTCCCCATCTCACCAGCTAGTATGCTAGAAATTGGTACACAATGTGGCAAGCATTTATGAGCACAGAAGAAAGAAGGAAAAATAAAATGTAGAAGTCTGGAATAAAATAATTGCAGTCTAACTGACTGGGACACAAAACACTCTTTCTTTCTCTTGCTTTACAACAACTCAGATTATAAGCCTTTATTTTAAGAATTAGGCAATCACAATGGTCAAATATAGTACATTACTAATTGCATGAGAAAACAAAAATGTATATAACGACAGACCACTAAACCTTACATACTAACAAAAACATCAATTATGAAAGAACTACAGGTATGTACATGTTGGGTTATCCAAACAGTAACAAAACATACCACTTTACATATGTTCTCATGATAATATTGTAGATGCAAAATATAGAGCTTGCTGTACACTCGCTCCCCATGGGCTCACTGGACTTGGTAGCTCATACCGCGTTGGTTGCCTTTGCTATGGCAAAATGAAGCTTGGATACAAACACCTGTACACATATTTAAAAGATAAATAAAAAAAAGAGAGAGAGAGAGAGAGATACTTCTCATTAGTTTCATTTTGCCCTGATATAGATTAAGGGTAAGAGCAATGAGATTATAGAACAACATAGCATTTGTTTATTAGCCAAAGATGACATTCAATCTCTTCTTGATTTCCTTACTACATACAACAAATCAAATTTACTTAAATGTAAATAAATTTCCATTTTCCACAGTAAATTTAAGGTACCATATTCTTGTTTGAGAAATACTGGCTGATGTTTTTGTTTTAGTGTGTCTCAAAGAAGCATTTGCTGACATTTTTCATTAACACATTTCATTCTTATAGCACAATAATAGCAGTAATATGAAATAAAAGGACAATGATGTTTTGATAGCGTAATAGTTCACTTGTAGTGATAGATACGTACCTCAGCAGTCCTCTGATCTAGGATGTGAACCATCTTGCCAGATCCTTGTTTGCCCTTGAGCAGACTTCCTAAGCCTCGTCCAAACCCTCGACCGAGTGGACCCTTTTTGGGTGCTTCCTTCTCCTAAAAGCAAAAAAAATAAATATATATATATAAAAATAAACTAATTACATAATTACATAATGAGCATACCGGTAGTCTAATCAGACTTCCTAAGCCTCTACCAAACCAACTACCAACTATATTCATGTGTACAGATATAAAGAGTATACTGGTATATATCTCTGTTAGAAATTTTCATTGATTGAATACCTTTAAACGCTATCTGGCCCCCGGAACAACTTTTAGTCTTTTGAAAAGATAAGATATACCAATGGGAGCACCATCACAGAGTTGTTGCTTCCCAAGGACTTCCAATAACCGGGTTAAGAGTTCAAGCCACTGATTTAATAAATACTAGTATATTAAAAAGATAATTTGAGCCGTTACATCTAATACTGTCTCAATCTATGTATAACAGATTGACTTCTCATAAGCATACATATCTCAAAAACATTCAAGAAATAAAAACTAAAACTTGAAGAACCACTTAAAATAAAATCATTAAAGTTGTCAAAATCTGTAACAACATAGAAGTACGTTTTCAACATATTTTTCCACATAATACTGTTAATGGTGGCTTTGATGTCAAATTATACATGCCATAAACGTTAATGATACTTTTAGACCCTTGTGCAGTTTGCATGAATGACTTGACTTGACGTACCTTTGGTTCAAGGAGAATACCCTTTTCAGTGACTTTGGGTAGTTCTTTGAGGTTGATGTACATGAACTCAAAATCAAGGTCCCACTGGCCAAGCATTTCTCCACGAGATGTGTAGATCACACGTCTAACAAAACAAGAAGATGTAACAGAATGATATTATACCATGGCAACCAAATAAGACAGATCGCTGCTGGTTTGGCTATACAGTGTGCAATAAGTTTGGTTGGTTAACGTATAAAGGATAGGTTAACCGGACAGTATTACTATCTTGTATGCCAAGATGAGGTATGCTCAAGTCTCAAACATGTGGTCCTCATTTGATTGCTAGAACTACAAAAGTATAGATTGGAATGAAGTGAAGCAAAAGACAAATGACATTGTAAAGAAGTTCTGGTATGATTCAGTCCATATAACTTAATAATACCAATCAGTTAAACCGGGAGGAGAGACCCGAGGGTTACAGAGATTCAGTTTGCTTTTCGCCTCCCAGGCACAGGTGACACCAAATAAATAATACTGGTATTTTAGTTTTTATTCAAATATCTAGCTTTTCTGAAGTAATGCATGAATGATGGAAATGAGGCAAACAGATGGACTTCACAAATACGTTTGAAAGGACAATCTCGTTAGAATTATAGTTGTCAATTTCAGAGGATGTAATCCAGGACTAATGCTTATTAACACATAATGGAGGGTCATTCCAAGGTTCATCATTACCAATGCATTAAAACAAAATGTGAAGTTGAATTCTCTGATATGATATCATTGCCTCAAAACCAGAATTCCTGTGCCGAAATCAAAAATGAGAAAGAAAATAAACAATTTACCGGTAGACAAGATCTCTCAAGTCTACATCAATGTTTTTTTCACTTTAAAAGACAACCTAGCTTACTTGTCTGTCGCTAGGATGTAGCTCTTCTTGTCTGCAGTGACCTGCATGTGAGCAACATAGTCCTCTGTGTGAGCATACTTCCCTTTGTCCACCTGTAGAAGGAGAGAGTTGCCCAGAGCCATAGACTTGTTGTATGCCCTGATGATACCGTCAGCACCGATGTAGCGAGGCTCACGCAGCTTGTGGATCTCTACCTCGGATTCTACAACCCTGCAGACAAAGAAAATAAATTATTATTGTGGTTTGGTTCTTAATCTTCTTTACCCGTTGACTACTGAATGTTCTCATTGCCATAGGCTTAATACAGGGGACATCCGGTTCTAGTAGGCAATGGGTTTTAATGTAGTGGAGCTTTCTCTGTTTATTAGACCAACATATCAACAACACAATGACAAACTATGAGTTTTGAGCAAGTCACTGATTGCACTGAATATAATTGAGCGTATTCAAAAGATTGATTTTCTAATATTTGTCTCTTAAAACATTGATTGATCAACATAGATCAAATAGATAATTATTGTTGAAAGAAGGAAAATTAAAGGTAAATGTACGTTTTCATAAATCTCAGGCCAATAACATTATTTATACTTAATTTTTTTCTTCTTATACTGCACTGCAAATCTTTATTAGCAACGTCACTAAAAGCATACACTGTTTAATGCAGAGATTAAAAACTCAATTTCCTACACTGATCTTACCTTCTTATACCTTCAAAGGTACCGCTGGCAAAGTCAATGATACCACCAGTAGGCTTGGCTACTACCCCAGCTAGACCCTTGCCTACACCCTTGAAGAATCCCTTAGCACCTTCCTTCTTGGCCCCTTCAAATGGATTCTTCACCACACCACTCACACCTTCATAGAAACCCTGTCAAATATCAAAATATTCCTTGATAAAATATACATGTACACAACTATTTTGTACACATTACATATATTTATTACATTACATTACATGTAATTCCATTACAAACTTTATTTAAGAATTATCATTCAACTCATTCAAGGAGCATATTGGTAAGGAGGGAGGGGGCACAAAAAGCATACAGCAACAGTTAGACCGAATCAAATCTGACATGTTTACTACACGTAAGAAAAAAAAGTGCAGTAATTTGGTTATGTGTACGTGTGCCTCCCTGGCAAACATTCTCTCTCTCTCTCTCTCTCTCTCTTTTTTGTTTTTTTTGTTGGAGGGGGGGGGGGGGGGGGGGTAAATTTTTAAAAACCTTTGATCCCTCCTCCACTGTGTAATCTTACTTACCATAACTAGACCCTTGCCACCTCTGGCTAGACCCTCTTGGAATGTAGCAGGTCTTTGGTTGATAGCTTGTTGTCTCTTACGCTTGTAGTCTTCATCCATGGTGAGTGCTGCCAGTCCTTTCCCCAGCGTTCCTGTGATGCGAGATACAGCCCCTGCTGCTCCACCTGCAATCACATAAAACACATACTGCTGTGTCATATCACTGGAAGACAATAACAGTAGGAGTGTTCCATGAAAAGGAACCAGTTTTTGTGCTCGGGTCCACAAATCTTTACAATCACTGAGCCAAAAGAGTAAAATCAATGCATTAGTTCTGTTAATTAGTTCTGTTTGTAGAATTACATATTTCTAGGAAAGAAGAAAATAGATTCTTTGAATTGCAAAAAACATGATTTTGTTTAAACATAATGGTTCATATTGGTTAATATGTTGAATACATTCATATAATTTTTATCAGGATATTGTGAACAGTGGAAGAGAAAGTGTTGCCAATTTGAAGATCAAAGGCCTATTCATTCATCCTGTAGAAAATGATTTCCTTGATTAATTCAAACACGTTGTACATACCAACTGCATGACCAAAGAGACTCCTCATGCCAAGAGCTACCCCCTCAGCAAACTCCTCTGGACCTTGCACGATACCCTGATAAAAAGAGAAAGAGATTGTTCGGTTACATCATTCATCAATGATTTCAGCATCAACAGTTAACGAACACAATTAATCCAAATTCACTTGAGCTGTAAAAGGATTATAAAACAGACATTATTACGAACAGAAAAGTCTTCTAAAACCTAACTGGGCCTTAACCAAGAGTATTGTGACAGTTGTCACCAACTTAATAATTTGAAGACAAAAACTTTGTGAATAAGGAATCTATGGAAAAGGCTTCAAAGCATTAACAAAACAAAAAAACAGAACATAGTAAGACTTAATGTATTACCTGGGGGGTGTTTCATAAAGCCGTTCGTAAAGTTATGCATGACTTTACGAACGACTTGTAAGCCAAATGGGATGCTCAATCATTAATAACTATATCAACTAAGGTTGAACTGTGCAGATGTAGATTCACATTCTTATTATAACAAACATCAATGCAAAGTATATTTTTTGCCATAATTTAATTGCGGTTATTGGAAACATCAGGAAAAACTTTGGGCATCCTATCTGGCACTTCATATACAAGTCGTTCGTAAAGTCATGCGTCACTTTACAAACAGCTTTATGAAAAAAAAACCCAGGTGTCCAAACATACTCAGTTACAATAAAACAAGCATGGCAAGAAAATCAAAGAACTGTTAGTGAAAGAGAAGGACTCACCTGGTACGGTTCATAGAAGAGGTCCTTGACACCTGTCCCTACTCCCCTGACAAAACCAAATGGATTGCCAATCACATCAAGACCCAGCACAAGAACATAGAGCTGTTTGATGGCCTGGTTGGAGTAATGACGTATTACCTCGGAGGATAGCTGCTCTGGGCTGTAGAACTGGTACTCTCTCTCAAAGAAGCCAAGCCTGATTGGTGTGATAAGATTTATAAAATTATATTCAAATGAAGGGATCCAAACAAATCAATTAAAATATTTGAAAATCATTTATAAATGGCTGCTTCTCAACATTCATCGGTTTCTTTTTCCTTTTCCATCTCTATAAAAACAATATTCACTTGAAGTCTCGCGTTCTAAATTTCACAAACTACATTTATTATAGAATCTGAATCATTATTTTGATCATATACTTGTGGTCCTGCTGTAATAAAATCAACATAAAGCAAAAATTCTTTGTAAGCAATTAAAAAAACAAGGAACATAATAAGACGGGACTAAATAGTAATTATCCCATACTTCATGTTTCTTGAGTACCATCTCTACTAGTTTACAAAGGGCGACCCAACGTTTGCTCCGGTGACGTTGCTTCAGGTTTATTTTGTCAAAGATGGAGGGTTGGGTGAGGATGGCAATTGGGTTTTCGGTTACATTTAGGGTTTAGGGCTGGGTTTTAGTCCAGGGTAGTTCCCAAATAAACATTCAAACATGAATAAATTGCAACTTGGAAGAGTATGAACTAATGCGCAAAGTCCCTTGTGGCAGAGTTTCAGGGTGCACATAATGTCTCAGGAAGCTCTATGATTAGATGCTCTCTGGTGCAATCTGAGCTATAATTTGAAGCATTTTCTAACAATTTTATGACTGATATTTCAGAAGTAATTTTAAATGAGACTGAATTTATACCTGTAACTGACTTTTTAAACCTGTTATTTCTAAATTCAAAGTGGTTGCTCTTACATGTTAAAACCCCTTGGAGACCACCCTGATCCTAATAATACTCACTTGAAGATGACATCATCCACGTTGGTCAAGGTGACCCCGACACTCTGCAGCAGGAGATTGAGGGCGTTCTGACGAGCGTTAGCCCGAGCACTCAGCAGAGACTTGTCTTCCTTACCGGTCTCAGATAGGGAGAAGCTCACATGGATCTACGAAAGATTAGAAATACAAAGAATTCTTTAGTCTGATCAAGGATTGGAAAGAGAAATAAAAAGAGAAGGAGAAAAAGAGCAAAAGAGAGATAGAGAGAAAGCGAGATGGAGAGAGAGAGAGAGAACTCGCTACAGATATATTCTCTTCATAATAGCACCATAGTCCACACAAACCATCATTAAAAACAACATTTTGTCAATTAGTCAAATTAAAGATTTGCCAATATATAGTAATAAAATATGTATCTACAGCAAAATCAACAAAATATATATCTTCTGAATTTGACACTGACACTGCGATACTGGATTGGACAGTGTTAGTTGCAAAACCAGCTAGAGAATCTAATATATGTATTTAGATGTCAATGAAATGGTACATACCTTGAGTGGAGAGAGATGGAAGGAGTCATAGAAGTTGAAGTCTTTAGCCAATGCAACCTTGACATACTCAGCGTCAGCTAACTCTAATCGTACCAGCTTCTTATCCAACTCTAGCAGAGCAACCTGTACACAAATAACAACAAACAAAATAAAGATTATTAATTATGTGTAGCATTATGTTTTGCAGACAGGCTAATTGCCTACCTGTGCAAGTTGATACTATGTATACCGGTACACCATATATACAACACCATATCGCAAGGTCAAACAAACTGATTTTTTAGGCCTGTACCTTGTTGGATAGGGTTTTATTAAATTGGGTATCCTGCTCAATTTATCTCAGGCTCAGTAATCCAGTGGTTAAGACATTTCCTACTGACCCTATCAATGACTAGTTCCTCATCCGACTGAAAGATGGCCGCTACATTGGCCAGGAATCCCATGTCCAGCTTGACCGCCATCTCTTGGACCAGCAGCTTGAGGTACTTGATCTGTTTGACCGTGCTGTGTTCTGAGAAACGCACCATCATGCTGAACTCTAGAAGCTGCTTGGGTGCTGAGGATGATAAAGGGAAAACATTGATTTAGTTTGTTAGGGATGCATAATATTGCTTTAAAAACAAGATTTATCTTGACATAATCTTGTAGAAAGTCAATTGAAAATACTACACCGAAGAGAATTTCATTCAGCTAAATGAGTATTGTGCATAAAAGATCATCTGCCGTAACTATTGAAATGCCCAAGGAATAAGAATGGGGAAAAAAGTTTGAATGTAAAACAAACACAAGATTGCTTAGTTACATTTTAAATGAAATATGATGAAAATAAAAATGAGATCACTTCCTATCTAAGTATGAATGTGATGAAGGAATGTAGCTCATTCAAACAACATGAAAATAAACATTATTGTGGAAGAATACAAATGAGAAGATTCAAAGACTGAAATTACAGACAATGATATACAGTATGGTATGCTAAGAGTGAGAAGGGTTCTAACCGTTTACAAAATAACATAACTTAAAACCCTTCTGACTCTCAGCATACAATATCAGCATGACGTGAAGAAACTTGACTTTTCAAACTTTTTCTGCAACTAGGACTCCAGCAACAAGGACTAAATAAGCTACAAAGCGCACCCCCTCATCTTCCTCGTTTGGTTCCTAATGGGGCGTTGAGGAGTATACTGAAGTAGAAGACTTGCCAGCAAATATTCAAAATCGTTACGTGTGTAAACCCAACTTACCATTTTCAGCTGCCACGGTCTTGGGGAGGGCTACAGCAACCACTGGGGTGGGGAAGATAGCAGCAGGCATCTGATTATCCACCTGGAGCCTGTTAATGGTTAGATGAAGCTGAAGCTGATGGTTGGACTTACGAACCTGGGCCCAGATACCGGAGTGGTAGGTACGTCTCAGCTGCTGCTTCTTGGGAGCTAGCATCAGCATGCGTCCATAGTCAACCTGGGAAGATAGATAAAGATGTATGGGGTATACTGAAATGCTACAGAGAGAGATTGATTTAGGCATATTTTATTTTGCATTGTCATGGTAAAAAACTTGCTTTCCTGAGATTGGCAATTTCTTTATATTCCCCTAAGTGATTTACAAACATTCGCATAAAAGGAGAAGTTAGGTATATAACAAATGATCCCTTCGGTCTCATGGATATAAAGTTCCAAGACTAACTCAATTGTGATTAGAAAACAGTAGAATATATATTATTGTTTCAAGACTTACAGTCCCTGATCATGCAAGCACCAAAGGTTCGGAATCACACATGGATGTATGTGCTATACATTGGTCACAAGACTAGAACTTATCTTGGAGAATATCACAAGAGATACTTCTCATCAAATCCTTCTGCTATTCATTTCAAATCCATTTGATGATTATCACAGCTCTCTCTAAAAAACATAACATCGTTTCTCATAATAACATTCCATCTCTCAACATGCCTCCCACTTCTGGCATCTCTCAACTCTCTTTGGTTTCTTTTCAATCGTTCCTGGCTTTCAACTGTTACTGGCTTCCTTACCTCCATGCCATGGTCTAGTTTGTATACTCTGGGTGGAAGATCCTTCTGATCACTAGCATCTAATCCTGCCTTCACAAAACCTTCCTCTAAGCTCTTCATCTCCCTCACACTCAGATCTTTGTATCGGCGACGGACCTTGTTCTGCCAGATGATCCCGGAGCTGTCAATCAGGGACAAAAGATTCATCATTAGAACTTCAATTCTTTTGTTTGCAGGGATATTTATTCATTCACATCATTATTTTAGTGTATAGTGCACCAAGGACACTGAAAAACATTGTCTAAGGAATGTTTGAAAATTGATCCAAGCGGAAGTTAAATGAACTGCCAATCTAATTATTGTCAATTCAAATCTTGCCTGATGGTAAAAGGCTTATTATTTTGTTTACTAATCATTGCAAAAATGTGCAAGTCTATGCACATTAAAAGATTGGGACACTTGGTAACATTAATCAATGTATTTCAGATCGCATGAAATTATGTAACCCTCAGTATAGTTTGTAACCATAACTAGAAGAAATCAAAATGAAAGATTATAATTCATACACCAAATTGTACCATGACTGACATACCTGATGAGACCAATATAGGCTACCTCTGTCCTAGAGATGTTGTTGACAAGCGAAAGACCAATGCCTGGAAGAGAGACTACCAACTCCAAATCAGGCTGCTCTAACTCTGCAGCCTACATGGGGAAAATCAAAATTAGAGGGAAAGTGAATGAGTGTTTTGCACCAAGACGTGTATGATGTGTGTTAAACGAGGCCCTCCCCTCTTAAATAGACTTGGGATATGTTACAGCGGAAAACACTCTGTCACTTGGATAAGACATTAAAGGGAGGTCCTGTGTAGAGGAGAGTCACCACCTTTGGAGTTGGGGAAACTCCAGTGTCTGGGTCCACCTGCACACCGCCAATCAGTTATACCTGGAGAAGAGACCTGAGGGTAACAGAGATTCATTTTTCTTTTGACCTCCCAAGCACAGGTGACGCCAAATACTCAATGATAATAATGACACGATGCCACGATGCATGGCACCAAAGGAGTCGACTGTTTTCCTTTCACTATCAAATGTTTCACCAGTAGTAAAATTCTTGCATTGCATTTTACATCTCATTTGTCAAACAAATCATCCAAAAACAAATTCCCTATGAGCAATAAGGAAATATTGTTTGTATATGGAGTACCTACCTGCTGTGCTTTGGTAGCAATAGCTAGATCTTCGGTGAAGAGGATCACTCTCCCGGTTCCATTCAAGAAAGACACCCAATAGAGCAGCTTGTTGTTTGCTTGCTTCACTTCTCCAATCCCATCCTACAAAGTATACAGGATTTAAGATTAGACTACAGATTTCACAATTGACATTGCTGAAACAAAATTAAAAGTGTATATTTTCCCCCAAGAGGGCTACATTACCCCCCCCCCCCCCAGCCTCCTGTCCACTGGAATCAGATGGTTCCTTAATTGAGCCCATGGACATGAAAGAATTCGGTAATCAACAGAACAGGCAAAACAATCATGATAAGAGTTTTTATGCAATAAAACATATGGACAAAGTTTCTTTATGAATGGTGGCTCATGTTCCATCGCAAATGCTCTCTTAAATATTCAGGGGAAAATTGCTGTCAACCTTTATCTATGTTTTTACAGTGATTCTACAATGTCGAACACATTACACAGCATGAAATAATAAAGGTAAGGACACATTTCAGACCCCAGTTTTCTAGAGGAGCAGTATGCTATATCGGTTGATGAAAAGTGTAAATATTTTTTACATACAATACAATTTCATGAAAGCAAGTCTTATCACTCTTCAAGTGAAATAGAGAGAATAAACAAAATAAAAACCTTTAGCCTCCCTTCCGATAATCACTGTAACTATAATATTCTACTGGCATTGATCCCTTAAATAGCTTACTAATTTCATGCTCTACAAAACATACTGGTAATAAAACCGCATAAAAACATTGCCTTTACAATCAAATCATAAGTTACATTGAAAGAGAGTATGTTGGCCACAACTAATGAAGACATTTTCAATACTAACAACATAATAGCTATTAGCTACATACTACTATTTTCCCCTCACAATAACCCAACACAAGAAATAAAATTTACACAAACGAATAGAATATTATACATATTTTATCTATAAATAAATTACTTTGCAAATATAAACAAATTTATATATATCAAGTATTCCTTTATCATTGGCATATTTCATAACACTATTCAAGAAAAAAGCTGCTCCCACTTGGAAAATCCCCATTGCTGATCAGATTCAAGTCTTAAGCATTATCAAACGAATAGGATCCTATATTTTCAATATCCACCAGCATTTTCATTTTTCATCTTGCAAAGCTACCCATGCATTGAAAGATAGAAGTATCTAGATTGTATAATCTAGATTAAAATGATGAATGTCATAAATACTAAAGGTCAAGCACACTATCCAGCAAATATCATGCAATTTGTTCATTACATTGACTACAGAGAAAGAGAGAGACTCAGAAAGAGAGACAGAGACAGAGAGAGAGAGAGAGAGAGAGAGAGAGAGAGAGAGAGCCAGAACTACAGAAAGATTGTCAGTCAGACAGACAGGACATACAAATTGGACAGAGCTATATAGAAACAGACAGAGGGAGATAGGCAGTGGACTATTAAAATGATAGTGGACATAGAGTTCAGAATGGTTTTCACATAGAACTATGACATTAAATGTATATTAACTTACTGATATGGTACAAGTAGTATGACATGCTTGCTGGATTATTAATCAATTACAAAAATTCAAGAAATGATTTATCATCATAGGGAAAGATACAAAAATGCAATGCATCGAAAATACAGTAATTTTGTTTAAAAACATATGAATCATAATGAATACAACAAATGTGTAATGAATTATGTGTTAGTGTTAATAGCACTATACATACTTTTTGAAAGGACGGTTCATACTAATGAAACATAACTACTTTGCGACAGATACTAATACAAATGATCATCTCTTGAGATTGGGAGCTTGCAGAAATCACATATAATATTCAATCCCTAACAAATCCTTCATATTTGTAGATTTGCAGCCAACTACAATAACTGGGCTTGTTGAATCAATCACAAGGTTACAACATCACAAATGACAGTTAGGTGATGCTTATGAGGAGTTGAATTCTGTCAAGATGATGAACAATGCTTAATCATATTCACAATATAATAACTGCGATGTATTTTGTCACTACAAACACTCTAATTAACCAGCTTCATGCCTAATAATTGTATTTAATACTCCTCTTCAAAGATAATAAATCAGTGATATATATAATATCAAATACCTACATCCATTCTTCAGGCATTTTAAATATCCAAGGAGTTATAGAGGTAGGGAAATCTTGTCATTATAGGAAAAAGAAAAAATGTGAAATTTCTATGAAATGCTTTTGATGCAACATGAAATGAGGCTATGAAAACCAACGAACATGGATCTATTATAACATTTCTGCCATTGTTAAATGACATTGTACATTGTATCATACCTTCTTGAGATCAGTCTTGCTATCTTTGCCATCCACTGTCCATACAAGTTGTCTCTTGCCTGTAGGGTTTTGCCATGTGTATACAGCCATCTCTCTTGGGGCTAGGAACATCTTATCTTCAATTCCACTACATCACAAAAGAAGGCGATATTAAACGTTTATATTATAGCAAGATGATATTATATTACTTCAATATCTCACCACTTTCTGTACTAATAATTGCTCCTTTCATGCTAGCTATACTTTTTGCACTCTTTGATCTTCTCCTTTCACTATTTTGTATTTGCCTTTCTTTCTTTCATACCTCTCTCTTTTACATTTATTTTCTAATAAAAGCTGGAACTAATAAGAGGATTTAAATGACATCAGGAAAAGAAACCTAGAGACTAATCACAACCGTGTAAATGTAATATGAACATCGTTTGTATAGTTGACTAGTTGAGTGGTAAAGTGACATACAGCAAGGGATCTGAAAGCTATGACTGTACCTATACCAAAGCAATCCTGTCTCCCAACCCATACAACCCCAATCTTTTTGTAACTGAGGTAGAAACTTACAACTGTGTGAATGTAATAGGAACATCTTGTGTATGGTTGACTAGCTGAGTGGTGAAGTGACCCACAGCAAAGGATCTGAAAGCTATGACTGTACCTATACCAAAGCAATCCTGTCTCCCAACCCATACAACAATTTACAAGATAAAGAAACCCAATCTCTTTCTTGGGTGGAAACTTACAACTGTGTGAATGTTATAGGGACATCTTGTGTATGGTTGACCAGTTGGGTAGTGAAGTGACCCACAGCAAAGGATCTGAAAGCGATGACTGTAGCTGTCTCTGTTACCTGGCTCTCCACAATGATACCACCAATCTTGGAAAAGACAGACAGACAGACAGAAACAATAATTTAAAACATATTGCAAGAGTAAAATAGAAAGATTCAGCCTGTTTTCTTAGCCATATACATGTATCTATGATGAACATGGTATGATATTGTATTTCAACATGCCTTTATTATAACAAAAGAAAACTGTATACAAAGAAAAAGGTATATATTCACCGGACTGGTCATTTTGATGTGTAATTAGCCCATTATTCCTTTATCTACCTGCAAAGCCTGTGTCTTATAACAATCACACATAAAATCAATTGAAGTATAACAGGACATAACAGGAGGGGGAAGGAATATGTTATTCGCATGTGTATATTCATTGCTGTAGCACCTTACATTTTCAAAAACCACTACATATCACTTTTTTATTAGCTTGATTTGTTTATTACTTATATTGTATAGAAAGTAATCATAAGCGAAATATCTTTTCATATTGAAAGTAAATTTTCTAAGCTACCCTACACTATATTGTTTCATACATCACAATGCATAATAAGTTATGAGGTCTATATCTATAAGCTTCCCTTTTACAATCATAACCAGAACGTCAATGACGTAGCGCTCATCCGCATCTCGCAACAACAAATATCGTAAATTTTATGTGGTACACTTTTGAACTGGTCAAAAAATAAAAAAATTTGATGCCCTGGAAGGGACATTTGCAAATAATCATCCTAATATTTTTGGAATAAATTTGAATAAATTACCATAATTAATCAATGGAGCAAAATCTCAAAATTCTGTGTAGAAGTTTAGTGTACCAAAGTTAGCTCTACTAAATAAAGCAAACCAAATCAAAATCGGTCAAGAAATGAAGGAGAAGAAGCATTTTTTGTGATTTCGATTAAATTTGCATAAATTAGCATAGATAATGAATTTCACGATTCTGTGTAGAAGTTTTATATCCTCCTCCTAGCCCTATCATATGAAACAATCAGAATCAAAATTGGTTGAAAAATAACGAAGAAGAAGCATTTTGAAAACTGTGGACGGAAGGAAGGACGGACGGACGATGGACGCCACGCCATGCCATAAGCTCATCAGGCCGGATGAGCTGAAAAAACTAATGATCTCCTTTTGCTATTGTAATGAAATAATTACAAGCAAACCATCATCTTTTCATATTCAAAGGCAAACTTTCTATGTTGCCTTGGCAACTACATTGTTTTCATACATCACAATTCTACTACAAAATGGGTAGAAGCCCTCTTCTAGAAGCGTCCCTTTTACAATAAGGAAAATCTTACTAATGATCTCCTTACGCTTCTTTATCTTATTCACTTTCTACAACCACTTGCGGCTTACCTCTGGAAGTCTGAGTACTGTAGTTTGTGGTTCTGTGAAGTTAAATGGAAGAGATGTCTCTGTACCGTCTTTCTTCATCACCACCAGCTTGTCATTCTCTTTCTTGTCGACTGGCCAAAAAGGTACACACTGTAGTCATATTAGGGAAGTATGGAGGTAAGACAGAGACAGGGGGAGGGGGAGAGAGAGGGAGGGAGGGAGGGAGGTAGAGAGAGAGAGAGAGAAAGAAAGAGAGAGAGAGAGAGAGAGAGTGAGAGTGAGAGAAAGAGAGACAGATAGAAGATTGGAAGAACAAGCCATACCGAGTTTTAAAAACTTGGATAATCACTGACAGAACACAGTAAAGAGACATGTAATGATAATAATAATAATAATAATGTCTTTTTTTATCCAGGGTAGCCTCATCAGTATTCATACTGTTCTCCCTGAGGGCCCTTCAATCATATCATTAGGTAGATTTATTAATAAAACACCACTCACACATAAGTAAAAAATAACCCCTCCATAGGACAACAAAAGATAGCAATAATAATTCTGGCTCTACAGGCAGCAATGACTGACTTGTACCAAGTAACATCTCCCCCAAACCTAATTATTTAACACATATCTAACATACCTAGCATGTTCTACTAATGCCATAGCACTTTGAACATATTTGGAGTGATACAGTCTGTTTAGGAGATGGAAGAACAATTGCCCCCATGAAATGATTTTACTTGCAACTGTTGAATAAACTACGATGAACCGAGTCTTGAACCTCTTACCTGTCCGACAGCAACATCTTTGAATGTTCCCTGTGGTTCGGAACAGCAGATATCATAGTTGGTTTGGTTGACCAGAAGATATCTAGGTGTGAACATCACCACCTTGGAGAAACCTAAGTTACTCAGCTGAATCTGGACACTGATCTATAATCATCCCCAGAGAAAAGAAAATGAAATAAAAAAACTGAGCAAATATAATATTTCTTATGAGCAACGCATAATTATTGGTTCAATGTTGTTCATATGATTGTGAAAGTGAAAAAATATATATTTGCAGTTACATTCTTTGATAGCTTTTTCCTAAACTGGCTGTAAATTTTGAGCCAGAACAAAACATCCTCAATATGTTGAGTACTTTGAGCACTAAATATTAATTCAAATGGAAATGTAGGTAAAATCAAAAGGAAACCACCTATGCAGTGTTGATAAATAAAATGAAGCATCACTGCTTGAATCAATATTGTATTGGTGAATTTTGATGTAAAATCTATGCCACTTTTCCAGAGAATTATAACATGCAATGTAAAGACATAAGTTCCAAATGTATCAATCAATTACCCATTGCAATTTAAAGACCTACCGTTCAATGAATTAAAAGAAAGAAAACAAATCTTTAACAATGTTTTCCACCATGTACCTCACTTTACCCATCAACATTTATCTCCAACATAAAAAAAAAGCTTCTTCAAACGTATCTTAAGTTCACACTTTACACCTTTTTCAGCCACTGCTGGATGCAGCATAGGAAAAAGGGTACCATCAAATAGGGGCACATAATATCACTTCAGCCACAGCAAGCACTTTAGGTTTTATCATCATCATCAACATTACAATCAGATTTAGTAATACATCACATCATTTCTGAATATCTTCTTTATAAAACTGACACCATCTTGTTAGTAAATCTTGATAATTAGAAGAAGAAAAGTCAGTTTTTTGTTTTCAATTCCCAAATCCACTTTAATACAACATGCATGTACACAGGGAATACCGGTAATAGTTTTGATTTTTTAAATTTTTTAAAAACAAAAATCATATGTTCAAAAATTGTGATAGAAATTGATAAGCACTTTCTTCTCACACATCCCTTGTAAATTAAAACATGGCATCTTGCAATATTGTGGTTATTATGATGATTGTGATGATAATGATAATGATGATACACACACATGTGGAAAGAAGATGATTAACACACATGGAATGAAGAAAACACCAAAATGATGCTAACAACTTCAAGAATGAGAATCAAAAATAAAACAACAACACATGAAAGACGTCAAAGAATAGAAACACAATGATGAAGAAATGATTGTCATGCTCACAATAATAAGGTAATATTTTTGCTTACTAGTATCAGCTAACTGTACCCTTTTCCCCCACCTTCAATATTCCATACCCTAGAAGTAGCTCATGTAGTTTTTTTTTATTGTGATTTTTAAACATCTTCAGCCAAAAAAAATAAAAAAATAAAGTTGTGGGGTCATTCCATGTCAAATCACCCAATGGTTTTAACCCGACCATTTTTTATTTTGATGAAACTTAGTGTACTTGTTGAGTGTGATCTCACAGCACCAAATCCCAAATTTTAGGTCAATCGGGTGAGGGGTTTGGGAGATATGGCCCACCAAATTTTGAGATTTTTTCAAAAATGGGGGTGGCAGGCCTACCTTTGAACCCTTGTATTTCGGGACCTAATGGGTCAATCTTCACAAAATTTGTATTGTTGGAAAGGGTATGCAATAAGGATTCCAAATCTGCCACCATTTTGAAAATTTGTACATGTTGGGGTACTTTGACCTCTTGACCTAAGATTCGACCTTGAAATTGACCTTGTGGATCACGTGACCTTGACAACATTTTTCATGAAATGAAATCTCTGACATGTTCACTAAAACATATAAAAGTTTCAGAGATATAATTTTTTTTGTTTAGGAGCAATAAGGATTGAAAGTATCCATACTTACAGATATTCACAATAAACCCTATTATAATGTATACAATACATGCAATATGCACAACATACATCTTCCACATGCTTTTTTGTTCTATTCATATCCATTCTAAATGTCAGCAGTACTTGAGTAGAAATAAAATGACAAGTTCATAAAGGCCTAAAGGGTTAACAGGATGTATGGCTTTAGGCCTCTGAGTCGGTTCTAGGATAATTACCCCCCTGGAAAATTAACCCCCAGGAAATGTCCCCCTCCCCCCCCCCCCCCCCCCACCCCCACTGAGGACAATTATCCCCTGAGGACTATCACACCCAGAGGACAATTACCCCCCCCAGAAAATTACCTCCTAGGACAATCTGTCCCCCCGAGGACAATTACCCCCATCCAATTACACCCTAGGATAATCACCCTCCGGACAATTACCCCCTAGGACAATTACCCCCCCCCCCCTATTCGTTAAAGGGGAAGTCCATCCTGATAATAAGTTGGTTTTAATCAAAGCAGATTTTTTTTTTTCGGGAGGTAATTATCCTTGAGGGGTAATTTTCCAGGGGGGGGGGTAATTGTCCGGGGGGTAATTGTCCTCGGGGGGAGTGGGGGGGACAGATTGTCCTAGGAGGTAATTTTCTGGGGTTCATTGTCCTCTGGGTGTGATAGTCCTCGGGGTAATTGTCCTCGGAGGGGGGGGGGGGGACATTTCCTGGGGTTAATTTTCCAGGGGGGGGGGGAATTATCCTAGAACTGACCCAAAGGCCTAGAGCCATACATCCTGTTAACCATTTAGGCCTATATGAACTTGTCATTTTATTTTGATTTTAGAACTGCTGACATTTAGAATGGATATGACTAGAACAAAAAAGCATGTGGAAGATGTATGTTGTACTGCATGTGCATATTGCATGTATTGTATACATTATAATAGGGTTTATTGTGAACATCTGTAAGTATGGATACTTTCAATCCTTATTGCTCCTAAACAAAAAATATTATATCTCTGAAACTTGTATATGTTTTAGTAAACATGTCAGAGATTACATTTCATGAAAAATTATGTCAAGGTCACGTGATCCACAAGGTCAATTTCAAGGTCAAATCTTAGGTCAAGAGGTCAAAGTACCCCAACATGTACGAATTTTCAAAATGGCGGCAGATTTGGAATCCTTATTGAATACCCTTTCCAACAATACAAATTTTGTGAAGATTGACCCATTAGGTCCCGAGATACAATGGTTCAAAGGTAGGCCCGCCACCCCCATTTTTGAAAAAATCTCAAAATTTGGTGGGCCATATCTCCCAAACCCCTCATCCAATTGACCTAAAATTTGGGATTTGGTGCTGTGAGATCACACTCAACAAGTACACTAAGTTTCATCAAAATAAAAAATGGTCGGGTTCAGATTTTCAGATTTTTTGGGTGATTTGACATGGAATGACCCTGTGGTCTAATATTTTAGAGGATTATGCTTTGTGAATTGCATTTTAAACCATTGTGGTAATTCATTGCAAAGCATAGTATTAGAGCCAAGACAAATGTTTGATAAATTGTAGATATAGGCATCATTGTCAATTTAAAATACCGGTAAGCAAAATGTTCCTTGTCTAAAGAGGATTAAATCCAAATTTGTTCATTCATCACAGTTGTAATTGTATGTCTTAATCTATTGTCAAAACCAGAGAGCATCGATTTGTGAATAGTTTTGTACAACTTACAGGGGAAATATCATTTGCAAATTGCCTCATTTAGTATATGTTGCTAGATTAAGTATCAGCAAGGGATGATGAACGCTTATTAGTAACAAAATACGAGCTTGCTATTAAGAAAAAAAAAAATTGCATGATGAATTTTATAGTAAAAATAATGATCATCATTTGATCAGGTTTCTTATAGCTGATCGATAATACGTCTGAAACAAGGGAAACGCTCTCGGCGGTCTCGCCTGCATAACGCAATTCAATATGATAAACCAGAACGTCAATGACGTACATTGTAGTGCTTATCCGCATCTCGCAACAACAAATATCGTGGTACACTTTTGAACTGGTCAAAAAATAAAAATGTGATGCCCTGGAAGGGACATAATTTCATTTCATTTGCATAAAGTACCATAAATAATCAATGGAGCAAAATCTCAAAATTCTGTGTAGAAGTTTAGTGTTCCAAATTTAGCTCTACCAGATAAGGCAAACCAAATCAAAATCGGTCAAGAAATGAGGGAGAAGAAGCAATTTTTGTTATTTTTGGAATAAATTTGCATAAATTACCATAATTAATTAATGGAGAACAATTTCAAAATTCTGTGTAGACCTTTAGTGTACCAAAGTT
Source organism: Strongylocentrotus droebachiensis (assembly GCA_035222895.1). NCBI lineage: Eukaryota > Metazoa > Echinodermata > Echinoidea > Camarodonta > Strongylocentrotidae > Strongylocentrotus > Strongylocentrotus droebachiensis. The sequence continues at coordinate 404,837 of JAVYIG010000537.1, read as the reverse complement.
AGCTCTACGATATAAAGCAAACCAAATCAAAATCGGTCGAAATATGAAGGAGAAGAAGCATTTTTTGTGATTTTTAAATTATTTTTGGAATAAATTTGCATTATTATCATAATTAATCAATGGGAGTAAAATCTCAAAATTCTGTGTAGAAGTTTAGTGTTCCAAATTTAGCTCTACCAGATAAGGCAAACCAAATCAAAATCGGTCAAGAAATGAGGGAGAAGAAGCAATTTTTGTTATTTTTGGAAAAAATTTGCATAAATTACTATTATTAATTAATGGAGAACAATTTCAAAATTCGGTGTAGAAGTTTAGTGTACCAAAGTTAGCTCTACCAGATAAAGCAAACCAAATCAAAATCGGTCGAGAAATGAAGGAGAAGAAGCATTTTTTGTGATTTCAAATAAATTTGCATAAATTAGCATAGATAATGAATTTCACGATTCTGTGTACAAGTTTTAAATCCCCTTCCTAGCCCTATCATATGAAACAATCAGAATCAAAATCGGTTGAAAAATAACGAAGCATTTTGAAAATCTTGATGATGATGCCACAACATAGTCCAAGTCTGTTGACCTGAAATGACCTTTGACCTTGACTTTGTGATCTGAAATTCTACTCACATGATTGGGGATACTTGATTACCCTATAATCCAAGTTTCATTGACTAAGAACCTATACTTTAAAAATTATATCAAAAATTCAAAAACTTAACCTTAGGTTAAGTTTTTGATGATGATGCTACAACATAGTCCAAGTCTGTTGACCTGAAATGACCTTTGACCTTGACTTTGTGATCTGAAATTCTACTCACATGATTGGGGATACTTGATTACCCTATAATCCAAGTTTCATTGACTAAGAACCTATACTTTAAAAATTATATCAAAAATTCAAAAACTTAACCTTAGGTTAAGTTTTTGATGTTGACGCCGTCGCCGCCGCCGCCGCCGTCGCCGCCGCCGCCGTCACCGGAAAAGCGGCGCCTATGTCTCGCTTTTTGCTACGCAGGCGAGACAAAAATTGGTCAAATACCAACTTTGTAAGGTTAAATTTTAATCAGGCCTATAAAAAAAAAAAAAAAATTGTATTGCCCTTTAGGACCGACCCACATTTTTTGAAATCTGACCGACCCATGTTTGGCACCTACCTAAAGGGCAATACAACATCTTTTTTGTTAGGCCTCACGGTCAAATATGTGATGAAAATACGCTTCTTCTGTGATTTACATGATTTATCTATCACACAGGAAAAAGTAGTATTCTGACTTCCAAACGCTCAAAAAACCTTATGGTATGCAGGACCATTGATGAGTATCGAGTTATGGACATCAGAATTTATAATTGTTGGATTTGAGTTTGCATATTCTTATTCCACATCAAAAAAAAAAATTCAAGACAAGCTTTTATATAAACCTTGCACACCTCATTTCTTCTTCCACACCAAAGCAAACCTTAAATTTGATTAATTAACAGCATATTTTAGATGGAATTTTATTTTTAAAGGCAAATTGTTAGAGCAAAGTAAGAAACACCAGAAGCATTACAATACATTTCTTAAGATTATCTGTAGCTTCTCTTTCTTTGATTATCCATCGCTTTATTTTAAATCAAAATAGCTGTCAGTAATTCAAGACAGAAAACAAAGAAAAGGTTGGATAGAAGAAATCTCTCAAAATCTTTGAGGAACAGATAAGAGCGAGAGAGAAGGAAACATAAATCATTTGCAACAAGACATAGATAGTATAAACAAATCCACATGCACTTGGAAATGTATGTTATATAAATCAACACCTTTTTTTTTACTCACTCATAATGATTTTCTTTTAAAGAAAAAGCAAACTGGTTTCACCGCAACAAAAGAAAGAACAAAAAGCATGCATGTAATACAAAAAAAATCATGAATGTGAAGCAGAAGTTTTACATTGTATTTTTTTGGTCGTCGTATGCCACTTCCCTGAGCCTGTTTGGAAAAAAAGATTGGTGATGAAAATGGATGAAAAAGACATATGATTATAATGTTTAAACATGGTAATGTATGAATCAAATGATCAACTGGTGTACATTAAGACTGCACAAAAAAGACAACGACAACGACAATTACAAATGTAGACAAGTGAAATACTGTCCTTATGTCTAATACATTTTTCAATATTCTCCAAACTCCAAATTGTCTCCAAACTTCTAAGAACTCAACTCATCCCCTCATTCCTAATTACAAGCCTGAACAATCTTTGATATTCCACTCTATATCCTGACAATTTTATTTCAACTGTAGACGAAAGACAAACTGTAAAATAAAAAGTAAATAATAGTAATGAATTAGGAACACCATCTGCTTAAAGAGAGGAGAGAAAGTCATGTAAGCTGCTTCCCCGGGAGATACATGTTAATGACATGCAAATATATCTTTAAACATTATTTTTCTTGGGTTGACAACTTTCCCATTCAAATTATGAAATATATATCTTATGATATAAGAGAAATATTGAGTGCTAAAAAAAAATAGGAAAAAATTGATTCTGGTGTTCCATTATAATTTGAAAAGTGAACAGGTGCACAAACATGCAACTGTTTCGTCTGATTACGAATTATTCTGAATTGTAAAATACTCAGACTCTTTGGAAAACTTTTTCAATGATATTCAAATAAAAATATAAAATGCCACAGTGCATTAACAGCAATTGAATCAAGGAGACAAGCAAAGGATAACAATTATTATCTAAATGCTCTTGCAATGTGAATTGGTGGCATGATTAGATTGTAATCCTACATGTGTGTACTGTACATGTATAACATTGGTCATTGTTAAATCTATATATTGCATCGTGCAGGCTATTGGGAAACCACGAGACCCTAAATAAAACTGAATGTATTGTTTGACATATGCTAGATAAACAATAATGTAAACTGTTATCAAAATAAACAAATTAATTCCATAGCCAGGCATGCATTTGAGTTCTTATGTGATTCATTGAAGTGGTAAGAAGAATAAGAATACCCCAGGGAGTGGAGAATGTGCGAACAGTGTGTGCGAGCTAGCACTGAATCCAATGACCGGGGTAATAGTATATCTGTAGAGCGCTTAGAGACATTGTATAAAGCACAATATAAAACTGGAATATTATTATTATTATCAATAAGCATAGTTGACTTCTTACTCAAAGTACGCAAATGAGAAGTGAAAACGAATTAAAAAAAAAAAAAATTCTCATTATCAATTCCCCTTTCCACTCAGGAAACTTTAGTAAATGTTTTTGTATTAGTACTGATGTCACTTTTCATTTACAGATTTGAAGGCATAAATAATTTTCTTTCAAACTAGTCTAGTCATCGATATGAAACCAGTATGCTCTAATCCAATTACCCACATTTTCTCCTCACAAGAGAATGAAGCATCTCTTTATGTAAAATCTAGTTTCGAATATTTCAAAATGAATATGCCAATTTTTTCATAACCGAACAATGAGCATGCTGAAGTGCAAATAGAGTGATTAAGCAAATCAGTGCTGCTTGGAGGAATTTAAAAGAATACAAGTTTACAAAATGCTGAACTTACATATGGGGCCTGTCACCACAAAATAAGTCCAGTTGGTCAAAATTTGTATTCCTGTTTTTAAGTATTATATGAATCTACATTAAGTAAGCTTTAAATTAAGGGGTCACACATTAAAATTGATAAATTATATCCAGAAATATGAACAAAAACCTAATTGGACTTTATAAACAAAATCATGCATTATTCTTTAAAAATGCATCATTTTTGTGATAATTTCAGATTACATAGCCTATATTATTTGCCAAAAAATGTTAGAAGGAGATATTTTCGTGACCTAAGCTCTGGGGACATAAACTACAAGACATTAATAAGTCAATTTTTGGAAAAAAATCTTAAATGTGGTAGGTGGGTCAATTTTCAGTACATACACACTATACATCGCTATTACTACGATTGAGCCTAATGCGACACTGGACTCATTTCGTGGTGACTGGCCCCATATTTAGTTTTTGTTAAAGAAATTGTTTTTTTATTCTCTTTGCAAATTTTCTAATGGTATCCACTAACTTATCTCTCTGTTCATCTGCAGGTTTCTTGTTCTCTGTATTTTGCTAGATTTGTGTTTCTTTATCAATATTTTTTACCAGATTCTATTACACCCCCCCCCCCCCCAAAAAAAAAAAAAAATTGGTGACTTTTAAGCAAATGACTTTATACAACATTTTTTAATGAAAATGAGCATTTGAGAAGTATAATTATGAACAAATTAAAGCCCCACTGCAATACTTGGCCCTCTATATAGCAAATAATGCATAATCGGTGACCGTTGGGCCCCCATGATCCCCTTTTAAAAAAAATGTTAGTTGAGAGCTGATTTGATGAGATAACCACCTGTCAGTGACCATGCAGGGAGGTCTAATCCCTCCTAGCCGAACTAGTGCAGATGGGCTTTAAAAGATACATGCAGAGAAGGTTCATCTACTACATAACAGTGAGGTTGCCCTGTCTGTAAATCTTTGCCAGTATTCTTCAAAACTAATTTGTGTAAGTGCCCTGCATCACCTCCCCCCCCCCCACCAAAAAAAAAAAAAAAAAAAAAAAGTCCCCAAAATATCTTTTCAAAGCAAAATATAAAGTTAAGTTGGCAGTATTTTAAAACACAATTCTGTATAGCAACACTTGCTTGTTAACACTTAGGTCAGGCAATGCTTACCAAGCTCTGATACATAATTCATCATTAAAGATGAATGAAGAAAGAAAGAAATGTCAAAAATCATAACTAACATGTAATTACCTATGTGTGAATTTCATGATTTTTTTCTTCTAAGTCAAACTTTATACCTGTGGTTGGGACCATGCTTTGTATGGAAGGGGAAAATGTATGGCTGAATCATATTATCACATACCCCCGCAATGTTTTTTTTTCATAGCATTAAACAAAAATTACAAGGAGGATTAATATTTTCTTCTGGAGGGCTTTTCCCTTTGCAGTAATTATATTTATCCTGCACTAGCCAACCTTTATACATAACCCATCACATAAGTATTAGTTGTCAGGCAAAGAACAAAACACTTAAACAAGAAGTTAACAAATTGTACTCTTGTGCAAAAGGCTTCTCCAAACGAAAACTCAATTATAAACTACTTACAAGCATTAGTCCTAATACCTAGAAAGGTACAAGCAAAGGTATAAAAGTATATATATTATACACCTGTTCAGTCATTCAGCCTAGATTATAGGATAGGATATCATGCCCACTGCTATTCTAAAACTATACATGCCACATCACCAAATTTCATATACAAAATATTTATGTTATCTCTTTTGTGAATAGAGAAATTTGATATAAATGTTCATGTAACTACAGACAACAATAGGCCATTAACTATATACATCTCCACATATAACATATCCAGAGATATTATCAAAGTATTGGACAATGAAGCAAGTAACATCCGTTTTCTAAACTTGTACAAGGATTTGTTCCAGATAATTGGAAGGATAACTTAGAATAAGAACTGATTATCATGATCTGTGACCCTTTGACAACTACCCTTCTAATGTGATTGTCTGTCTCTATGTTGGTTGTCATATACAAACAAAATATGTCCAAATGTATCAATTTGATTGTCTAAGACTTCAACCATGACATATCACAGATAATATATATTTATAAGGGTGCTATTTGATGTATAACACAATCATGCTAAAAGCCCCATAACGACATGCAGTTTTAGCACTGATAAAAGATCTAAAGCCTTCTAGTCTACTTATTCATATATCGAATGTATTTCAAGGAACTTGTTTATCAGAAGGAGACAAATATGAGAAATTCAATAAAAAGTGATTATGAACAATTAATGAGCAACAGTAAAATCACAATATAGCAATACAAATGGTCACAACTTTAGACTATGATTCATGTTTGAAACACTAGTATGGATACATATACCAAATTCTACACAATGAATTAGGCAAATTAAGGAAAGCACTTTCACTACACATATATATGATTGTATGAACTGGATCAAAGACGTGTTCACAAGTGATTAAACAAGTAATTTGACATTTCTAATTCAATTACATAGTGAAGTACAATGACAAGTGTAAGACAATGAGTTTGGTATCAATAATTAATAGTTTCTTTTTCATTCTTTAATTCAAAAATTAAAAAAATTAAAAAATTGGAAAGGATGGAGACGCTTACCTCATAGTCCTTATTGGACATCTTGCATGAAATGAACCCAGAACTTCCCACTGTGTCCAGTGAGAATTTGTCTGACCATTGTGATTCTCCAACTTTCAGCTGGATCTAAGGTCAAGAACATATAGGAAATGTGGTTATTTGAGAGAAAAAGGAGGTTGGCGGTGATCGTTGTTGCTGTTATTTGTTATTGTTAACAATGTTGTTGTTACTTATCAGAGTATATACAGGGTTGATGGTCATTCGGGAGAATAAAAAAAGGAGTGTGCGGTGGTGGCTTTTGTTGCTGTTGCTGTTTATCATTCAACATATTGAAATACAGAGAAATACAGGTTTGTTGTAGCGCTTGATATTACAATACTGTATATCTCCTTGTATAAGGCGCATTTTTTTCCGTCGGCAAATATCAAAAGTCGGGGGTGGCCTTATACACAGGTACAGGATATTTTGAGTTCTCAAATTGCTACTTTTTAGTGCTTTTCGATAAGCCAGAGTCATTACGTTTTTTGTGCTAAACGTTTAACTGTTAAATGTATACGGGCGGTTTCGTTTAACCGTTTTGAAAATACACATATTTTTACAAGTGTATAAATTCTAAAGCATTCAGTTATTTTAATGAAGACATATTGTTTTTAGATCTCTGTAGGGGCAACAAAACCTTGCCGATAAATATTGTTTTTAGATCTCCGTAGTGGCAACAAAACCTTGCCGATAACGATTGTTTTTAGATCTCAGGAGGGGCAACAAAACCTTGCCGATATGTATTGTTTTTAGATCCCTGTAGGGGCAACAAAACCTTGCCGATAAGGTACATGTAGAGAAGGTTCATCTACTATATAACAGTGAGGTTGCCCTGTCTGTAAATCTTTGCCAGTATTTTTCAAAACTAATTTGTGTAAGTGCCCTGCATCACCCCCCCCCCCCCCCCAAAAAAAAAAAAAAAAAAAAAAAAAAAATCCACAAAATATCTTTTCAAAGCAAAATATAAAGTTGGCAGTATTTGAAAACACAATTCTGTATAGTAACACTTGTTAGTTAACTCTTAAGTCAGGCAATGCTTTCCAAGCTCTAATACATAATTCATCATTAAAGATGAATGAAAAAAGAAAGAAATGTCAAAAATCATAACTAACATGTAGTTTCCTTTGTGTGAATTTCATATTATAAACTACTTACAAGCATTGGTCCCTAGAAAGGTATAAGCAAAGGTATAAAAGAATATTATACACCTGTTCAGTCATTCAGCCTAGATTATAGGATAGGCTATCATGCCCACTGCTATTCTAAAGCTATACATGCCACATCACCAAATGTCATATACAAAATATATAGATTATCTCTTTTGTGAATAGAGACATTTAATATCAATTCATGTAACTACAGACAGCAATAGGTCATTAACTATATACATCTCCACATGTAACATCTTCAGAGATATCATTTAAGTATTGGACAATGAAGCAAGTAACATCCATTTTCTAAACTTGTACAAGGATTTGTTCCAGATAAATGGAAGGGGCGACAAAACCTTGCCGATAATTATTGTTTTTAGATCTCCGTAGGGACCACAAAACCTTGCCGTTAATTATTGTTTTTAGATCTCCGTAGTGGCAACAAAACCTTGCCGATTGAAATTAAGTTAGACCTAGTTATAATGTTGGTTTTAAAACTAAAGATGACAGATTTGTTTTCTTCCTGATTTTTTATTTTATTTTTTATTATTTTGGTCTTCAAAATAGGGGTGCCCCTTATACACAGAGATTTACGGTAGTCATCAGAGTTCAGTGAAATGCATTTGCATGCTTAAATCAGCTTGATAGTCAGCTGCATTTATATCATTGTTATTCATCAGTCAATTATAAATCATTTTCCTACTGCTTCAATTTTTTGATAGATAATCAATCAAAATCATGAAGCATTAATCACCTTTATACACCAATATGCACATAATTTACTTTTTGTGAATAGAGGACCTGCGACCAATTAGCTTGACTTGGTTCCACAAGATGTTCACCTCATCCATACCATGGTAGTTTCCTCAATTTACAACACGGATCAATAATTTAATTCAATTCATCAATGTATAAATCTTTATTTCTCTATGGATCAATATGGAATTGATGACACTTTTTAATGTTTATGTAAAACATTTCAACTAGAGATAAGATATCTTGCATTTTACTTTTAAATTGAGATATTGTGTGCTGAGGTACAGAAGGGCATTAATATGGTTTTGGATGTATATGCACATCTAGTTAGTAGCACAATGCTTACCTTGTTCTTGCCAGGGCTGAAGGCCTTGGATGGATAGGAGAAGAAGATTGGACCTTCCTTATCTGCCGGATGCTCTATCTGTTCCTCTCCTCCTCCCTGTCATGTTATGAAAGACACAAAGAAAATCCATACCTTTAAAGAGATGCATGTTAGTGGTAATATATCCCCTCCCTTTATCATTGGCATGACTTGTATTTACTTTAAAATTCTCAGAAAGTACAAGACTTCTGCCATATAAGTCAGTATTTATGACATGTTTTTAATGCTGTAATAAAAGAGAGGGGTAATAGTTATACAATTGTTTATAAGAAGGACAAATAATTTCATACAAACACTAAATTTTTGGTAGTTATTCAAGTTCCAGGATTTTTCATTAGCAAAAGTAAACTGCTTCAAATTCCTATAATATGATTTAATAGAGGTTCCATAGCACTCCATCCTAGTACCATCTCTCATCATGTTACATAATCCATTTCATATAAAGTGTCCCTTACAGGTTACTTGTGAAAACACATTGGGAGAATTTGAATTTGGGATGTTACCAAATTGTCATAGAATCTTAGGAAGCTTTCCAAGATGAATTTCTCATAACAGAAAATTAGCTGTACTCCCATTATCAGAAATCAAATGTATGTTATCCAACATGATCTGAGCTTCTAAATTTGTAAAAGCATTCAATTGCGACCCAAGTCTGTTTCATACTAGACTCACAAGCGAATGCATTCACACCTTTACAACTTTCTATGCATTTTAAATCAAATTTGACCCGCCTTTGAACTATGACTGACCTTGTAGGCAATGGGTAGTCCAGTCTTGTTGATGAGTGTATAGGGTACAAACATGGCCATATCAATGAATCCCTGGCTGTAGTCGTACCAGACACCAGCCTCTGTCCACTTGTTATCGGGTCCTCTGAATCCAAGCTGAGAGTACTCCTGGAGGGTCGTACGAAGGGTCATCTCCCCACGCCATTCCATGTCATTGTAGTCTTCAATCTATGGAAAATGCAATGATAGTCAGGTCTTGTATAGTGCATATCACATTCTGATAAAACGTTCCTACACACACTTCCAAAGTTAGGGCCTTTAATCATTATTATCCAGGCTTTAGCTCTAGCAACCATTGCCAGTGCACAGTGCATTCAAAAATATAATCCTGCCATGCAGGTAATCTTTCCACTAGAATACTTTGATATGATGGGAGTTTGTGACGTGGCTACTATGCTGGTTTTGCTTATTTAAAAATCATTCATAGATCTTATGTGGAATAAAATTATTCTATTTAAAGTAGAAGACAACAAATCTTCAACTCCACACACAGATAGATGACATCAATTTGTTGATACAGTATTCAATGCCTTTCATTTACATGAAAACTACAAAAAATGCACTTTTTAAACAAAAATAATAGAGATACCACCAGATGAAGAGCAGCTCTAAATGGCTTGTGTATACTTACCCTGACAAACATCATGGTCTTGGCAAGTTCCACATTGAACATCTTGCTCTGCTCACATGGCTCAATCTTCACTTCATCTGCCGAACCCTTCAATTTCAAAATGACATAAAAGAGAAAGCAATGCATGGATTATACAATATATTATAGACATTGTAAGCAATGCATTCTGCAGGAGTGACAACAGAATTTGTACTCAAAGCTCAAAGTACACTTGTAAATAACCCCTACCAGTTGCTAGCATGATAGAATTATACACCATTATTTAGAAACAATAAAGAAAGAGAACAGCTTTGCAGCTCAACATCATCCAGTCCTCAATTGCATTAACTAAAACAATTGTGCTCATATAAGACTCTGATGTGTTTTATCTCCCTATAATGTTAATCCAAACGTTATAGATTTTAAACAGTATATATCTTGAGGTTCAAAGATCATTCTACAAAGCAATAATATCTTGAAATCAACTTAATAGCAAGAAGTAACACTCGACATAAATTGTTGCTGATTCAACTGCAATACATGATATATTCTAAAGAGGACAACAAAATGGTGGTTTCTTACCTGTAGTGTGTAGTAGATGGGGATTGGAAGGAGATTCCGGAGAGATACTACTGGGTGAAGATGGATGTTATACTTCGGAGAATGAAGCGATGTTCCTTTGACATCTAACAAAGCATCCTCCAGAATTTGAACCTGTATCAGAAACAAATTAAACATTACTGTTGAAACATCATGCAAGATGAGAACTAATATAACACAACTCACTATCTGATGCCACAAATCATTAACTCCAGTGCCAAATATAAAAAGGAGACATACAAAAAATATACATATGCTTCTTCTTGATGTCTCTATGATCCCGTAGCCAAAAGCAAGCACTTTCTTCCTGTTTTGCATACAGTAAATAACAATATTACATCCTAAAGATTTACATTTATGTGAGGAGCGTAATTTGCATTTAACATGTAATGCTACGTTTGCACTATGTTCCCGGCGGCCACGGCAACCACGTTTCAGGCCACCGTGGACGAAACGGGATTGACGTGACACAACGCGGGGGACCGTATGGGCAAACGTGACAGGCCGTGATTGCCGTGGATACCGTGTCAGATTTTTAAACTGTCAAAAAAATTGCCACGGCAGTCACGGTGCGGATGAGAAACCTAGTAGGCCGTAATAAACCGGGGTGAACGTAACAAAACGCGACAGTCCGTAATAGGCCGTAACAAAACTTGGGGGTGGTCCGTAGTGGGACGGTTTAAGCGCCCGGCACGCTACGGCGCGTTGCGTTCTACTACGGTCTGACACAACGCGAGGTCTCAGGATACCATGATTGCTATTGCTTGGGAGACCTTCTTTTTATACCGCCGGTACAAACGTGCTCCAAAGCTGCCTGCGTCCACGTTTCATCCGTACAAAGCCTTGACAGAACGTGAAAAACGTGTCAGACCTTGATCAGAACGTGGGAAACGTGAGGGACCCCATCAGAACGTGACGGGCCGGGAGGGAACGTTCTGGCATCCGTGGTAGAACGCGGGCCGAACCGTAGTGCGCCTTGGAGCCTCCGGGACTCAGCATCCCCTTCCCCCCACGGCCCGTCACGAATACCGTGGTAGACCGTGAGAAAACTTGGCAAGACGTAACAAAACTTGAACACAGAGATAAAATTGGTCTAAATCTCACGGCGCACTACGTTTCGGGCAAACGGGGCTGCCGTGGCCGCCGGGAACATAGTGTAAACGTAGCATAAGCTAACAACACTAAACAGGTTTAAATTCACTCTACCAATCAATTTGCATTCTACTTTCAAAAGAAACATCTTCAGTATTCAAGCGACACACAAATTGCTATTAATCTCGATCATCCCCTCAAAAATTGTGCAGACGATAACTCTTGATGGTCATCTATAGCACCCTCCAACGAGGAAACTAGATTTCAACATTCACAAATTCAACATGGGAGTAGGACGTAGACTATATATTTGTTTACTTACGTTGAAGAAGAGTGAAGTGTATCCAGCGACATTGGCAGGGCACCTGAACGTGACCTGTTTCTTACCAGCAGCCATCTTCTCTTTCCAGAGATTCTCATACAATATAGGCTGGTCGCACATCAGATGGCTAGAAAAATGAAGATAGAGTGTTGTTATAACTTTTTATTTCTTTTCAATAATGCCATCATTGTTTCCCCGGATCTTATGTATTTTAATTCTAATAACCATGTCCTCCAATAATAGTACCACCCCTGAAATAACTATTACCCTTACTCCTCACCCCACCCAACAAATGTCCCTTAGTCTAAACAAAGGGTGGTAACTACTTTTCCTATGGGGTAGTTGTCCTAGGGGTTGTTTTGATGCCTAGGTATTTTGCTATTCCATTGTCATGATGACCCACTAGTTTTAAGAATATGTCAATTTTATACATGTACAAGTCTTCTCTTTAATAAAAGTAAGGTCCACCTGTTATTTCCAGTCCATTGCATCAGCTACTGCTAAATTTGTCAGTTTAGCACACTTTTCAATCTGTTTGGACATTCAACCTGTAACCTTCTACAGCGTAAACAAATATCTACAGAAGAAATGAACACTGACCATACATCTACAAGAAATTAACAGTGACCATCCATCTACAAGAAATTCTTATATTGTAATGTTACATTGGTATCTTGATGCTAAATGTAGCCATAATCAGCCTTTATCATACCTGTCATCGACTGGTTTAGCGAGTAGTTCCTGGGTGTGAGCGACATGAAGGGGTACTACATAACTCTCATTGGGTTGGACCTCACCAAGCTTCTTCACAATGGTAGAGTCTCTGGTGTAGATGTCAACTGGTTTGTCAAAGTGATTGAAAATCTGGCAAGGAAATGAAATAAACAGAAACAAATTAATTATTATGATTCGATTGTGTGATGCTTCATTGTCTTGAAGTATCAGCATTGCTTTGCTGAAGAGAAAACAAAATGACAAATTATTCTAAAAAGATGTCATAAATATTCTACCCCTGAAAGACCCGAGTAAGTTGGCATGTGTTGCTCTGAACTTTTATAAAATGTGGTGTAAATCTGAAAATGAGGATTAGATTTGGAACCTCATTCCCCTTTGTAAATCATGTATACTTCTATTCATTTAAACAGTAACTACTGTTGGAAATATACAACTGTCATCACAAAGGTGAAAGTGATCGAACTGTCATTTTCAAACAAATTTAAATCAACAATTATTTATGAGATGAAGTTCACTAAATGAAAAAACAACAAAAATGAATTGAAAATGTTTAAATTAAAAAAAAATCCAGAAATGAAGGGTAACATTTCATTTTGACATTCCTAACTGCTGCATACCTGAAGTGGTGACCTGACAATGACTTTTCTCATGTCAAGGGTCGCCTTGATCTCCAGGGTGATAGAGAAGACCGTCTCTGAAGACTTCTTGATTGGTTGTAGGTTGTAGAGGACGTTACCTGCCTGTACTATCGGGATATGGTGGAGCTCCTCATACCCCTCAACCTATCATGACGAATAGAAACTAAATCATTATCATTCACATTATAAAGAGGTATTGTTAAAAGTTGGAAAGAAGTCAGAAGAGAGAGAAATTAATAATAGTTTTTTTTCTTCAAAATGTGTACATCTTGGAATGTTGTACAAGAAAATGAAGAACATATTTCTACATGCTGTTGAATAAAGTGAAAGTTGTAGTGAAATATATTATTTAGTTACAACCACAGGCAAAACAAAACACTATATAAGAAAAAAGCCAGTTGCTTGTTTCATGATATTTAATAGCAACTTTGTTTTAAATGTACATATATTTATTCAGTGAACTTTCACAGATCTCTGCTAGCTATAAATACCCTGATAGCTGTTTGATTACAACTGCAGGTTTGAAGTGAGTTCGTAGCTTTGTTTGTAATCTGAAATGTTACTTACTGAATTCATAACTGCTGTAACCATAAACTGTAAAAGGTCAATACTCATTAAGATCATTATGATTAGCACTGATGTGAAAATTTATATTTGAACTATTAGGGACATCTCTCCTTTAACATTTAGGTAAAAAATAGGGGGGGGGGGCGGAGTAGGGAAAATACTGACCTGAATGGACAGTTCCATATCAGAAGGTGAGATGGGTGATTTGTTGACCACGGCCATCTTCTTGCTTGCTCTGACTTTCTCTGATACATCCAAATCAATGCTCTCTGTGTGCTTGACAGAAGCTACATCTCCAGTCTTGGGTCTCTGGAGTTTCAAAAGAGAAGGTCATCAAACAATGAATTCAGGTATCTTCAACATAATGATCTTCCTCTATACATTCACATCAACAGATTAATGAAAACAGATGATAAATAACAACTAATTAAGAAGTTGACATACTGATGATTAATACTGATTTGTTTTCCACAATTGACCTAACAGCTATGAAAAGAGTATGGGCATCTTAGTAAGCAACTTGGGGCCTAGGGCTTTAGTCCTTTTAGAGGAATCTGGTAATTGAGGATTAATATCTTACTAAAGGGCACTACAGCATCAGCTTGGTTTTGAGCCTAGGACCTCAAGATACTTGATCGCTGGTCTACAATTGAGGTATAACTCCATTACAAATAACAGTTTTCGAATATACTGTTAAATTACATTTCAAAGTCATCAAAACATATAACAGATAGTTTATTTGCTAATTTGCCTTTAAGAACTTCACGATTCTAATCATCACTGAAGTAGATCTGAGACCACCTACTTTCTGACCACTGCGTAAACATTATCATCCCTATGAACACAAGTTTCCTTGAAGTGGATATGCAAAGCTCAAGTTGTATTGCTTACCTGATAGTAGGAACCAGGTTTGACAGTAATGGCTACTCCTGTTTGGTTGGTTACAGTGCAAGCTGGTATGACATCAGTGTCCTTCAATGATGTCGTTGGTTCTGCCATCGCTTGACCAAACACCTGTGGAAGAGAAGCAACAATACATACCCGTCTTAAAGAACATGTAAGCAAAATAACATCCAACTTTATTCTCCCAGTATGCCTCTACCAAATAGATGTTTAAATGGTAAAGCGATGATGGTTTACAGCATTAGTATGAAACATTTTACATCTTATCTTAATGATTGCGTACATACTGTGTCAAACTTACTTCTTATTTACCCTGCAACATTTGCCAAAGTTTGTATTATTTTATAGTATTGCTGTACCGCTTACTCACTGTCTTTTTTCTTATCCCCACCTCTCTCTCTATATGTATCTTCCTCTCTTTCTCTCTCTACCCCCCCCCCCCTCTCCCTTTCTCGCACTCTCAGTCCTCTCTGTCTTCTCTCTCTCACTTCCACCTACCTTCCTTTTACGGTCTTCACTTACATCACACCATACTATTTTGGACCTTCACCTATACACCTAAAATCGGACTACCAATTTGACGGTACACTCACATGTGCTACGTGGTATTACACTCATGAATAATTAACAATTGTATACTGTTTCCTTCTGCTGTTATGATTCTATATAGTGCATATTTTTATTATGTAAATACGTTTGTAAAAATATTGTACAATTCAGCCCCCGGGCTGCGATGCATACTTTTGAATAAATAAACCATTATTATATATGGTAATAAATAATGAGTACATTGCTGAGATAACAGGGGCGTATACACACAATTACCCTGAAAAGCAGCATAACCAACTTTGATTGCCCTGCCTTGCCCTTCAACTCCCAAGTTCTCATTCATTTTCCTGCTAGATCTTACCTGTCCTAGTTTATTGAAGAGCGCCAGTGATGTCTTTGTGACGGTCATCTGAAGTGTTTCTTCTGCAGACACAGTGACGGTCATGGCTGGAGGGGCAAGGCTCACGTTGTCACTGTCCTCATCTTCTGATGAGACGGTAGTTGAGCCGGCATCCAGCAGGTCATCATTCTTGACCACCTGTACCAAGATTTCAAAATTTTGGTTATATCATTTGAATACCCTAGCTCTCTTTGTAAAAACAACATATTGAAACTAGATGATTAAAAACCATTGTTTTCACCTTACAGATAAATGTAGTATTCACAGGAATATTTTGACCCCCCCCCCCCCCAATAAAAAACAAAGCAACTTCAGCTCCTAAAAATACTAAAGATATAGGTCAAATGGATGAATATGAATCTTTTATTATTCAATATTTGGGAGGGTATTACAACAGATTATTAAGAGCTGAAATGTTAGCTTCATGATTTCAAACTCTTTAAAATATTTTAATAAAAGTTAATTGCAATGGACAATTATGAGCACATGATTAAAGAGGTATCAAGGTTCAATGTTCTAACAACGACCACAATGATCATAATTCTTAATAACTACAAGGGGTTGTTTCACAAAGGATTTTTCTGTGACAAATGACGAAAATCAGTGACAAATCTGCTGATAACCAATCAGAAGCAAGGATTTCAGTAGCTTATAACAAAAACTGATGACAGGTTTTGTGAAACACCCCCCAGGTCTTTCAAAGCTATACTTACGTTGACAGAGAGACTCCATGGGATGTACTTCTCATTAGCCTGCTCAATGGACTCAATCAATGGCTCCCATGCTGCAACCTTCTCGTTGTACGTTGAAACTTCCAGCTTCATGTGGCTCTCAACATACAACTACAACCAAAACAGAACCAAAAAAAATAATTTTACAACAAGGTCATTTCGTCTGTAATGTTCATACAATGTGAATTTCATCTCAAGGTCAACATAACTAACAGAATCTTACTGTGTGCCATCTCTTTCCTTCAGAAGTTTAGAGGGGAGAAAGAATTAGACCAGGGCTAAATGAATACAAAAAATAAATGGGCAGAGAAAATTGGGATTGAAATTGTGTTGCATTATGATATCAAAGATTTGCCACATATATTTATTACATTTTATAAATGAGAGGGAGCAAATAATAAATATTACCATTCATGGCTAGCCTTTCACTTAGTGAATACTTATGTAACTTCAACATCATTTTCAAGAAATAAAATTCAAATCTCAAAGAAAAAAGAAAGAGAGAGAATGTGAGAGGTGGACAGTGATGAACACTATGGATATTCTGGAAAAACGATTGGCATTGATATGAAGAAATATCTCATTACTACACCACAGCACTCATTTCTAGGATTGACATGAAATTCTAGTTTCACTATCAAGCTCTTGTTCAGATTCGGCATCATAAACTGCAGCTTTAACAAAAAATAATGCGTAATATGCTTCACATTTCTGAATCTCATAATACAGAGCTGAGTGAATACGTGTCGGACCTTTGCTGCGTTGCTGAGTTGAAATTCATTTTACACGTTTAAAAATGCCGTGGAGGTTTAACGCTTGACCTCTCAACGAGCCTTTACTCACCCGTGAGGACCAGTCCTTGACGATAGCATGCATGCTAGCTTCTAGGATGAGCATAGGGACAAAGCGGCGTCCACTGGCAGCCTCTATCTTCACTACAATGGTCTTTATGTTGGCTACTAGCTCAAAGAGCCTTTACTCACCCGTGAGGACCAGTCCTTGACGATAGCATGCATGCTGGCTTCTAGGATGAGCATAGGGACAAAGCGGCGTCCACTGGCAGCCTCAATCTTCACTACAATGGTCTTTATGTTAGCTACTAGCTCCTCCACCTGGTGGGGAGGGGGCACTATAGGGACCAGAGGCAGTGTAAAGTCATCTACATCAGCACCTGAAAGAAGAATGAGAGAATTATTAAGGATACCAGAGAGAGTATCTGATGGCTGAAGGAAGACGTGGAAGTCCCTCAATAGGCTTCGCACAGGGGTGGGGCAATGTAAATACAACATGAATAAATGGGGATATACTGACGACACAGACACCAACTCAAGTGTGGAACATCCGTGCAATCCATGTCACACCTATTAAGATGTCCACTCCTAATTGACCAATGCTGCCTGGAAGACCTGGTGGCAGCAAATGAGAAGGCTCTTCAGTGTGCCAAGGCCTGGCAGAGCATTTGAGGACACGAAAGAAGAATACAAAGTGTATATATCCTTTTCTTGAACATGATATTATTTATTTTTGGTGCTTGATAAATCTTTATAGATATTTATCACAACTATGACATTTTAGATGGTTACCATTTCATGTTTTTTCTTTTCTTTTTACTTTCTTCTTTATTTCTTCATTTTCATTTTTTTAAATTCAGTTATGAGTTATGAGTTTTTGATCGATCAGGTGGGTGGTACATGCACAACATTACTTATTATAGGCTCTGTATAAGCTTGGCTTGTTAGAACTCTTGTGAGTAATGTGCCGCGGGATTCCATATCCTTAAACTGCTGGCGAACAGAGCAACAAAATCAAGCTCTGTAATTATTAGGATCTCTGTCCAGTAGTGCCGTGTTTGTGCCATCGAACTGGATCGACCAAATCAATTGATTCATAATATATATATATGCAATATTTTTTCCTGTAACATGAGAGTCATTTTAATAGTTTCATACTATTAATTAAATGTAATGTTAACTGTTATTGTATAATTGTTTTAAATGGGGGCACGCTACAAGAGTCCTATCTCGCACCCCGGGGCAACGTGTCTGACACGGCCGGTTGTAGCAACTACTCCGAAGATCAAGATTACATTAATCTTGATCTAAGGAGACACGAACGAACGAATGGCTGAAGTCATCTAAATCAGAACCTTGTGAAAGTTGAAAGAGCCGTAGTGAGTAAATAATCAAACATTAGCAAATATAGGACTCTCATTTCTATAGCAAAACAATAGGGTTTCACATGTAAAATGTATATTCAATAAAACTTCTCCCCAATTTAACAATGCAAAAGAAAACACCTATTTACAAATATTTCAAAGAGTGGATTGGATTATATTCAAAATTTCTTTTAAAAAGTGAGATAAAGATTTCTGAAAATGATTGGGGTCTTACCTTCATCTTGATGGAGGAACCAGAAATCACTTGTTTTGAGATGTTTCACATCCCAAACATCTGACATATCAACAGCCTTCTTCTTCTCTATCTCTTCTTCAGCCTAAAATGCAATGGTGATAAAATCATATCTTAATTTCATAGTCAAAAGAACTGATCAAGAAAAAACACTTTCACTTCTTGGTAGCAACACACAATGATAATAAAATCATATTTTAGTCAAACACACCTACATCAGGGAAAGATCCTTTCATTTGTCATGGTCTTGTGATACAATCTGCGTACCGAGGGCAGAATAAAAAAAAGTTTGATTTACCTTGAACCCACTAGATAATAAGTGTCATTTTTTGACACACAGATCACATAACAGTTACCTTAAACCCAACCAAATAACATGTGCTACATTCTCACATAAAATATTTGTGTTGTTACAGAATCTCAAAATATGGGGTCCACTCTCTCTACACTGAATAAAACAATGTTATCAATGAGAAGAACCTTATCTCATCATGTTTCTTTGGAAGTACATAGTACCACTAAAGACTTGATATTTAAAAAGAAAGAAAAGGACGAGGGCATGTTGTAATAGACCATCATTCTCCATCCATTTAGAACACTCATGTCAGTATGAATCAACAAACAGTATGTGAACTTAGACTAAAGACAGATTCTTGCAATGGGTTCCTAGATCCCATCCATCTGATCGTACAAACTGTATTCACTTACCTTAGAGGGGGAAACAGTTTGAGCCACAGCAGAGAGAATCTTGACCGTTTCTGGTGAGATATTGAGTACCAGCTCTGGGAGGTCTACTGAGATCCTCTGCCCCTGACCTTCAGGGGAGCTCAGGTGGAAGTCAATGTGGCATGGAACAAGAACCTGTGGGCGAACAGGAAGGAGAAATGTGAAATTGTACAACATTGATGTAACAGTCATTGCACATTTAACTTACTGGATCTAGTCTAATACAGTAAAGGAGCCAATCCTCTCACTGTTGGATGTGAGCTTGCTGTCACTGTCTCTGAAATTCATTTTGATCACTTTTCCAGATAAAACTTGAATAAACTCTTTCTGCTCCCACAATTGTAGTTAACTTGTTTATCTACAACACTTTATGAAGGACTTTAATCAAAATGATAAAGTAACAAATTGGTTTTATGAATGCTGATAAAACTGAACCCAATGAGATAGTACACAAATAGTAACAACGAGACTGTTCTCTCCGTGAAAAACATCATAAATAGGATATTCAGAGTATTTGTTGTTGGATGTTAACTACGTTTTATTTACCTTGCTGGTTCTTCCTTTCCTGAGCTCTTCCTCGAATGGACAAGCATCAATCCTAAGCATAGGTAGTCCTCCAGTCATCTTCATGGTACCATCACACTGGATCAGGTTCACCTCACCTGATGCCTACAACAAAAAGAAAAATCTTGATCACATCTGAAGGATCATTCAGATTTTAACAAACACTGCTTCCAAGACACATTCCTTTTCACTCAGACACAGCAGACCACATCAACACATTATCTCTAATCTGATTGCATAATGTACTATATGATAAATATATAAAAATACCAAGAATGGTATATATGGATTATACACAGGAGGTGTGTATAAATGAAAGTATTTGCTCTGTCTCACAAAACCATAACTCTATACAACAGACCATAGAATGAAAGCTAAATGAACTCTTCACAGAGCTTATGCGTCACTCTGTACGATCCCTAAGTCTGACTGCAATGAAATACCATGTTTCTGTATTACATCAAACACTAACTTATTTGATTTCATCAATGCCAATGCCATTTCCTACGGCAGCTGAAGGGATCTATCAACAAACATTTGCACAAACTGACCTGCAAGATGAGAGCGTTGGTGTCCTTGGTGCTTGAGTCAGCCACCAGGATGATCTCTGGATTCTGCAGAATGGCCTTGATCTGCATATCATTCTTGGTCCCTTCTTCAGCAGGAGCTGCTGCAGCAGGAGCTGCTGCAGCAGGGGCTTGACTGGTGGTAGAGGGCTTGGCTGCTATACTGGTGCCGGACTTGGTACCCTGGGCCGCTGGAAGAGCCTTGGTGAAGATCTCTGCACAAGTCACCAGGAACTCGGTGCAGATGCAGGCGCGCAGGTTGCGCAGGATTGCATCCACTAAAGTCATGAGGAAACAAATTTGTAGTCAAGATCAGGGAATAGTTTCTTGCAGTACTCATTTCAACTACAGACTCCTTGACAGAATAATACAAGAGAGACAGCATTCATAGAACAATGAAGCCAATTGTATAACTACTAACAACCATTTTCACAATGATATCACAATTGAACTGCTGTTCCTGGATATAATTACTAGTATAGATTGATAGATTTTGTCCTTTTTTTCATTCATTCATTTCGGTTTTATTGTGTCAAAATTCCATGTTAAAACAGTCAGGAGACTGATACAAACAAAGATTACAAAGCTCAAAGAAATAAGGAGAAATTAAAAATACATGTACATAAATATAGAAACGATCACAAATTAGTTCAAGGAATAAATTAACAATAATAATAATGGAACCTTCAATATATTGCACATCAGACATAAAATAAATCGAATTTACATACATGGATGATTTGGGAAAAAAGAAGATAACAAAGAGATAAAGGACAAAGTATTTCATTTCCTTTTCTCGTAACATTTAGATTTTGAACATTTACATTTTAAACACAATTAACATAAATTGATAGATAAAACGTAATGGTGATAATATCGGATTTACATGTTTTAAAAATGAAGAAAGTTGGAAATTAAGAAATGAGATGGGCACCTCCAGAAGATCTAAAGAAACAAGCGTGTGTAAATAATGTGTAAAAAAAGTGTAAACAAATAACAACATTAAACGCAGTGTCTCATTCTGGCATTATTGTACTATCAATATATATATATATGCTATGAATTAAAAAATTGAATTGGGTGCATTAACCATGTAAACGGAATAAATTTGTTTCATTAATATATATATAGGAACATGAGTATCAAAAAATAAATATATTTAAGAAATTGTCCTAAACATGGTTCTCAACATATTGTCGTGCTGATTTAGATTCTGAAGACATGACCAAATAATCAGAACCGTTCTTTACTCTTTGCAAAGACTGAATCAGACTCTGAAATATCCATGACCTTTGATAAAACAGAATCTAGATGGAGTTTTTTTAGACACCATTAATTTCTCAACTTACATATGATGGCTTTCTTGGCTGACATCTTGAAGTCCACATCCACAATGTTCTCATCTGTCTCTCCATATCTGTAAATCATTCTGATAACAAAAAGTTGAGATGGGTATACAAATGAATTAAAAAACTTGGTGTTAGTGTTTCTATCTTAAATCCCATGAAGAGATAGGTTTCGCATTCTCTACCTATTTCAATTAATAATTCAAATAGCATTTCATGTTATATTTTGAAACATTGTACTTCTTTTTAAAGGCCACTGTAACAAACAGAAAAGGTTATATTTCTAGCTGGGTGAGCCTCCAGTAAAAATTAATATAGACCTATCTTGACCACATTTGCAGCTTGTCCACCAATGTTTCAATAGTTTGTTGTAAAAGAGCTCCCATTATATTTCCCATCACACAATTCAGTTAACATGTACATTACTAATCATGGTGATTATAGTTTTTCAATACAGGTTTTCATCGCAGCTACTAACAAACTGAAACTTGTGTATGGATATCCCTCTTTGATCTACCTAACAACATAATGATCTATTTTTCTTACCTAGTGATGGCATTAGGATTGTTGGACCTCATATCATTGAGGAGGATATCTCCAAGCTTAGTCTTAGCCTCAACAGCCTGATCTGACATGACTGTAGCTCCTACAATCAGCTGACACACAGCAAAGTGCCCCAGGGTGTTCTTGTCTTGCCTTTCCTGACGTCCACTCAGTAGAGTCTGTGAGGAGGTGTACAAAAAGAGTACACTCTAAGGCGTTGTGCCATGAAGCTAGACTGAAGTTGAACTACATTCACAATTAAATTGTACATTGGAGCCGTTTATATTTTAGAATTCATACATACAGAGTTCCACTAGAACATTTTAGCATTCATTTGTAAAATGTGTGAACTCGGGTAGCAACACACCCAGGGAAGGTGTAGACGAGGGAAATTTTGCAGATTGAACAGCTCATTTACATTCACTGTCAATGTTGGGCAGGGCTCATCTTCAGTAGTCTCTGTCCCTCGTCATCTACCTTGAATAAATTCATCACATTATGTTGTGACATGTGGATACCAAGAGTAATTTGCACCTGATACACAGATGAGAGAGAGTGATGGAAAATCCATTTCTGTCAGAATTACCAAATATGACTAAAACTAGCGACAGGAGTAACTTTTTTAATAGTAGAATCGAATTGAATACTGTCATTGAGATGAGAAGCTGCGACTTACCAGGTCATGCGTCCCTGTGTAGAGTGAGACCCCTACCTTCTCCATCTCAAAATCAGCCTTGACCTGTACCCAGGGCTCTTCAGCAGGTTTCTCTTCCTCTGGCTTACCACCTGGTGTGACTTCTGCTGTAAAACCATCAATTCAAAAGTTAGCTACTATCTTGACAACAGGACAAGCAAGTACAGTGCTCTTCTCGTTTTGTGCTCTTAAGCATTCATGTACTATCGTTGGGCATTCACAGGTGTATGTTAAGGAAGACTCATGCACATCAATATAAACTTAATTTTACTCCCACAGAGTTATGTACTCAACTAATGAAAAAAATCACAACAAATACAAACAAATAAACATGCACAAAGGATCTAAATGACTTGCATCAATACCAATGCTCACCTGCAGTTGTTTCTGTAGCTGCACCATCTTTTGGTGACCCACCCTCGACTGCAGGTGCATCCCCTGCTCCTTGGACAGGCTTGACAGATGGCTTACTCTCCGGCTGACCTTCCTGTAGGTTCTCGTTCAGGACCGACATCACAATGCCAAAGTCATCCGTTGCCAAGGAGATCTGAGGAAGCAAAGAATGTCGGTTTAGAGGGTGAATTTGTTTGATATTTAATATAGTTCTTTCCGTACTGAATACATCAGCACCAAAGCCACAAGATCAGTCTTATACTAGACTGAAGAATAACCAATCAGAGGCCTGGAAGCAACCTGTTAATCTCTTATATGAACACTCATAGTACTGCAACATTATTAATTCCATGCAAGAATACTATAAGAATATAATTCTTGTACTGTATCTTAATATTCTAAACTACCAGGGGAAACACAAATCCAGAGTGAATTAATTTTGAACAAGAAGATGACACCATCACTGGTGCATTGCGGGAGCAGAGCTTGGCTAGAAAAGAGGACCAAGTAGAGGGTGTGGACCCCACTAGCAGCAATATGTCTACACCATCACATTCATGCAAATACTACCAGTATTAAGATATCTGGCATCCAATGATTTCCATAAAAGGACCCCTTAATACATTTCACCATATTACTGCATCCACTCATAAATACCCAGTAATCTTATCTGACATCCCAACATGATGTCAATGTGAGTCTTTGACTGCTGCTTACCTGAATTGCATCAAGTTTCCCTGAGACTGCTATAGCCGGAGCATCATGGTACCAGGCCGCTGAGAGGTTCCTGGCAAGGTTGACATGTAGACACATGGGATGCAGGATAAGTACATCTGATTTCACTGCCTCTTTTTGGATGATAGATCTGTAACAAAACAAAAGGGAACGATATGCAGAAAATCTTAAAACCATGTTTCAATGGCTGCTGTCAACCTGATTTCCGTTTGTTTAAATACTACACTGACTATCTGCATTGATATCATGTTGTATTTTATGAAGGGTTACCACCAAGTTGTCTACTCTTGTCAGCTTAGGCATAAATCACTGTAAATTTCACTGACTTCATCATGTGATGGATGCATCTGAATGCAGATCACTCTGTGATGCTACTTGATCTTTTTGCTGAACTTACACTGAACACTGTAACATTATTGACAACTGATTTTTTTCCCCCCTCCTGTCTAACTTATCTTTTCTCTATGAATCTGTGTGATCTTCTCTTCGTCTTCTTATGTATTCCATCATGTAAACTCAAATCTCCTGGTTCTGAATACAAAGTTTGACATTGTAATCAGGTACATATATCGTCTGTTTGGAGACAGAAGGGCTTTAAGTCATACTTAAATCAGAGTTGATGCCCCTCTGGCTCTAAACAGAGGATACATTATGTTCTGTGCCTTACCTAGACAGCTGCATGGACTCCAAAGCCACATGCATGGTGTCTATCACAGCTGGGTTCTCAAGCTTCTCAGATCCTGGTACTATCCTGAAGGAATTCTTCACACTCAACTGTCCAAAGTCAGCAACCATTCCTGTCTCAGATGTGGAGTTACTAGGGATGACGATGACGGGTGCCTTGACGACGATGTCCATGGCGATGCGTGTGGCTTTAGCGTTGATGTCCTCTGCTGCATGTTGGGCTGCAGATGCTGCGTTGGCACCGGCCTCTGCTGCAAGCGCCTTGGCACGGTTGAAGTGATCAACAAAACCCTGAGATAGGAAGATGGGTTACTGCTTTAGAAATGAGCAAAAGGGGTGCATTCATTTGGGTAAAAATCTTCACATGGGACTCTACAGCTCCTAGATATCCATTGTATGTCTAAAGCCATTAGAGCCTCAAGAAAAAGTATTGTGTGTCACATCACTCCCACAACTAAATCCTCTCAATCAATATCAATTCATCAACCAAACGATAAAAAAAATCTAAAACAGGTCTGTATGCATTTAAATTCCCAGTAAAAGGAATAGTAATCCTCAAACTAATGAGACATTCTGCTTTATTCAGAACTCACATAAAAACAAATAGGTATGTCTTCCTGTGGGTTTCAATATCATAAAACATAGCTCTGTTCGGAGGTCAGCAGTACTAATAACATTGTTATCCTGAAAACTGAACTCACCAGTAGGTTGTTGACAAACTTATTGAGGAAGACAGCTCTGATACATCCCACCTTCAATCCCATTCTCATATCAACGGCTTCCATGTCTGAGTACAGGTCACCTACTGTAGCATGGTTGTAGAGGGTCAGGGCCATCTTGAACACCTCCTTATCCAAGGTAGACAGAATCTGAAAACAAGAAACGATAGAATCCATTACGATGATGTGAGCAGTTGCATTATACATGACCATGCAACAGTTAACGGTACATGATCACTTAAACACTTAAAGTATAGATATAGAAGGAAATATATGAAGAATAATACTAAGTTTTACATCAGACCAGGAAAGTAAGACTTGTTTTCTTGTTTTCTCTTTATTCAATAATTTTCATGCCAAAAGTGGTTACATACACCACAAACTATTATGTCCTATCTTAGTTTTTTTCAAAAGCTCCCTACGCCCTCAAAGATGAAGAATAATTGACACAATTTTTATTCTTTGATGGGTGGAGAGTGGCAAATGTAGATTAATGATGAAAGCTACTTACCCTTGGATGAAGAGCTTCTGGTGTAGGATCAACTACAGTGATCTCCTGTAGACAGGCGTTCACACAAGTCTTGTGCTTCTGAACAGTCACATTAGCCTCCAATCCTGTCAAGATGACACAAATACATAATTGACTTAAAACAAAAGTCATCAATTCTGTTGATAAAAATTGAACATTGAACAACAAAAAAATGTCCAGATAAATGAACTATCTCTGTTTACTGACAAAATCTTTCTCTACTTTTGAAATCCCCTTTCTCTCATCTACTGTACATTTCATTTCACTGTTGTTCGCTTCACAAAATCCCTTACTCGACCTATTCTGAGTAACTTCTGAAAATCATCATTGTTGTCCTGACTCTCAGTACTTATTACATTTGAAAAGCACTGGGCTAATCTGCCACAAGGTCCATTTTGGGTTATGTATTTTTTTTTAAATTAAATAAACGCAAGTATGGTGTCATTATCATGGATGTAACTGGGTTGTTAGTAACCAAGTATTTTTTTAAAAATATTTATGAAGCAACCTACCTTTAACAGCAACCTCTGTAAGACTAGCCTCCTGAGTGCATACTACTAGAGCGATGGTGTCAAGCGTAGCTACAACTTGGACATCAATGACATCAGTGGGCTTCACTCCTTTGGTTCGCTTGCCTTTGGGATGAGAATCAGCATAGATTCCATCATACACTACATTGACTGACAAACTATTCTACTCTGATGAATATGGTTCACTATCATTTTGTCAGGCCAAACATTTTTGTGGGATGAGGAATAAAATGCCTAATCAAATGATCTTTTTCATGCAGCATATTTCTTCTTAGTTAACATAAATTGCTACCTGACAGCAATGAACAATACTATGTTGTTGTTTTTTGTCAAATACATGTTGTTGTTATTTTTATTACTTTTTCTACTGCAGTTATCATTCAGGTTTTTTTTTAATTTACATATCTGATAATTCTTAAGTCTTTTATTCACTACTTTTCCGTGAATAATCCATGAGGGTTTGATTCTTGGATATACAGCAGAATCCCATCGGTTTAATCAGCAGTCTCCATTGCTGAATAATGACAGGTAATACTAATACAGTAAAACCTGTCTATAAAGACCACTCAAAGGAGACATGAAAAGTGGTCTTTATAAGCAGGTGGTCTTTGTAGACAGGTGCCTATAGTACATGTTTCAATGAGAAACCATTTTCAAGGGAAACAACAAATGTGGTCTTTGTAGACAGGTGGCCACTAAAGCAGGTTCAACCGTACAACATTCTTCCATCTCTTTCCTTGCATTTTGAGACGTCTTTTTGGTCCTTTTAAGTCAAATTACCCGTCTTCAATAGCAGCATTATAACTGACTATTACAAAATACATGGCAAAAATCATCCAACGACGATGGAAAACGCCATTGAATTCAACAACAACAACAACAACAACAACAACAATCTTCTTCCTGTCTCCTGCTTCAATAATCCCAACTCACGTTCAGGTTTCTTATCGTCTTCACTGATGTACCCTTCATCCTCTGCATGCCCATCCTCCACTGCTGGTGTCTTGCCCTGGTCCAGGCTAGCCACCAAGGTGTCTGCAAACTCTGTGATATCCAGGATAGCTTCACAGTGAGCTACTACCTCGAGGGTGGTGAAGTGAGCTGTGATCATCTGCTCAGTGGACTTGTAGGTGGTGGCAAACTCAGGGTTGTTCTTGTCAATCTGTAGGATATTAATATACCGTAATTAACGTTGTATCAACCGCCCTCGTGTATTAACCGCACCCCTCTTTTTCGCCCTAAAAAAAAAATTTAAAAAAATTGCAGACTTTTTTTTTGCCGACTTAAAAAACAGTAGAGGACCTAGGATAGAACCTTGTGGTACGCCGTGTAATAAAAGAAAAATTGGAGGAATTATTATTATCAACTACATATTGAAATCTATCAGAAAGATTACTTTTAAACCAAGATGACAGACAAATTTGAGTGTTGTTCTAGTTTCCGAGTGGTGAGTCAACACACCGATTACTGAGCTGGGAGACATTGCCAGCCATAGCGCCAGGTAGAGGGGCATAAATCGAAACTTATTTATTTATTTATTTTTTTGGTTAATTTTGGTAAATAATTCTTACTCAAAGGACTATAAAACATAATACAGGCAAACCTGATTAAGTGACCGCCTGTCTACAAAGACCACATTTTTTGTTTCCCTTGAAAATGGTTTCTCATGGAAACATGTACCGGTACTTAAGGAACCTGTCTATAAAGACCACTTTTTGTGTTTCCCTTGGGCAGTCGCTATAGACAGGTTTGACTGTACACCCAATCTGAATGAAAAAGACTGTTCAATGACCGATACACGTCACGTTATATCATCTACATAAATGTACCTTTGGAGAGTTGTCTTTCTTTTAATGAGAATTTCATACAATCAATACATTTGTTGAACAAATGAAATTACACTTCTCCAATGCAGCAGTCAAATGACATAAGTATTCAGATTTGTCTTTGCTTAGAGATGCAACAGGTATGAGGTATTTGTGTAATTTCCTTCTAAAATTCATTCTATCACAGATTCCACACAATCCAAATCCAACCGGTAAAATTGAAACAAGGAAATAGAGGACAGTTCACTTCTATTATTGGCAGCTGATTATCCAAAGCTTTTTGCCCACATATTAAATTCAATCAAAAGGATAGATCATCAATAATGCATAGCACACCTGCTCAAAAGAACATATAATCTTACTGATTAAACAAGAGAACTTACCTTGTGATATTTGACAGACAAGAGCCTTTCAGCTTTCTCATCATAGGCTGGTGTTCTTACCAGGTACAGCTCATCAGATCCAGGCACTGTAAAACAAGATTACAAAATATACAGTTTTTCTTTCTTCTTGGTCAAGGCACTGATGCAAATTCATGTCTTCCAGTGCTAGCGTACAATTTAAAGCTATAACTATCAAATTCAAGTTTGAAATCAAAACCAGAGTCTAACAATGGCATCAAGACCATGATAGAAAGACTGCCCATGAGCTTAATAATACATGATCTAGTGATAAGATGTTCTGATTTTGTATTCTTTTTTCATTTTCTTTTCTTTTAAAGTTTTAATGGAACACCTCATATATGATTGCTTCCTTACAATGTTTTATGATAATATTTCATTCCACATATGTGATGATATTGATGCGACATGGAGCCCGTTTCACAAAGCCTTTTTTCAATGACAAATGACAACTAGATGGAATTCGACTGCGTGCAGTCGAAAATGATGCCTCCGTCATAGAGCAATTTTACAAACCGAAACGGAAGAAATTTTTCAAATTCAAGTTCAATTGTAATCCATTAACATGTTCTCAGAATATCGTGATTACAAGCAATTTCTCATATACATATATGACCCTTTGATCTTTGACCTCATGACCCTAAAATCTACTCAGTTCATTGGCTCTGCAAGATTTCCTGAGTTAAATAGTAATCCATCTGTCAGTTCTAATGAGAATGCATCCACAAGCTATTTTTGCATACATAATGAGCCCATGACCTTTGATCTTATGAACCATTTATTGGCTCTGCAAGATACATAAATGATCTAAGTTTGGCAGGAATCCATCAATCTGTTCTAATGATAATACGATCACAAGCTATTTTTGCATACATAATGAGCTGCATGACCTTGACCTTTACCTCATGACCCCAAAATCTAATCAGTTCATCAGCTCTGCAAGTAACATACATGACCTAAGTTTGGCAGGAATCCATCAATCGGTTCTTGAGATAAGGCGATCACGAGCTGTTTTTGCATACCGTATTTGCCGGCGTATAGGCCGCAGTATTTTTGGAAGAAAAAATATCAAAAAGTCGGGGTGCGGCCTATGCGGCGAAAGAGTAAAAAAAAGATTTTTTTTTTTTTTTTTTTTTTTAGTTTTGATTTATGGCGCTATGCCTGGCAATGTCTCCCAGCTCAGTAATCAGTGTTGACTCACCACTCGGAAACTACAACAACACTAAAATTTGTCTGTCATCTTGGTTTGAAAGTAATCTTTCTAATAGATCTCAATATGTAGTTTATAATAATAATTCCTCAATTTTTTTTTATATAACAAATGGTGTTCCACAAGGTACTATCCTAGGACCTAGTACTCTTTTGTTTTTAATTCACATTAATGATCTTACACATTCTTCTAAAAACGACATTGTTACTATTATTTTGTGACAAGTTTACAAGCACAAATCAGCGCCTTTAACTGCACCTCGATGTTAAATGAAGGTCCTTCCCCGCGTGGGTTTTCGACAACAAAACAACAACAACCAAAAAAAAAAAAAAAAAAAAAAACGATTTTTTTTTTTTTTTTTTTTTTTTTTTTTTTTTTTTTTTTTTTAAATGTCAAAATCGGGGGTGCGGCCTATACGGCGGTGCGGCCTTTACGCCGGCAAATACGGTACACAATGTGTGATGTGACCTTTGACCTCGTGACCCCAAAATCTAATCAGTTCATTGGCTTTGCAAGATACATACATGACCAAAGTTTGGCAGGAATCCATCAATCGGTTCTTCAGATAACGCGATCACAAGCTGTTTTTGCATACATAATGAGCCCTGTGACCTTTGACCTTTGACCTCGTGACCCCAAAATCTAATCAGTTCATCAGCTCTGCAAGATACATACATGACCAAAGTTTGGCAGGGATCCATCAATCGGTTGTTCAGATAACGCGATCACAAGCTGGTTTTGCATACATAATGAGCCCTGTGACCTTTGACCTTTGACCTTGTGACCCAAAATCTAATCAGATCGTCTTCCTATGGTGATACATACTATCCTTAAGTTTGAAGTTTAAATCTCAAATGGTTCTTGAGATATCGCGCTAACAAACTCAATACAAGGAATTTCATAAGTTGACCTCTGTGACCTGTGACCTTTGACCTACGTACTCCAAAATCTAATCAGATCGTCTTCCTATGGTGATAAATACTATTCCCGAGTCTTAAGTTTAAATCTTAAATGGTTTTTGAAATATTGTGATAACGGTCAAACGGGAAGGACGTACGGACGTACGGACGGACAACCCGAAAACATGATGCCTCCGGCACCACCTTCGGTGGCGGAGGCATAAAAATCAGTGACAAATCTGCTGATAACCAATCAGAAGCAAGGATTTCAGTAGCTTATAACAAAAACTGTCATTTGTCACTGATGACAAGTTTTGTGAAACTCCCCCATGATCTCACCTTGGAACTTGTGATGCTGAGCTGCTACACTCCCTAGGGACAGCTCTACATCCATGTCTAGAGGTCTGACTTGAACCTTAGCTCCTAAGGAATGGATGGCTACACCTAGAACAGGGCTCTCCGATCCATCAGCCTCTCGCTGGCCTAGGTTCAAAGTAACCTGTTAACAAGAATAACCATGGATTACAGTAGTCTGTGGTATAAATATTCCACAGGGAGCAGAGCATGTGCACTGTAATATGCAGATTAGCAATTGAATCCAACGACCAATAATAATAATTAAGTGCTTAGAAACGTAGTATACATTGATATACAAATATGACTATTATTGACTGTGGGCTGCACAATCACACCTCTATATACTGCCTCATATAAAGGAAATCTACTACAGCTGATGTATGATTTCATCTTGTCATTCACATCATAACAATGTTTGAGCAGTGGAACTTCAGATTCTTGGATGATTTTTAGGAAGAAAAGAGAAAAGGGAAATACACCGAACACATATCTATTAAATGGCAGTTGCACCCAATATTCAAGTGGCTATCTGAAGAACAATCATTGGATGTACACACAGCAAGATCATAGTAGCACTAACAAGTCTAATTGCTAAAGTCGGAACAAGAACATAGTTATTTAAATGACTTGAAGATTAACCTGCATAACATGAAATAATTTCTTCTTAATTCACTTTGCAATACTGTTACGACATTATCTTCCTTTTGACTTACTCTCTTTAGTTCAAATTGGAGCTCCACGTCTGATCTCAAATAGACGCTGGTACTCTGCTGGCGTTGTATGGCCTGTTTCTTCTTGGATAGCAGCGAGGGACTTGATCCCTCGTCTGCCGATAAAAAGTCATCGTCGCTATCGTCTCCTGCCACGGCCATGAGTTTGCTGTCCGACACGCCTCTACCTACAGCATAGGTCTCACTCTGTACAATCGGAATGACCAGGATGATATTGAGTATACTAGAATACGACATGTTTCCCATTAACAGAGATAGTTCAACATTTTCTGAGAAAGAAACTTAGATATAAGTCCATCCTGTATTTCTTCTAAGTATACAAACTGTATATAATAAAGTTTTTAAACCATTAGCAAGTGCATAGTTCAGCTTCAGATGATATCATTCTTTCATGCTCTTAACTACATTGCATGGCAGAGATAGGAATACTGTACTCTTTAAAAAGGAGGCAATTTGACTGAATAATGGAATTTCTACAAGAATGATTGAAATTCATGACACATGTATTACATGTCAGGTACATAACTTTATGCAAACATTTCTCTAAATGAAAAACAACAATAATCTGGAACAAAAATAGCACTAATGGGTGATGAAATTAGCACCAAATTAGCAATATGAAACATAAAATCAAACAAAATGTAAGATAAAACATCAAATTATCAAAAAGATCAAGTTAGTACCATGAGCACTTTTGATTAAAAATGGAGGAAAAAATAGCATATACCCATTCAAACCACAGAGGCAAGAGACAGCAAAAGTGCAAAATATTAGCAGACCATGCTACCTCTTTTGGGAAAATGAAAATAGTGAAAATCTTATGTTTGACTTAGGAAACAGCATAATATTTATCATGCATTTCATGCATAGACATCTCAGAGTGACTACGTGAAAGACAGTGATTCCATTTTTTAATATATGGAAATGTAATTTTGGAGCTATAAAATTCTAAAATCTTGAACACTTAAATGTGTATTGTGAATTCAGAGATGTAAGATCAACAAATCATGGGACAAAATGAAGACATCCAAATAAAAGTTACTTCCCAGCAACAATTCTATGAAAATTTCAACAATGTTTCCTTTTATGCAAAAAATAATCAGAGATAAACAGAGAAACAGATAAACAGAGAAAGGTAATAAAAATGGTGACTCATAAAAATATGTTTAATGGTTTACAAAGAACACTAACGATTATGAATGTTAGGAAGATTTATGGGAAGAATTTCTGCAACACTGTCAATGTTGGCATGCATACTAAATTTCAATCTCAAATTTGAAACAAACAATATAAACAAAACATAACAAAATGAGTTAGGGATTATTCTGGGATTGGGTGAGCATTTTGTTTGTTTAGTCTGTCCATCATTAACACTCTCTGAACATCTTGCCTCTGTCCACCATTCACTCGCCGTCTCATAACCATCCAAGTCCTCCAAAGACACAAGCGCCTTGACCACACTTACGGAGGCTGTCGCACCCTCCTGGCCTCCCCTTGCTGCTCCTGCTCCTGCTGCGCTACCCTGTATCATCAAGAATGCCATGTTGAAAGAAACCACATGGATTGAAGATTCAAGAAAGAAAGCCATACGACCAGAAGGAAAGAAAACAAAAACACATGCTTGATAGAACTGCTAAGGAGGAAATGATCATGTAAGTTATCACAGTTTTCCAACTTTTACCTTGTACTCCCGAATATAATCAAGACTAATGATGCAGCAAATAAGTTTTTATTTTTATTTTTGTAATCACATGTAATTGAAA
This sequence comes from Strongylocentrotus droebachiensis, assembly GCA_035222895.1. Lineage (NCBI taxonomy): Eukaryota > Metazoa > Echinodermata > Echinoidea > Camarodonta > Strongylocentrotidae > Strongylocentrotus > Strongylocentrotus droebachiensis. Next base: position 370,762 of record JAVYIG010000537.1, on the reverse strand, counting down.
TGTTTCAATAGGTGAAAATACCAAAATAATTTCCAATTCAATTTCCCTAAATCAAAATGTATAATGTCTTTCTACATCTAGTTGTTTCTCATACATGCAACCATCTGTGAAATAGGAGCACTTTGAATAGTATCAACATGCGCACCAGAGTTCTCAAACATGAAGAAAAATGTCTAAATATAACTCATTCAGTAACAAGCACCATCCAATTGAAAGCCCTTAACAAAACTTCTGTAGACATATTTAAATCTATATACAATGTGCATTTGAAGAAAAAATAAAGAGATTTCCAAGCATATATGATAATATATAGAGTCTTCTTCATGCATAACAAATACTAGACAAAAAGGCTTTGTTACAAAAGTTTTTATATAAAAAAACAGCACTTACTGCACATAATGAAAAGATGTTCTTATGGCTTTAGATATTGACCTCAGCTTCTTCATGAAGACAAATTACTTATGACAATTCAGATAAAGATCTTTACTAACACAAAACCAGGAAACTTTATTATATACGTCTATGATAATATAAGACTCATTAACATAAATACGTTACAATCAGTTTACTTACCTTGGTGTCTTTTTGAGCAGCAGGGGCTTCAGGTTCGTCACTCTCAGGTAGCGGTATACTGGTTGCAAGGGCCAGTATCTCCTTCAGCTTGTGGTCTGATAGATCGATTGATACATCAGGTAGTTCACCCATCACTTTCATCCTTGACAGAGAACAAGAAAGATGTGGATAAACATTGAGTGACTAGCGAATGCTGCTTTCTGTGACTGCTACAGACCTTACATTTCTATGCAGCATCTCTCTTTTTATTTCACTGAACCTCATGCAACCACAAAGAGCTTTCTCAAATGTTATCAAATTCCTAACAATGCTGAGCGTGATCAAAACAAGCTTAGAACATAGTGAAATAAGTACAAACACATAAGAATTTGATGGAAGAAACATATGGAGATTGGTATTGTATTGGTATTTATTTCATTCTTCATAGAGATACGTCATACTTTTTTATTCAAAAATATGATATTATATATCACAAAACCAGAAACTTTTACAGAATGTTAACAATGGTCATTTTCACAGCAATAAACTTTCACAAATTGCAAATTATTTCACAGCCAAAACCCTTATGAATCTGGAGCACTCACAAAATTTACGAAAAATTTTACTGTGTGAAAATAAACTCATTACTTCAGTAGATTTATGCAAGTCCATAATTTCACAACAAATTCTGAAAGATTTTGCAAGCTGCCCAAAACATTAAAATAATAGACTATATTACAGTCAAACCTGTCTATGGCGACCGCCCAAGGGAAACACAAACAGTGGTCTTTGTAGACAGTTTCCCTTCGTACATGTTTCAATGAGAAACCATTTTCAAGGGAAACAAAAAATGTGGTCTTCGAAGACAGGTGGTCACTAAAGCAGGTTTGACTGTACTTTCCACTTACTTGGGAAGTCTCGCATCCTCCACCATGCATTTCTGTAGTGAGATATGGAGATCCATTGGCTGAAGAAGATGCAAGGGTGACGATCCATGCTGCTTACGTATAGCCTGCCAATCTTCACCTACAAATGAAAATAGCGAAAATGTCAATGTTGTTTCCTATACCGCACTCAGGTCTAGACTTCTGAGAAAATCAATACAATCTAACCCGAATCCTAGACCTGACCTCAAACCCAAACACAACCAAAGCATTAACCCTATATCTTTGATACAATAAAACTTGCAATATAATTCTGTCAAATCCAGCGCCAGAAAACGATGCCTATCATCAAATCAGTAGCAGTGGTTAGTAGTAGTGGTTATTTTACCCGACCGCTATTAAAGCATAAATGCTTGTTAGTAAGCAACCAGAGGACCGACGGCTGTAGGTCCTCTCCCAGAGACCTGGTAATGAGGATTAATGCCTTACCAAAGGGCACCCGGGTCACCGGATTAAGAGACGACTGCTCTACCGACTGAGCTATCACACCTCCTCACAGGAACACAGAACATACAAACAAATGAACAAGAAAAGGTACAAAAAGTTGACAAAGACAAAATGGAAGAAATTAAAAATTAAAAAAACATTCAAGTTAGTTCAAAAAATGTAAAATACAGATTGTATTTTTACCTTTTGGAGCAAAGATGACCTGAACATCTTGAATATCAAGGTTGAATCGATCGTAGGCCTTGCGCTTGAGGTCCTCAAGTGTTTCATTCTATTAGGTTAAGGAGGAAAAAGTCAAATATAATTGCTTTATGTAAAGAATTCTATTTTCTTACCCATAGTCTTTACCTTGTGAATGTTCATGCAAGGAACTACATGTAATTGTATACATGTACATATATTGCTATCTCACACCCAATATCTCAGACTCAATAAAAGGTTGGTGACATTTACAATAATCATGAGTTCTAAATGTGACAGAAACAAGGGTAAATGCAGAATGAATCTTGTAATCATAACAGTTTTAATTTGCAGCATTTTTCCTTAAAACTTACCACATGGGATGATTTGCAAATTAACAGCTATGGCTGAATATGTAAACCAAAAGAAAAACTGGGTGACAGCTTAAATTCAACATATCTCACCTCAGTTCTTTCTCCTACATGTCTCTCCTCACTTTCTGTTGTCATTTTCACATTTCCAAGGTCCACAACGAGCACTGATCCCGAGCTACAAGAGTAACGTCACACAATAATAGTTATACTTGTATCCTTAGTAATATTAATAATATTTAATTTTTATATAGCGCTTAATACAAATGTCTCTAAGCGCTTTACAAATATACTATTACCCCGGTCATTGGATCCAGTGCTTGCCCGCACACACTGTGTGCACAATCTCCACTCCCTGGGGAGCATTCCAGCGGGGCGTTACTTGACGCTCACAAGCCGTTTGACCAACAATGACGGCCTCATCCTACTGGGTACCCATTGTATCCCTAGTAATATTGAGAATGTAACAACCCCTTCATAATATCCTGGGATCTGCTAAAAAATCATCCATAAGTTGATGGAAGTCCATTCAGTGATGTTGTTTTTAACCCACTGACTACTGAATCCACTCATTCCTCTACGCTTAAAATAAGAACCACTTGGTTCCTGTAGGCAATGAGTTAAATGCATTTGAGATGAAAAAAAAACATTGTAGACAGGTGACAGTGGCTAAAGAGTGCAAATTGATGTCCACAAGAATACAACAAACTAACGTCAAAGCAGCTGGCAGCAAACAATTTTGGCCAACAAGTGACAGAGTTTTTTACTACAAGCACGAGTGATAGAAGAATTTTCCTAACAACTAACTGAAAGATTACATTTAAGATACTACTTCCATAATACTTCAACCTGCACTGCACACTGACTACACCTTGGTTTCATTCCTCTTCGTACCACAAGTCCAAAATTCCATGGACATCATATGCGTAGTATATTTGCCTCTGATGCAGGCAGGCAGGATTAATCCCAGGTATACACCTACCCATCAAAGACACCATTCTCTGGGATGATGACATAGGTAGACTTGACATCCACATTGATATCCAGGATCTGCTTGTTGTCTACCATGAACTGGAGACCCGTGGTTGAGGTGTCGCTCAGTTCTGTCAGGTTGGACATAGCAGCTGCAGAAAGCCTGATAGGAAAATTCAAATTTAACAAATAATAGAATGCTGTCAGTTTTATAATTTCCTAAATGACTATGTTAATTATCTGGGTGGACTTTCTTACAATAAGCTACTGATATCATTACATTCGATTAGATTTGTCCTAGATCTTAAGCAGTTGTTGTTGATAACAAGTTTAATGAAACAAGGCCATGATTAATTTATAATGCACATACATCTTGTCCTCACATTGTCTGATATTGTATCTTTAGTTTGGTTGACGCATCACAGAAACCAAATGATTCATGCTATAGGAATCATGAGCTATGGTAGCAAGACTTAAGCGGGACTACTGCATTACTTGTAGCTACTTGTGCCCTCTATATAGCGAACAATGCCTAAGCGGTACCCATTGATCCCCCATGGTCCCCTTTTTCTTAAGTTAATTGGGAGCTGATTTGATGAGATAACCACCTGCTAGTGACCACGCAGGGAGGTCTAATCCCTCCTGGCCAACTAGTGCAGATAGGCTTTAAGTGAATGTCTCTCCGTTATTGAAATGAAGTAGAAATAACTTACTCATCCAGGTGCACGTCTTGTGGAGGTTTGAAGAAAGCAGCTATACTGTTGATTGTATGCTGAAGAAACGGAGAGAGGGAGAGAGAAAATGTAAATAATCAATTCAGAATCTCAGAATCATACTGAGGCAATGCATATATCTCTGATTTAAAACAAATAGTGATTGAGTTGAAACCAGTAATGGTGGCCCGTGAAACCTATTGTGTGTATTTACTCTCTTTATATGGACATTTTACTTTAATTTCCTTCATCATTTCTTCCAACTTTTGTACTTAAAGAGAAGGTTGAGTTCTGGGAAGAGGTGAAATATAATTTGTGAGCATTACTCATTCTTATTATGCAAGTGTGGAAGAACATCAGTTAAGACATGTTCCCTGAAAAGCATGGCTCTTCAAATGCCTTCATATTCTAAATATGCATGCAACATCGTAAAAATCGGGGGGGGGGGGGCCGGCTTTTTACGCCACGTGTTCGTGTAGTCCCATATACATCTTTCTGTGCAAGTGTTTGTAACTTTACCAAGACTTGGCCACATTTCTTATCATTTTGATGATTCCATAAGCTTGCAATACACACAAATTCTTATATGTTAGATGAACAACCTTTTCTGGTCGGTTCCACACCGTTTCTTTCACAATGCAATCGCATGACCAGAACTCAACTTCATCTTTAAGATAATGTATATATGTAGTTTACAATAACCCTCAAACCTTATTCAAGGTATTGCAATCAAAACTCGTTTCAAACACTGTAGCCCATTGTCGTAGTATGGACCATGGACAAGACCAATATTTAGCTTTAGGTTTTCAGGATCAAGACCAAGACTGAGAACAGTTTCGCTACATATCAGGTGTGGACCTACGACATCATATACAACTTTGAAAGGTTTTGCCTGTAGAGCGACACGATTAGAAGTAGACCAAAATGGAATAGAACATTTGGGCTCAAGATCATGACCGGGGGGGGGGGGGGGGGGGGGGGGGGGGGGGGGGGGGGGGGGGGGGGGGGGGGGGGCATTTCACAAAACTTGTCATCAGTGACAAATGACAGTTTTTTGTTATAAGCTACTGAAATCCTTGCTTCTGATTGGTTATCAGCAAATTTGTCACTGATTTTGTCATTTGTCATTGAAAAAAGGCTTTGTGAAACGGGCCCCCAGGAGAGAGAGAGAGAGAGGTCTCCCTGCATCATTACTGTGGCCTGTGGACCTACCGCATCATAGACAACCTTGAGAGGTTGGGTGCGTAGAGTAATGCGTTGATCAGCCTTGCCGTCCATGGGGTTAGTCTCAAACTGAAGACTGACCTCAGAGACCTTCTCGTCTTCGAGAGTGACCTGTGACTCTACCATCTGAGGGCGCTGTCCATTAGTGGGTGCCCCAAGGACGCTGAACTCGCCAAGCTGTAGATCAAGCCTGATCAAATGAGAGATAATACATGGTGTGTGATATTCTTTATGTATGCGATAAATGTAATTTCATGCATAATACACTATTTATTGAGTTTATAGACTTCATGCTTAATTGTTTAGTATAATTTTAGCTGAATAAGTGATTTTAATGAGAGACTGATATGATGTTTTTCTTCTATTATTAAACACTATGTTTAACTAGTAATAGATCTTTATCCAAAAGTATCAGGATTGAAAGGCCTCAAATTAAGAACAAACTATTATTATTATTAAATTAAGGAAAGGCACTGGAAGATCTATTGTTCATACTGTAAAAATTAAGTAAATAATGAATTAGTGAGAAAGTGAGAAAAATAAAATCAAACAAAATCTTCCAATCTTTACTTGGCTGTGTGTACTTACTTAATGGCTTCAGCTGCTGGCCGTTGTTTGAAGACTGCTCCTAGGTCTGTGACAGCAAGGTCCAAGATCTGTAATTCATCATCGCTATCCTCAAAGAGCTTCACACTGGTTTCTAGCAGCTTGAAGTTGGCATCTATTCCAACATACTGAAAAAAGGAATATCACATATTGCAACATCAATCTATACAGTGTCTAAAGTAAATCTATTCACTTGCACATTACATGTATTTATAGTTAAGATGTAATATTGTGCATTATTCAAGAATGCACATAATCATGCAAAAAAATATTATTGATGAGAATGTAGCACAAATGATTGTTATCAGCGGACTAGCTATGATAAAGCATATGTCATAGTGATAAGTCCTCTATATATTACTTAATCTTATTTACTGCATTTACATGTATGTTCACATTTAGAAAGAGCTTAGGATGATGCTATGGTGTAGAAAATAGTCCAAAATTCCTCCAGAATAAAAAAAAAAAAGGACACTAATACGATGCATGGACGTATAATATGATTAATGTTTCAGAAAGGGTTACAAATATTATTTCTCCTCACAGTGAATAAAATTAAACCCTTGAAACCTCATTTCTTTGCTTACGTCTTTGGGTAGTTTAGTATTGACTGAAGTCTCACTGAATCCGATGGCTGCGTAGAGCTTGGCTTTCTCTTCCTCGGTCATGGCATCCTGGAATTTGTCTGGGGAAAGTCGACAAAAAGAATACATTTATTATCAAAAACATCAAATTTCATCTAGCTACACATTATTATCACACCGCTTGTTACACAGCAATGAATCGTTTATAATTTGTTCTGAATACAATCAAATCTTTCAGTTATACATTATATGGTAAAAGTTAAAATGGTTACATCCAATTTTGTATTATTCATTAAATCAAAATATGTACACTTTTATCAATTTATGTTCAAAATGTAAATCAACAAAAGATTTAACACACAACAGCATAAAATTTAAAATTTAATCCAAATACTGTCTACACAAAGTGTCTTTTCTCAGTGACTAAGTACAAAGCATATAGAATATTTATATTATTATCAATTTTCTTATTTCTACAATTCTTAATCATTTTTCAATGAAAGTATTTAGTTTCAATGATTTGAATTCAATATGAGAAATGGCTTCCATAGATTCTGGCTCAAGTTATCTCACTTCATAGTATTCCACAGGTTAACTGCACTACACACATAATCACAGCAGATGCATCTAAATGAACATACTAGCCATAGATGCTAAGTCATCCTCTTCTGCTTGCTTCTTCTGATCCTTCTTCTTTCCTCCCCACCCAAACCATCCTCCGCTTTCTGCTTTCTCCTTCTTCTTCTTCAGTCCTCTCTTCTTGAACTCTACCTCAGCCTGCTGTCGGCTCAGGGTGATGTTGAACACATCAAGTTCTCTCTCCATGTCCTAGGTAGGGTGAGAATATGTACAGGGGGGTGTTTCACAAAGATTTTAAAGTTAAACTTATCTCTAAGTTGGACTTAACAATTATGGAAAGCCATAGGCATCTTTTGAAAATATTTTGTAAATTTTTTTTTTTTAAAGGCATAAAATGTTGATTCAAATTATTCATATTATCTATCTTCAAAGAGATTTCATGTTCTTGATGTTGAATTTATGAAAAGTCTAAAATACTTGAATTTTTGCTTTTGAATATATTTTATTTTAAGGCTACAAATGGCTCTCCATAATTTTGAAGTCCAACTTAGAATTAACTTTGACTTAGGATCTTTGTGAAACACCCTTCTGGTATTGGGGTTTAGTGGATAATGCTATGGTCACATTACCCAAAAGTAGGCTGCTCGGCGGCCGAGCGGAGAGTTTTTAACCAATTCTGCCCGGCGGCTGCCCGGCCACCGAGCGGCGGCCGCCCAGGCAACGCTCGATTTAAGGGCATCGCTCGGTCGCCACTGAAGTTTTAGCGCGGAGTTAAAATTTGGGCGGCGCCTGCTCACTTTTCACTCGCCGCCCAAAATACGCTCGGTGCCTGGTAGGTCGCCGCCCGGGCACCGACCTAATCGCTGGGCGATGCCTAATTCCAACAGCGACCGAGCAGGCTACTGATCGGTCGGTCGCTGCTCTGATTTGTGACCATAGCTTAAGGCACCTGCCTATGGGTCACAAGGTATGGGGTTCAAGTCATTTGCATGGCACACTCGTGTCCTTTAGCAAGACCAAACTTAATCTGCTAAAGGCAGGGTAATAATACTGAATCGCAGTAGTGTCAAGTGTGAAAGACATGACCACTATTCAAGAACCAACTATAATATTATTATTATGAGAAGAAGATCTATGTTAGGTGTTAGATATCAAACATTGAGCTTGCTTCCAGCTTTACAATGAATGGTTAAAGAAATCCTCTTTTCTTCAAAAATTTCATAGGTGTGTAGTGCCAAGATGAGAAAAAAAACATCACCTTAAAGGGGAAGTCCACCCTGAAATTAAGTTAGTTTTAATAGGAGTAGAAAAATGAGAGAAACAAGTCAGTGAAAGTTTGAGCAAATTCCGATTAAAAATAAGGAAGTTAGGATTTTTTAAGTTGTGATCAATCAAACACAAATTGGCAACTCTATGACGTAAAATGCGAGCTCAACTTCCATTTGCTTAGTACTAAACAAATCTAAAATTTTCATTTTCCCTCAAGAAAAATTTCAACCATACATGCACCCTAAATATAATAATTGCAAATATGTTTCTATACTCCCCCTGCAAGGAACAAATATATATTCCATCATCAATAACAAAGAAAACATGATTTTATGGAATATTATGCACAAAGCAAATGAAGGAGAGCTCGTATAATAAGTCACAGAGTTGCCAATTTGTATTTGATTGATCACAACTTCAATAATTCATAACTTTCTTATTTTCATTCAGAATTTGCTCAAACTTTCACTCACCTGATTTTCTTATTATTCTGCCTCTATCGAAACAAACTTATTTTGGGGGTGGACTTTCCCTTTAAGTATTGCGAACTTCACACAGAGTATGTGCTCATTCAATAATTAAAGCACACTGTGTATGGATACTCTCTCCAATCTGGAGAATGGTGAATTTCTTGTAGAAAAGTTTAGTTTACTTAGTTGCATTAAACATTAGGGGTCCCATTTAGTACCCTTGTCAATTATTCCATTAGGCAAAAATAAATTCTTATGTTGACACAACTAAAGCCTCAAAGTCTTTATGTTAACAGCATAAACTATACATATCTGTATTTTCAGGTTATTTATAGCCAAATACTGGCTACTGGAATTACATCTATTGCAATACATGGTATTTAACAATTACTTCATATGATCTAAAGTTTCAAATAGCAATCAATTTGGGAATATATGCCCTTTCCTCGGAGGGAATAAAGCATACCTCAAGCTTCTTCAGCAAGTCTTTGGAAGGTTTGTTGGTGTCCAGTTTGTCCACATACAGGTTGATGTAACGCTTGACCAGCTTCCGATGCTTGCTGATGTGAGCCCACGACCACATACGATGTCTCCGTCTCACGGTTTCCTCCAAGATGCTGTTCTGAGCATAGTGCCACCTAGGGAAATGATTCACATGGAGTTAGCAAAGTGCAATGTGGTAATTTTACGCTTGTTTCGATATATTGCTACTTGTACCTTAAGAGTAATCAATATGAGAGGGTATATAATTTCCTGCTGTCACAGGCATTATGCGACATATATAACATGTTTCAGATAGAGATATCTCTGTGAAAGGGGTGTATTTTTACTCCTTTTCTTAGCATAGTACCTCACATTGGTAAGCATTTTTTTCCCAGAGAAGACAATATACAAATATGCTTCTACATATGAATTATACAAACAAACATTGCTTCACCGTACAAAATGATTTTTTTATTAAGATTAATAACGGCATGGACAAAAGGCTTTTGAAAGTGGCAGTCAAATAGGTTGTGTGACTATTTAGTCAATCTCTCCAGTGTGAGCTCATCATCAGGTTGCTGGATGCAAGAGACAAACTTCATGAAATCTATACAGAGCTAAAGTACAGCAACACTTTTGGACAATAATTTAATACAAATAAAATACCAAATCAATAAAGCAAAGAGTGAATCTCTATTTGTAGCTCACTCTCTATGTCTATTTTAAGCTTACCATTCTTTAGCATGGCCATGAAGAGGAACATCTGGTTTGTACTTCCTGAACGGTTCATTGCGAGACATCCTTTCAAACGATACAAGCAGCTGCATCACGTCCCTGTACTACAATCACAAACAAAGAAACAAGTAAACATGATTCAGACAATTGCTCATGAAGCTCATACCGAAAAAAAGAAACGTTTTTCCCATCTGCATTTCATTTCCTACTAAAGTAGCAAAGACCCAGATAAAACAAACATATTACAGTAGAGCACATATCATATGCAGTGGGGTGTTAAAATCTAAGAATATCTTTCCTACTCAGTATATTTCCTGCTCAACTATCAAACATATAAAACATATATATATATCATATATCATGCCATACACCAGTGAACTAGACCTGCTTGCCTGTACACTGGAATACCTGAGAACTCTTCATTGAATTTCATATTTTAGCTAGAAATAGAGTCTACTTTAGAAATGGCATGTCTGAGGTAATAAAAATAATGATAATAATAATATTGGATATTTTTAGAGTGCTCCAATATTACCCCGGCTCTGCTAGCTCCCCTTTTTTTCGGTCCTCATAACATTTTCAAGGAATTCCTTCCTACCTGTAAGGGTACCAGTATGCCTGACAACGCATGAACTTACTTGCTTGCGACGGACACCCACTCCAATGCTCTGTATGACCAGATTGACATACGCTTGAGGGACAGACAAGTTGGACTCTGGTTTGGGGTTGAGCCGTAGCTGGGCTTGTGATGAGATTGGCTCGATCACTGCAGATTCAGAAAAAAGGATTATATGTTAAAAAAGAATAAACACAAATGAAACTAATCATAGAGAAGTGGTCATTCTCTCGAAAATATTTCAAATGACAAAGTGAAAATTTTATTGAAAATATTACATCTAAAGTTGACTGCAAATTGTGAAAAAAAATAACAGATATAATTACTCCTTCTCACAAAGACAGACAATTAGTGCAAAACAAGGGAAACGCTCTCGGCGGTCTCGCCTGCATAACGCAATTCAATATGATAAACCAGAACGTCAATGACGTACATTGTAGTGCTCATCCGCATCTCGCAACAACAAATATCGTGGTACACTTTTGAACTGGTCAAAAAATAAAAATGTGATGCCCTGGAAGGGACATAATTTCATTTCATTTGCATAAAGTACCATAAATAATCAATGGAGCAAAATCTCAAAATTCTGTGTAGAAGTTTAGTGTTCCAAATTTAGCTCTACCAGATAAGGCAAACCAAATCAAAATCGGTCAAGAAATGAGGGAGAAGAAGCAATTTTTGTTATTTTTGGAATAAATTTGCATAAATTACCATAATTAATTAATGGAGAACAATTTCAAAATTCTGTGTAGACCTTTAGTGTACCAAAGTTAGCTCTACGATATAAAGCAAACCAAATCAAAATCGGTCGAAATATGAAGGAGAAGAAGCATTTTTTGTGATTTTTAAATTATTTTTGGAATAAATTTGCATTATTATCATAATTAATCAATGGGAGTAAAATCTCAAAATTCTGTGTAGAAGTTTAGTGTTCCAAATTTAGCTCTACCAGATAAGGCAAACCAAATCAAAATCGGTCAAGAAATGAGGGAGAAGAAGCAATTTTTGTTATTTTTGGAAAAAATTTGCATAAATTACCATTATTAATTAATGGAGAACAATTTCAAAATTCGGTGTAGAAGTTTAGTGTACCAAAGTTAGCTCTACCAGATAAAGCAAACCAAATCAAAATCGGTCGAGAAATGAAGGAGAAGAAGCATTTTTTGTGATTTCAAATAAATTTGCATAAATTAGCATAGATAATGAATTTCACGATTCTGTGTACAAGTTTTAAATCCTCCTCCTAGCCCTATCATATGAAACAATCAGAATCAAAATCGGTTGAAAAATAACGAAGCATTTTGAAAATCTTGATGATGATGCCACAACATAGTCCAAGTCTGTTGACCTGAAATGACCTTTGACCTTGACTTTGTGATCTGAAATTCTACTCACATGATTGGGGATACTTGATTACCCTATAGTCCAAGTTTCATTGACTCAGAACTTATACTTTAAAAATTATATCAAAAATTCAAAAACTTAACCTTAGGTTAAGTTTTCGATGATGATGCTACAACATAGTCAAAGTCTGTTGACCTGAAATGACCTTTGACCTTGACTTTGTGATCTGAAATTCTACTCACATGATTGGGGATACTTGATTACCCTATAATCCAAGTTTCATTGACTAAGAACCTATACTTTAAAAATTATATCAAAAATTCAAAAACTTAACCTTAGGTTAAGTTTTTGATGTTGACGCCGTCGCCGTCGCCGGAAAAGCGGCGCCTATGTCTCGCTTTTTGCTACGCAGGCGAGACAAAAACTGTATCTGATGGATTAAATTTTGGTAATGATCTTGATATATTGCAAGTGCTATCTATACTAGTACATATTTTATCTACTGATCTATGTAGATCTAAATATCTTGTTTAAGCTGATCTAGCAAATTAAAATATATCTATGTCAAATGTATGATTTTATCAGGAAACAGATTATCAAAATAATATGATCAGGGTGATAAAACACACAAACTTACAGTACTGATACCCCTTTGGTATACTGCCTTCTGTACCAATGGAACTCTTCATTATATCCTGTTATAATAAAGAAAACATGGCATTTACAATCAGTAAAAAAAACAATACAAATTCCTACAATTAGATAGATGTTTTCATTAAATCTTTTCAAATCCTACAGATTTAACAAAAGTTTATAAATAATAATTATGATCTTCCTCTATTAGCTTTTCACATGATCTTTTTGTAGACAATAAATAGTCTGTGTATTCCTCTTGCATCAATCTCATCTGCTTCGAGCTCTCAAACATTTATCATCTTTTTTTTACACATAATATTTGTAACAAAGAAATATATGTTAAAATTAAAACCAAGGACCATGGCTCAGTGTACTTCGACATACTATCACATCAATCTGCCTTGTCTGTATTGACCAAGTAACACAATACTCTAAAATGATGATTACCTACCAGCATTTCTTGCCTGTCTTTCGTGGTGTACATATCAGAACCAGAGTTGAAGTAGACAGCGAGCGAATCAAGTCGAAGCATCTGACAACAAAAAAATACATTTAGTGCAAATCAAACGATACTTTGAAAATACCTGAAACATTATGCTATAGGAAAGACAGAATTTGTGCTCCTGCATATTCCCAAAATACAAAAGTGTGTGTGATTAAACCATTATGTAGAACAATAATTTAATTGAATAAAAACTTTATAACATATAGTATGTTATTCTTCTGCCACTTTCAATGAGAAACAAAACTCCCCCTTCTCTCTCTCTCCCTCTCTCCATCCTTCTCTGTCAAACAAAAAAAATCAAGCAAAAAAAAAAAAGAGAGGATAAGTAGTTACCTTGTGTACTAGTTGCACTGTTTGGTCCACAACACACGGAAGCCAGTTCTCATCTGTCGTCTGAAATTTGAGCAAAAAAATAACCTAATTTCCTATCCTAAGATTTTGTATTTTTGTTATGTACGTGTGGCTTGAAATGGAATAAACCTATTTCTAGGATGTCATTACAGAACAAAAGTCATGCCTTGCAACATCATACATTTAAAGGGATCCAGTAACTTTGTCTTAGATCCTTTAAAAAAATCCTTGATTTAGCTCATGCTGCAATGATAATTATAAACCTTTAGGAGTTTAGGTCAGTCAGGAACCCCATGACTTTTATAAGCCGATCACCTGTTTGATTATCAAGATATTTATGATTGAAAATCAAAATCAAATTTGCATTTGCCAAACGGTTTTCATAACACTACAGTCTATTGTGGAAAATGAGTATGGTAAAACCGGTTACTCAAAGGTTTTTACTTTTTTAAAGCACTTTTTGATCATTTTAAAGCGCAATTTATTAGGGCTTCAATATAACACCATATCACAGACACTGATAACACGTAGGGCCGTGCATCTCAGATTTAACATTGTTAAACGATCCCTTTAAGGCTGATAGTGATATTTGTAACAACAGAGGATAGTGGATCTGCTTCAATGACTCAAAGATCATTGATCTGCCCTGTGCTTAGATTAATTTCATTAGTAAAGCGCTTTCAGAACCGATAATGGATTTAATTGCGCTACTTTAAAGCATTATATTATCATAATTACTATAATTGTGTATTTATTACTTATGCTGATATAAGATGTAACCCTATATCGATGATAAAAATACAATATCAAGAGGACTTTCACAGTTCTCCAAATTATTCTCTCATAATAAAGACATCTTCTTGAATCATACATCTAGTTTATTTGGATCATTCTGATTACCTCTAAGGAGATGTTCTGAAGAGTAGCACCGAGGGCAAACGGAGCCTTGGGATTGGTTGTCCTGTCCTCGTACCTGACATGAATATCACGTATCTTGACCTGAACATTCTTGACCACCTGCATGGCTAGCTTCTCTGCAAAGGAGTCTGCCTTGGGGTCTTTCACTGCAAGAAATAAAGAGGCAAGAAAACATTTTACACTTTAAAGAAGGTTTCATTGCATTTTTGGGGGGTTTTCTTATGGACAGAGCATACAGGTGAGAATTGCTCATGCATTTGGGGTTTGAAGTTCTGTACGTATGACTTTGCCATTTTACACTACAGCATTACAACTTTTTTTTTAATACACAGCAAAAAATTGAGATATTGAGCTGGATTACAACTATACTTTATAGAGATTATGAAATGGGGATAGGGTGTGCCATATTAATTCATTATGTAGTTACCAAACACTGCTTTTAAGTACACAAATTCACCCAAATAAAACAAATGGTATAGAGCACTATCTATGTGATGTAATTTTTTCTGATGTCAACAAGATACATTTCCATGTACTATGTGCATTAGAATCGATACTAATCATAATCAAGTCTGCTTGTAATCTTAAAATGTGTTGTTCCTTTTGTAAACTGTTGCTGTCATGTGCATGTACTTGAAATTACTTTACATCCTTCAAATTAGTTATTATACTTCAAATGATATCTTAAAAGTTCCTATACAAGTTCTTTGCAGTTGTTATTTCATTAGATTCAATTACTTATCCATATATTGTTTATCAAAATGTGAGAAAGTAGAGAGGATCTATGCCTTTTCAGTCGCATGAACATAAATTTAATTTTGTTCCCCACATTCTCTGTTCCATGCATATAATTAAACTGTTTGTACCTTTATCTTTTTCCTTTTCCTTTGTCTTGGCATCTTCCACTCTCTGCAGTGTCCTCTGCTTGGCTTCAAACTTCTGCTTCTTGTCCTTCTCTGCATTGTACTTGATATCTAAAGACAAAAACATAAAAAGAGAATCCTTACTATGATTCATACACCATTTGTACAAATATGTTTGCATACCCTGATAGCCTGATACTTTATCTGACACTATATCTGAATACTTATATTTGTATAATGTTAAGGTTAATAGCTCAAGGTCTGTGCATTTTTCAGGGTCTCTGAAGTCATCTAAGGCAATGGCTATATCAAGCCAAATATTTTGACATTTAATAACCATGGCTTATTTAAGAGGTGTTGTATCCCCTTTTACAGTCTTATAATACACATTCACCCAACTATAATATCAAATTGGAAAGAATAACTACAAAATATAGGGGCTGACAATACACCTGTGACATTGAAATTTCATACATGGTTTTGTTTTCGGCAGGGATCCACACTAGGCTTTTGTGGAAGGGGTACAGATTGAGCTAGTCTGTATGCATGTTTTTTTTTTTTTTTTTTTTTGGACTTAAATTTTGGGGGCCCATGTGTCCCGGGCGTATGTTAGAATCATGCCCCGTGCTAGGGAATATTGCTGATCCATGATAAGGGATACATACATGTATACTTTGAGATCAAATATTCATGAGAACCAGATATAGTTGGACAGCTTATAATGTGACACTTCAGTACTCTAATATGTGTGGCTTTATCCTGCAATAGAATTTGATAAAACTTGGTAAAAACTGCCTAACCATACACAAATAGTCTTGCTAGCTTACTTAGAAGGTAATCTTAACATAAATAGTATTGAGCATGTTTGTCAAACCTATATTTCCGGTCTTAAACTGGATCAAAGTACTTCCAATATGCACTTTGATTCAGTTACGATAAAACCACTGTTCAAGTTAGCCCAAGTCTGCAGGATTCAGTGATGCCATTCATACTGTTTATCTAATCATTGTGCACACTGGGTATTTCCCAATGGCGAGTGAATGAATTTTGATTGCATTGAAAGATAAAAACAGAATGTACAAACATGATAGCAAAGGTACAGCAATCTCAATAGAGTTATAAGTGTTTGTATAGAACACACTATCTGATTATTTACATGTGATTCAATTCAAATAATCCATGAGTATAGTTCTTGTTCATTATGAAAACATTTCCACCATTCACTTGCAGACCATGTACATGCTAATCTTCAATACAGAGTTACAACCTGATTCCAGACTCTGTTTAAACTTTCAAATACTCTTCTTTATTCTACTGAAGAAGAGTAAAGTAATACAATCTGCTATATACGGACATATGCACTACTTCTGTTATATTAAAAAGTACAATTAGGCAAACAAGGTTGAATTATACAAGCATTGTAAAGGACACTACCTGCATGTTCCATTAGAGCTCATTAGCTATGTTTCAAGAGCTAATTAGAGCAATAGACTACCACTAATTCAAATGCCACAACTTTACATTTATCAAAGTTGAACTCAGTGTCATTACTCTCTTAATCTACATTCAAACCTATCTTAGTGGCCAGTTCTCTATAAAGGCCACCTGCCTATAGTGACCCTGTATTTTGTTCCTCGAGAGAAAGAAATATGTGTTGAAGAACCTGTCTAGAAAGGCCACCATGTCTGCAGTGGCCATGCACTTTCTATGTTTCCCTTGAGTGGCCTCAATAGATAGGTTTGACTGCACTTTCATATTCTGTATTGCAGATGTGTCTAAATGTAGGTACGCATTTAGTACAAGACCAATTAAAGATTCTGCCTGTGTCGTGGCATCATAAAAACAGAAACGAACAAGTGATAACGATGTTTATCAACTACATATAAATTAGTGATGTTTTACCTTACAGTTAAAGTCAGACTAAATGACAGTTCTATTTTTACAAGTATACAAATATAGAGTATAAAACAGGGTGCATAAGGACACCAGAATGAATACAGGCTAAAAAGTGTTTGACATAGTTTTTCATAGCGATGGTTGCAGATCTCTTCATTACTTTTGTTCATAATAAACAAAAACAAAATAATAATGAAAAGGGTCTACAGCATGACAGGGGAAAATGTGGTAAAAATACTTTCTTCCAATTCACATAGTATAATTTTTAATACAGGCCCAGGGTATACATACAAGAAGCATGCAGGCTCCTTTTCAGTTAACCACTTCAATATAAAGATGTTGATTCTTACCAGCATTTGGGGCTGCAATTACGTACAATCCTTCAAGGGTGGCTACTACCGGAGAAGCATAGATGTTCTTCCAAGGGATCTTGAGGGTGAGCTTTCCAATGTTACCAACCTTGATCTTCACTGGCAGGTCAAGCTCATCCTACAAAAGAACAAAACGAAAAGAAATGCTCCTTATTAAAACCTTGAACCTTGAAATATTAATCCCATTCAGCAGCTTTTTTCACGATGATGGTATATGCTGTGCGTCGGTGTGAGGTGCTATATATGCTAAGTAAAATTTTACATTTTCACATAATGTAGAGTTCGGTTCAGTCAATATTTTGACTGTTTGGTAGAAAACTAAAAGATGTTGATTCATAGACAATGAAGTCAACATATATTAAGACTTTTTATTGAAATGATGAAAATACCAACAATTTTTTTTTTTTAAATTAAAATTACTTCTGCATCAAAATTACTAAGCCCAAAGGCCTAAGATATTTATAACTAAGGGAAGGCAGAAGGGAGAAACACAGAAGTCATAAGATCGCAACATGAATATGGTCAGAGGTTATTAATTTGCTGTGTTAATTAGGAGAGAGATTGCAGCTGCTACCTCGGTCAACCCGACAACTAGCTGCAAACCCGATTCTGAACAGACCGATTCTCGGCAATGAGGGAGTAAATAATCATTTTGTTCAGTTTGTTGTTGTTTGATCTTGTTGATGAGACTGATGAATAAAAGCTGTAGGCTTTCATACCACGCCTAATTAGCTAGTGACCTCTGGTTTATTCAAAGCCTGTATCTTTAAAAGAAAGAGGTATATATGCAGCTAATTAAGCAGTCCAGTTGAAATCCTTGAGCACAAGTCATGCATACACTCTAGGCCTGTCATCATCAGCTCGAGTTTGCCGATTGACCCGCTATATTAACTATCCCGATCGCAATTAACCAGTTAATTTGTGTCTTCATTAGCCCGCAGTTGCAATTAGCAGGATAATTGGTTGAGAAAACATCCCAAGAAATCTTGGTCTTGTTTCCAAAATATCCCGCTATATTTGGGAAATAGCGGGCTGATTTGTGCCCGTCCGAGTTAGTTTGTGATGAGCCTATTGGTCTGGTGAGGACGCAATTTCGAGCTTAGGGATAATATCTCGAGTCTAAAAAAAGCGGGTTATTTGGCAAAATTTGAGCTGAGGAAGACAGGCCTTAATTGTGTCTAGCGTGATCATGAGGTCAATGGAGCTGAGCCTGTCTGAGACCTTAATTTCTAGGGAACTACCATTCCCCAGGCACTGTTTCCCATCCCAGGATCTGTTTAACATAATGTCTGGCTGACCAGTTCAATTTATTCATAATTGCTATAAGGGTCAGTACTAATCCAGAGTAATTCTCCACAAAACAAAACTCAAATCAGCTCATACCAGTGCATGTGCAGTGCATAAATCCAAAACCCATAATATGAATGTAATATACTTTTAGGGATTCACTATAATAATTCAACCCTTTCTCTTTATCAAGAACCTTTGATTTAAAAAAAATCTTTTTCCTCAGATTTTTCTGCATCAATCAACGGCAATTTCTTTTCTAGGTCCATTCTTTGTTGCCCTTTCCCTGCCACTAAAAACCTCAGTCTGCTGTGTCATATTCTTACACACAATCCTAACAATGCCCCAGCTACTGTCCATGTACATTCATCGTTAACGTATCATCATGCTTCATCATGCTTCATCATCGTAGCAATGGATAATCCATCTATGCAGGAGGTCTTCACATCCCTAAACATGTATTCATCCCCTTCAATAATCTGTCTTCATCAATATCTCATAGAGACACGTGGCATATAATATTTACCACCACATTAGTCATTATGATTATGTCTACAATACAGTATTCACGGTGGTAGCCAGGCCAAGAGTACAATGTGCAGGGCTAGCTAAACCAGATAATGTAATGGTATTCTAGTATGCTAATACACTATTCCATGCACAATTAAATTCAGAATATGGATTTCCAGAACTGAAGATTAAAATAAAGTATGAATATTGCTTGCTTGCTAGGTGCCTTGTCTGTTCCAGATATTGGCAATCAAGGCTAATTTCCATCAACTTCTTTCTCTGATTCTTTGTAATGTGAGGTATTTCTTCTGTTACCAGTCAGCCCAATGAGCTTAAATTATCAATGAATTTAAAGTGCTGTCTCCCTCTGCTTCTCTTTGCTCAATTCTTCCGGGCAGCATCCTGTTTTCTGTGCATTCTCTTTTCATAATTTACCAAACCAACAAACTGAAGTATGAATATATTACTTCCAAAATACAGATGTATATAATCCTACATGTTCATACACCATACAACATGGTACTACAATACAACATGATACCACATTCTTCTGCAAAAGAAAGTGAACCTGTTTCTCTGTCTCTCTTGGATCTATACATTCTTCTACCCTCCCCCCTCCCCCATCTAAGAATCCTATCAAATTATTATTTAGATGGATAAATCAAAAGCGAACATAGTTTTAGTTTTAGTTTTATAAATAACAAGTTACTATAAAACAAATAAAGGGTGATATGAATTCCTTCTTTTTTCCCTACTCAATTGGATTATTAAACATATTTATGAGCATAACCCAGTACGGTAATCAAAGGTAGTATGTACAGTTGACAAATAAATTCATACCCTTACCAAGTTTTGTAATTTTTGAAGTACATGTAAAAATGGATTTACATGTACAAGTCCCAATTGATGTCTGAGAATGTGACATATTAAAGCTTACATCTAAACGTATTCAATAAAGGCCCTAACTCCACCTTTCATTCTTGAGTTACAAAAAATTCTAAAATACATCACATTTACAAGGGGTATGAACAATTTAGTTGTTGACCGTATATACTTTGGCATAAATTATATGCAACCCTTGTAACATTGTACTATGAGTCTATCATCTAACTTAGATGTATGAAGAGTGTAACAACACTAAATTGGGGGCTCCTTTCACAGATTATTTACACTAAAAGTCATTGAACATAACTGACAGGACATCATATTTATCTAAAAACATATCAGATGGAATAACATGAGATTGGTTTAATTCCAAGTTTCTTTTCTCTTCCAGAACTAAGCACTATCTTTAATCTTGATCACATTCTTTCCTCATCCCTCTGGCAGAGAGGTTCCAGGTGATGTCAGCCCTTCCCACATTCATGCATACATCTACCTACCCAGGCGCATACGCAGGGGGGGGGGGTTGGGGGTTTAACCCCCCCCTTCAGTTTTGTTTACGTGTGTATTTTGGAGCATTTTTTGTTTTAAATTAAAAACCTTACCCCCCTCCCCTCCCCAATGGAACAAAATTTAAAATTTCGAGACAAAAAAAAGAAAAAAAGTGTCCTCTTAACTCTTCCTCCCCCCCCCCCCCCCCCCCTGCTTATTCAGCGGCTGGCTGAGTCGTTGCGAAAATTTTTGGCCCGATTTAAAAATGTTAAAACCCCCCCCCCCCCCCCTTGAAAAAATCCTGCGTATGCTACTGCATCTACCGGTATTTTTATTACACGCACAGCATGTCCCAATTGTCTGGCACATATTTGCATCGCGATTACAGACCAGACAAAGCATTACTGAAGGCAGCACGCAAACTATATGGTACAGATTGTCTACATGTGTAGGCCTTCAATGAAGTGCTTGCACGATAATCTCACTCCTAAATGTCATTGTAGCCTCTTATATGAGACAAACTTTTTTCTTTTTTTTTAAACACAAATTATCTATAATTAAGCTATGTTGCATTGTTCTATAAGGCCCAAATGGTAGATACTTTCATTAATGTTGATAATACTGTTACATTAATATTACACCAGTTCATTTTCACCTGCTTGGACTTGATGAAAAGCAGTTTGTTTGGCTCATTGAGAGTTTTTAAATAAATAAATTAAATACAAATAGAAATAGAAATTATAGGTAACTTTCCCTACAAAGGAAAGTGATGTATATGCAAGCAATCATAAGTAGCCATAAATATGAATTGGCATGGATTTCTGAAAACAGGAGAAAACAGTAAACCCTATCACACTATAAATATTAACATCATTATTATCTCAGTACATGTCTACATAAAGCCTTACAGCCTACATGTATTACAAGCACTGATAATGCAGGGGAAATTTGTCTACCAGTACAAGTTCTTGGCCTACATGTAGATAATGCATCCTGGCCCAACCCTTGATATTTTATATAGAAATGATTAATATCATAAAAACCTTGGAACTCTTTAATATTCATTATGCAATTATTATCTTATGATAATCACATAATATTGCAAAATCCTTCTGTAACCCCTCCCCAATGCTCCCTGCTTGTATGTACACAATACCCATCATCCATACTAATAACCGCAGACGTCTGGTAGTACAGTGATACATGTACATAAAGGTCTCGAGACCCTGGAGGGAAAGGGAGAGCGTTGTTATTGATTTTTTTTTCCCCAGTACCTGGCCTCCGACTAGGCACAGTAGCTGTATACTACCCGCACAAAGATAATTCTCGTCTTCCACACACAAAAGAGGGTTGATTGCAACACGGACCTTATGTAAATTGGCACTACCAGGACAGCTGTTGAATAAAATGACCTTATATCCGATATAACTAATGAAAATACAATCCTAGCAAGTAGTCTGATTTGAACTATTTAATGTTTGTAACATCTGAAAGCTCATTTGTTAGATTGTGTAGTGAACTCAATTTTTTCACCAATTTTTTGTTCTCACTGGCTACTTTTCCAATTTCAAGATATACTTATACACTGTAGATGTACATAAGAAT
Organism: Strongylocentrotus droebachiensis; assembly: GCA_035222895.1. NCBI lineage: Eukaryota > Metazoa > Echinodermata > Echinoidea > Camarodonta > Strongylocentrotidae > Strongylocentrotus > Strongylocentrotus droebachiensis. The sequence goes on along the minus strand of JAVYIG010000537.1, from coordinate 348,357 downwards.
ATCCCATAAGATTGTTGTATAATAACACATTATTCATACAGGTACATGTATATCATGGAATTTAAATATTTGATTTCAAAAAGAGATTGCTATTAAACAAAAATTAAAAAGGGCCTGCATGATGTACATCTAAAGCGCACATATTCAATACAAATGCACACAAGATAGAAGCTGCCCAAACATAATATGTTTTATAAAGAAAATTGAAGATTAAGCCACCTGTATATATGCCCAAACAAACTGTAACTCCGATGTATATTGCAGTTTATGGCCAAGACTAAAAGTCATGAAATATTGACATTTTGCCAAATTGAATGTGACATGGAACATATTTGGTACTGAATTGGAAAGCTGTCTGATGTCTACACGATGCAATAAATTTAACCTTACCGTAATCAAAATATCTAACAAGTGATTGCTCATTATTCCCTGTAGTCGGTAGATTGTATTTATTACATGTACAATACTTGCCCAAGGTATCGTATGTAGCCTGATCAACATAATATTTTTGAAACAATTCAGTTTTTTTTTCTTCATTCTATTTGTAAGGTAACATGAATGCAACTTAGCAATACTATAGCTCCCCTTTGCATTGATTCGGATAACAATTGTGTCTTTAATAAATACAAAAGTGAAAGAAAGAGCTTTTTTATATTCACCAACTCTCTTATGAATTGTAAATTATATTATGATGAAACTAAAAAAATGGAAGATCATAATTACCAGAGCACCTTCCTTAACGAACAGGTTTTGGAGTACAACATCACCTGCAAGGAGAATAAGAAAATGGAAAATAAATTAAACAAATTGGGATATCAGTGGTAGCCAACATTTACCTAAAACATATTTTTCTGATCAGTCAGTTATCTTCTACAATGATATGAGAAACAAGAAAATGGCCAGGATGAGTATGTGAGTATGTGTGTGTGTGTGTGTGGGGGGGGGGGGTAGGTAAGTTAGAAGGGATAATGTTTAGATATGTATGCCGTCTTCATATTCAATTTTGTCATTTAGTTCTCAGATTCTTGCACACCATTAGAAGTTGGAGCAATAAGATGGAAACTGCTATAATCACTTCAAGCAAATTGATAATTCAGGTCTATGGGAGACGGGAGAGGGGCAAAGTGAACCGTATCATGGATACATTAACTGAAATCTGAAATTGCCATGTCAAGGGATGTGATTACACTAGGGGGAAAGGGAGGCTCTGATTTGGCTTGCAGATTGAAAATGTATTAAGACTGTTAAGACATGATCACTGCTGCTCATACGGATCCCATTGCTTACTGGAACTGGGTGCTTTCTGTATTAAATTTAAGCAGAATATGAGAATCAATCCAGTTATCATCCGGACAACACTTCACAAAAACTGTCTTGTCCAAACAGCCCCGCACAGCCGATCCTCTAATCTTTCATCTGGTAAAAGCAGTACCAGGTAATTTTGTACATGTACATGTCATTTGACACTCCATTTCTTTCAAAATACAATTTCATGTTTACCGTTCTATGATGACAACCCAAATCACCCCATATCAATGGCAATAAAAAGTAAACAAGATACAGGCACCCCTTGCCTTTGTACATTACTGATGCCTTGGAATTAGTCTACCCTGGGAAGGGAAAGAATATATAATAGGTGATATTGATGTACATACATGTAGGTGCCTTTTCCATGTAAATTTCTTGTGTGGGAAGATGTACGGTAAATGCTATTCAACCCACGTAAAGGCCTCATAAAATAAAGCCAAAATGCTAGCTAATTCCAAACTTGTGGTCTTGCTATTGAGTACCAGCTGACCATAAGATGTGGCTTTATTAAAGGTAATACAAAGTTTTGGTATGGGGTCATGAATTTGGTTCAAATGAACATATTGGAATCATAAATGATCCTACAATATTCAGTGATCGTTGTCGCTGTTGAAATCGAGTATAAAGTTATGAAATTGTAAATAATAAACACTTTGTTGTATAGCTCCCTCTCAAGGTCAAGAAATTAATTAATCAAAAAATAATGTTTCTTGACTAAAAATCGACCAATTACCTATTCCCGTTCGGAGATGATATACCACAACTACATATTATGAGATTTTCATGGTCACAGCTACCATTGTAAGGCCGTAGGAGCTAATTGAAATTTATCAAAATTTACCGGGAGTACCGGTAAATATTTATATTCAAATTTTCTCGAAAGCAGTAGTGTTTTAGGGGCTAACATTTCAAGTGCTTTTAATACATCCACAGGGGCATCCAAATATATCACAATTGTAAAGAATCACTATCCACTCACTTTTCAAAATTTCCCAAAACTTTGTAATACCTTTAATGAGTTATTCTATAACCACATTGAGTAATCGTCACTGTGAAAGTACTGTTAACCGACCTACACTGTTCTACAAAATACAAAGTGCTATATAATTCTGAAATTATCATAAAATAGATTCTAAAACCTACCAATACCATGCATAAATTCTCTAAAGAACTTGACATATATTAAAGCTTCTAGGGTATCATATAGAATACATGATGAACTCCTCTCAACAAAAATACATTTATTATGACATGTTTGTCCTTTTATGCCCATGAGAGTGATTTAACTGCCTGAAAATGTTGAAAGAGAAACTAAACAATACAGTTGGATAATTACTTTGATAAAATACTGTAAAAGTAGAAATATTTGCGGAATTTATTTTTTGCAGATTTTGTGCTAAAAGATCGGCAAGCGTGAATTTTAGAACCTTCCGAAAATATAAGCATGACTTCTTATGTGTGTTATGAATTGGCTGAATTGCGTGCAATACAAATTTAAGAACCAGTTAATGTTTTGGGGTCGCTCAGCGCGAAAAAATAATTACGCGAAAATAACAGCATTTACAGTACTCCTGTAACTGAAGGCCTAGGCTATAAAAATAAAAAAATCATTATAGCGATGTATAGTTTCACTAACTTTAGTTAGAATACCACATTTAAAAAAAAGATAAATAACAGGCCTACATGTATATGCCTCTGTATAGTACTCAGGTTATTTTCCTCCATTACCCTCTGCATATCTATATAAACACTACCAGGTAGGGAATATCGATTTCTGCAACCACCAAGTCGACAGTGCTGTCTACCAATATAAACCTCATCAAAAACCTTTTGTTCTGGATTATGGTACTCTCCACTGCACTCAAAGTGAAGTACAAGGTCATCAGCACATAATGATGATCAGAAAAAAGCTGGCAGCCTGAACATCTGCTGGGTCAATTCATAAACATAATGGTACTGTGCGTTCACAGGGGAATATCATTTCCTGACAGACAGTACAGTAGTGGCTTATGTATGCCTGCTACTGTAGGTCTCCATGTAGATTAACCTTTCTTCCTATCTGGGTCAATACCTGAACATTAAATGTAGTGAATTAAATGTCTCTATCATTGAGAGAATAGAAACACTAAAGCTAGAAGCTTCAGATTGATTATACATTCATTGGCAGTCCATCCTTGTGTTGATGACATGAAACAACCCTTTCCTAATCCTAGCAAAAGCATAATAAGGAGGTGAGACTGAGAGTCTCATCCCTTCTATCACCACACTCCGCAGGTCGTTCTGGTTTACATTCATCACATAATATTAGACTTAAAGAAATACGTACCAAAAGAAATTGGGGGGATAGAGCATTTGCATCAGCAGCTCCTTCTTTGTGGAATAAGTTACCTTTCTCTATTCAGACGGCCAACACTCTCTCTACTTTCAAAACTGGGCTTAAAACGCTCAATGCATATTGTTAAATTTCAATGTTCTTTTTATACAATGCATGCAAAACAAACAATAACACTGTGTCACATTATACCTTGGCACCATGAACTTGTATGATCTAATGCAAGTTAACATTTAATATTTCTTTAATCTTAAGTATGTTGAATATTAATTTAAATTATTTGTATGCGCCTTGAGCATCTCTAGAGATGGATATGTTGCGCTTTATAAATATTGTTATTATTATTATTATTATTGAAACTGATATGTAGAGACCACTCAAGAGAGACAAGAAGAGTGGTTTCGATTCTGTTGGCAGTTGGTCTTTATGTGCAGGTTCCTTGAAGTCCCGTTGCAATGAAAATTATTTAAAGGAAACAGGGGAAGAAAAAAAAAGATCTTTGTGGAATGGCAGTCTTTATAGATGACTGCTAAAGCTAGCGACTGCAGTATAATCAACATTTTTTATTTTATTTAGATTTATCTCCAAAATTTCACTATTAGTGAGATTTTTTTATTCACACACATAAAAAAAGTGATATTCTGATCTTGATTCAATTATTGATATTTAAATCTTACTCAATTCTCTGCGTATGAATGCCCCTACAGATGTTAGATAGAAGTAATGTGCAAGAAGATCATACAATGTAGACCAAAGTGTTTTTCAAGATGAGGGCAAGTCCTAGCGACTTATGGAGACACAAAGGTTGAAAAACTGTCTCTTTTCAAGAGCACTGGAGCAACATATGACAGACCACCAAAGGCAGTCAATTATTCAGGGCATGAAATATGAAGAAAAAAAATCATATAAATTTGAAAAATTGAAGCAGTGAATGCACTATTTTGTGTTCACTCTTTAACTTTAACATTCCTAAAAAGCCTGTATGTATGGCAGACATGAGGATTTATACAATGCTATATCAATCTTCTAACAGAATACATTCCAGAAACTCAATTCTATTCATCTCAAAGGGAAAAGAGCTAATACAGCATCAGCCCACACATCTATTTCAATCCAATCAAACAGTATTTGTTTATGGGCCTCCAGGCCCCAGAAAAAAGGAAGAGGAGAAACATGATTTCAATCTAAGCAGAAATATCACAAGAAACATGAAACAGGAAATAGGGGAAAAGCATTTCTATATCATTATTTTTTCCCCTTTGGCATGAAGGTGCTGTCTTATTGAAACATACTGACAAAATGGCAACTTGACATGAGGTTAAGATATCAGTATTGATATCATCATTGATTTTTCCCATTTATATTTCTTGAGAATGTGACAACTTAAAGCTTATACCTAAAAGTATTCAACAAAGGTCATAATTCAACTACATGTAGTCCACCTGTTATTCTGAGTAATGACAAACACAAAAAACATCAAATTTACAAGGGGTGTGAATAATTTTGTTGTCATCAGTACCTTCATTGAATCTGATTTACATGTCCCTTACCGAACTGAAGGCCTTCGCTAAGCAGTCGCATAAGCAGTCACAAGCAGTCGATATAAGCAGTCGCAAGCCTTCATTTGCAACATGCATGTCAATGTATTGCTGCAAGCCTTCGAAGGCTTGTAAGCAGTCGATAGGCCTTCCCACAGCCAAGTTAATATGCAAATTAGCTTCGACTGCTTATAATGAAGCTCTAAATAAGCAGTCGACTGCTTATAATGAAGCTCTAAATAAGCAGTCGACTGCTTATAATGAAGCTCTAAATAAGCAGTCGACTGCTTATAATGAAGCTCTATATAAGCAGTCGTGTTTAAACCTTCCTAAGCCTTCGAAGGCTTATAAGCAGTCCGTAGGCCTTCCCACAGCCAAGTTAATATGCAAATTAGCTAAGCCTTCATCATTGACTGCTTATGCCTTCGTCGTTGAATCACCTTAACCTTCGTTGTCGACTGCTTATCCCCTAAACCTTCGAGCGTTGTCCACTGGGTACAAACCTTCGACTGCCTATATTACCTAAACCTTCCGTCATCAACTGCAGCTGCGCTAATTTGCTCAAATATATTTGTGAACAAGTATTTACAAAATCAATGACCATGCAATTTCCTAATCTGTACAGAAAGCAAACTCAATTTCGTATTGTGTAATTGTATTACTCACCTTCTGGACAAAATGAAGATGTTTAAAGTAGCTCCAGCAGCTAGCAGTCCAGTGCAAAGCAAAGTTGGTCGTATTTCTCCAACACAAGAGTGCTTGTGTGGGACTGTAATCTTGGTAACAAAATTCGATCCTTTCTCATTTTGTTAAATTCTTGCTCTAGAATACTCTCAAAATTCTTCTTTCCTGGTGTAAATAATCTACCCCTTATTCCCTATACTGTGGGTTTTACAGGAAGACAAATCTGGCGAAATTGCAAAGTAATGATTGAAATATGCGCCGTTCAGCTCAGCTCAGAGTCTCAGTGAAGATTTGAATTTGAAAATTATCGGTTGGCCTATTCGCCTTCTACCACTAGATGGCAGCACACATTTGGAAAATGAAGGCCTTCGCGGTCTTCTTTAAAAGTGACTGCTTATCTTTGAAGGCTTATTTTCAGCGACTGCTTATCTTGAAGGCTTATTTTCTACTGACTGCTTAATAAGCAGTCAACATTTTTGGACTGCTTATATGAAAGTCTTTGAAGGCTTAGCTCTCGCAAACTAATAAGCAGTCGAAGACTAAAACAAGCCTTCGAAGGCTTATGAAGTCTTTGAAGGCTTTGTGAAGGCTTAGCGAAGGCTTATCGAAGGCTTATTAAGCAGTTTTCTGCGTTACTTACAGGTAAAAATTATCATTGTACTTTAAAACTTTTTGAATTGCCATAATGTTACCACAACATATTTAAATTACCTTAAATAAATCAAAAGCAAAAGAAACGTATTTTATTATTTTTTGGGTACCTATCTCTGTGTGCCGTTGTCTAACATACAGGTGTACATGTACCTCTACAGAACTCTATAAGATTAAGAAACAAATACTTCTAATAGATTGTCATACTGATTAATCTCTAAATGGAACAAACTTATCCAAAATATCATTTTTTAAGTATAAATTTCTGAAAGTCAGCAGAATAACAAAAAGGCTTACCGGTATGCACACAAAAATGTTACAATCAATCTCAATCTCTTAGATAAAAGTGGGTAATTGATGGTTTCAGATTCAAACATAGAAAATACTCTTCATGAATAATAAGTGAGATTATATAACTTTAAACAGCTTCTTTAACAAGTACCCAAACCCGACTCCATTCAACAGCTATTTCAATTTCAGACTGTTAATGTCCCATTTTCCTAAAATATTTTTTCTCTCCAGATTTTGCTGCTTCAACTGAAAGCAACATGTTTTTACCAGAGTTCTCCTTTGCAAACAAATACAATAGATCTATCTTGACTAATACAAAAATGGCTCTATTTGTTCAGTTCCTCTGCAATGTATGCCTTTGGTTATTTGTTTGCATGACTTTCTTCACGTGGATGATTATATGGAGTACAATGTGTATATATCATCTAGCCTAAAGTCATGTGATCAAAAGAGACCAGGTAATCCTTTGTATATAATTCTTTTCTTTGCTGTCAAGTTCTTCATTATCCAATCCTTTTACTTGATCATCAACACTCCTTTATTTACTCTAACTAAGCCCCACACTTAGCCTGGATTAGCCTGGATTAGCCAGCGTTACTAGTATAGTAGGAATAGTAAATAGCATATCCCCCGTCACCTGACACACACAGTATTGTGATTGCAATATAGGGCTTCTGGTAGTAATTCTTTAGTCCAGACAAGGCATTTTAACTGTCAATAAACAATTACCAAGAAGGCATGTTTTTGAAGCTTTGTTTATACTTCTAGAAATTCTAGTTGAAACCGTTTCCTAATAATACTATGACGAATGTTAGAAATTGTGTTTTTAGAATAATTGGACTAGAAATATACAAATACCATGAAATAAAGGCATAGGCCTACTTTTATACAGTATAATGGGGTCCAGACAACTCGCCACAACGACAACCCGCCCCAAGACAACCCGCCACAATACCCTGGACATCTCGCCACAATACCCTGGACAACTCGCCACACTTTTTTCCCCCTCATGATTTCTAGATCTAAAATCCCTCATCTTCATGACCTTAGATGAAATTGTCATTTTATGTATTCATTATTCTTTTATAAACACAGTCATAACAGGAAACATGGAAATTGTGAGTATTTTGAGAGCTGTTCTAAAGAAGAAAGATGATTTTCCTTGCGCTTGCAACAAGACCCACAACAAGAATCTATTTTGGACTGTGCGAAACTAACCTAGAAAATCTAGAAATAAACCACATTTCAATTTTATTTCGCGGGTCAACTGCCCCCTCCCCCATCAGGACGCCAGTGCTTCCAGTATCCTACCATTAAACAATTTCTGAGACAGAAAAATGCAGCTGCTATAGACCTCTAGATCTAAATACCGAGAAGTTATCCCAATGATCTGGCGATCGTACGCCTTCGGTTTGTCAAAAAATATATTATTTTTGCAAGGGAAATCAGCTTTATTCTTTATTCTTTGTAATGACTGTGTTTATAAAAGCACGAAAATCATGAAAAATGAAAATCTCATCTAAGATGGGGGATTTTAGATCTAGAAATCATGAGGGGAAAAAAGTGTGGCGAGTTGTCCGAAAAGGCACCCCACCCTGGACAACTCGCCTGTGGCGAGTTGTCCAGGGTATTGTGGCGAGATGTCCAGGGTATTGTGGCGGGTTGTCTTGGGGCGGGTTGTCTTTGTGGCGAGTTGTCTGGGATTCAGTATAATGCATACAGTATATATAGTCAAATATGGCAAATGATAAATTTGGATTGAGTTATTAGCAGACGTTTTGATGGAGTGAGAATGAGAAATGTCATTTAACTTTATTTTGAACTATCACATTTTTGGGGTAATTTGTTTTAAAGCGGGACTGCACTACTTGTTGCTACTTGCGCCCTCTATATAGCCAACAATGCCTAGTAAGCGGTACCCATTGATCCCCCATGATCCTCTCTTTCTTATGTTAATTGAGAGCTGAGTAATCCCTCCTGGCCGAACTAGTGCAGATAGACTGGAAAAAGTCTGATCATTCAATATTTGTTGTTCTATTTTAAACTTAAAGCTTGGGAAATTTTAAAAGTCCAACAAACTATGGCTCTTAATTGTACCAGCACATTTTTTTTTGAGAAATATAGAAATAGTCTAGGTGATATATTATTAACACGAAAAGAACTTCAGGCCAGGAGGCGAGGGTTGGCCAAATGAGAAATCAAACAGATGCCAATTTATACAAGATTTATTAGTTTTATTATAAATTAGAGTAAAGGAGGGGGTTTTCGGCCACTTAAGACAAAATCCTATTTTTTGGACTCTTTATATCTATTATCATTTCTTGTTCAAATCAAGAAGCAAATATTGTTATTATTTAAACAAAAAAAGAATCCCAGAAAAAAATCATGAATTGTCATGACAATATTCATTTCAATTTTCACTGTTTTGGAGCCAGTTATCGACCTAGCGATTCAGTTTACGACCGCATGTACAAAGTCAATAGGAAGCGCGCGCGCGCGCGCCGTGCGTTTCTGCGCTGATCTATAGCACAAGCGGGTGGAGCAGGTATCCCACGCCGGAGCTCCCGGGTGCTCGTCTGGTCGAAGACTAGCACTGCAGTGATCGGAAGTTGGAATCTGAATTAGACAGACATATCGTGTGTGCGTTGCGGGGTCCGGCTGCATTGATTTAATACATGCGATGAGATACTTTTGAGCTTGCGACTAACACAAAATCGGGCTCTAAGTCTGAAAAATACTTGAAATAAAGCCCATATTTCTTACATACACGCGTAAGAAACTCGATTTTTCAGATTTGGGTAGCGGGACCGCCGATTACATCGCTAAAATGTGATATTTTAGGATATATTTTCCATTGCAAATGTGGTTCTTCAGTGACTCTGGCATGGTATGGTATGTGTGGGATATGTGATATGCTATTATGCGATGTATTTTAAAGTGATTTTACCATGCATCCAACGGATCGGCCGAAAACTGGAGCTGGTCGTTTACCCCCTCCTTTACTCTACACAAATTAAGAAAATTTAGAGTTTTAAACTTTTAAATTCTGCTTCTTAAACTTTCAGTTTCACTGATCATTTTCTTATTCATGTTTGTATAGGGTCTAGTCTATATCTAACACTGTCTTTACTACAGTAGGCCTACAGACTCATTCCCAGAATTTAATTCCAAATCCAAGACTCAAGTCGGATCGCAATGAAGACCGAGTGAGTATAATTTCAGGCAGCAGATTACAAAAACTGCAATGAATTTAATAGAAAAATAGGCTTGATGATACTGATAGATCTCTCGAGTTGAGCCGACTACAGGGAAGTACCCAAAATTGAACTGGATATAACTGGGGAAAACCAGCTGATTGTATGTGTGACAACACAGTGCTTTCCGAGGTCAGCCTCGACCCCACTCAGCTGCTCAGCTAGCTCTCATTCTCAGCTAGCTCACCAGACAAACGATCCTATAAATCGTGCACAATTTTGGCGACAATGCTCAGTAAGTGAAGTAGATTCACAAGAACTAGACAGCAATAAGTGAATAACCATTTGATTTGGGTCATTTCTTTAATAAAACTGACGATTAGAGAGACTGAAGTTTTCGGTCTACACAAGAACGTAAACAGAGACAACTTACCGGACCAAATGCCAAGTTTTAGCTGTGAAGCGTCTAAGTTCTCGACGTAAGGACCGAGGAACCTGTTCAGAAGGTCCGCAACAAGAGATTCAAACACCATTTTGATGCTGAATGCCTGTTTTCACAAGGAAAACAGGAAAATCGTGTCGGTCTTTTCGGAGAACCAATTGGGTAGAGATCAGTGATCAGGATCAATCGAAACGGAATGTCTAAAACTAAACGCGAGGGGGCGCTAAACCAAACTTGAAAGCGTATTGTACCAAAAAAAATGAATGAGCTAGCTGCAATCATGCATGAGACACCCCTTTATGTCGGTAACATTTTTCATTTTTAACATATAACGGCAAGCAAGGACCTTGTTTTATTTAATTGTTTAAGTTTATTTTGTTTTGCTCGTTATTCTTTGATCAAGAATTTTAGAGAGGGGATGCATAATGTGTGTGTGTGTGGGGGGGGGGGGGAGGTATGCCATATTTTCCAGGTGAAATTTGGGTCTGTCATTTGAAAGGGAGAGTGGAACCAAACCACAATTAAGGTTGGACCGATATGCACGATTTAGATTGGAAAACATAATTGTTTTCTTGTACTAGGGTTGGGCTTTTCAGAAGAAGAAAAAACGAATTTTATGACCAATTTGGCCAGAACCTCCCATTGAAAATAATTTGATGCCACCCCGGCTGCAAATGAAACAATGATGGAGAAAACGAAATTAACCTTGACTAGCTTTTTGCTAATTCTTGGCTCCATTTACCAAATGTATGGTTATTGTCATAAGATGAAATAAAATGTATCTAAAATATTGGTTGGTAATAATTAAATGAAATGAAAAACAGGGGGGAAAGGGTAAAACGATCAATACACAAGCCCACACAAGGGGTGCCTTTCCCTTTCAAACATCGGCATCATCCCAATCACTTTGAATAGAGAAGGAGGGGGCATGGTTTAGTTGTTTAAAGGAGTTTGGTGAGTATTGTACAGTCAGCAGGGGCGGCCGAGCGACTTCAAAACGGTGGGGGGGGGGGGGGGGGCACCAAGAAAAAAGGGTACCTACAAAGGGAAATTTCAAAGCGAAAATATACAATTTTTTTAGACATTGGTATATACTCCTACATTGTGATTACATTATCAGGGATGATTTCAATATTTGTTTCACTTTATACACCGTATGGGATCATGAATTTGGTTCAAATTAACATATTGGAAGTGTATGCGTTCCTACAATATTCATTGATCGTTGTCGCGGTTGAAATCGAGTCTAAAATTATGAAATTGTAAATAATGAACTTCTTATGTCGTATAGCTCCCTCTCAAGGTCAAGATATTAATTAAGCTATTAAACAATTTGTTTGGACTAAAATCGACCGATTAGCTATTCCCATTTGGAAATTATATATCACAACTACATATTCTGAGATTTTCATGGTCGCAGCTACCATTGTACGGCCATAGGCGCTATTTGAAATTTATCAAAATTTACCGGGAGCACCGGTAAATTTTTATATTCAATTTTTCTCGAAAACAGAAGTGTTTTAGGGGCTAATTTTTTTAGTGCTTATAATACATCCACAGGTGCATCCAAATATATCAAAATTGTAAAGATTCACTATCCACCCACTTTTCAAAGTTTCCCAAAACCTTGTATTACCTTTAAGCATCATACTAGGGTGATCATACTGCCTGTGCGCACAGTGTGCCCCGCGAACACACACACACACACACAACAGCAGTCAGTTGGTAGAAATAGCAATTTTTGTAAATTTATTTATAAAAAAACTAAACAATATTTTTAATTTTTTATTTCACATATATTTCAAGCAAAAAAAAAATACCTTTAACCACAATTCTGTGTATAGTTTCATTGTTATAGGCATGTGGGAAACATGCTAAATTATTTAATTAGAATATTGTCTTTTCAGCCAAGTGTGACATGGCCCGCTGATCGCCCATTGACTTGCACTGTTATTCTGCGTGGTGAAGATGCACCTCAATGTATAAAACTCCCCTACAGAAAATGCAATATCCTCATATGTTTCACTCATTGAATCAATTTGTTGTTTACACTCACGGTAGCCACAACTGTACTGGTGTCACCAAACTTTTTTTTACTCTAAAATTCAGTCCTCGTGGAATGTTATGGCCTGTTGAATGGTTTCTCGGAAAAACGTCATAAATCCTCAAATCTGACATCTTTTAAAAAGAAAAAATATACTGTGATGTAGCTGAAAGTCTGCAGATTCTTATCATTTGATCGGTTTTTCTGAATAATTTGTGAAACACATGAGGAAATAGCTGTGACGGTGATCCAAGTAATTTCCATCGCCATATTTTATTGGCATTGCAAAAATATTTGGAATTTAATGTTAATATTTGGTGTTAATATGATCTATAAATATATGATTTAAAAAATGCCAACAAAATGAACAGTTTGACTTTCCTATATATATATAATTAGCTGAAATGACCTAATTTGAATATTTGATGAATCATGATTTTTTTTTTTTTATTTGAAATCAAATATATTTCCATTATCTGTCTGATATACATAGGTTTCACTGATGTATCATGTTCGGTTTTGATTTGATTACATATGCGCATATTAATTAGGCGGACTTAGTTATTTTCACAATAGGCTTTTTCATATCTGCAGATTCGCAAAAGTGACAAAAATGACTTATTTTGTTGGCTTTTGTTTTCAAAACGGTAATAGATATATGAATTTTCTTTTTGGTATTTTTTACAACAAAGATGATATTTTAGTGTCTGATAATTTAATTTATTATTTGTGTCCAAGAAAGCGATGAATTAAGTTGTCAACTTTGTCGAATTTTGCAATTTTTGCAATTTTTGCCAATTTGACCATTTCTGGCAGGTTTTTCGGTAATTTTGCGATTTCAAAAAAATGGTATAAAATCACAACGCATTGACCGATTTCAATTCTGTTTTTTGTTTTTTGAAGCTTTCATAAAGCTTGATCATTTGCAATCATCAAATAACATGTGTTTGTTGTACTTATTTTTGGTGTGCTATACCTAATCATACTTTGCAGCTGGGTGTGATGGTTTGAAAATTTATTTGCGAGCGAGGAAAAAGTTTAAGATTTGTTAGGTGGCAGTGCGAAAAATTACAACTTTTAAAGAGGAAAAAAACCAATCCTGATGGGGTTATAAGCAAAGAAAAGACCTTTGATAAGTAACATAAGTATATCATCTATAAATGCGTGCGAGCGTGGCGAGCGAGCTTTGGGGGGAATTGCTCTTAGTCGCTTGAAATTAGGGGCGCATTTAATGATGAGAGGAAAAGGGGACACAATATCAAAAAAGAAAAGGAGCATGTGTCAAAGTACAAAGAGTAATTATCAGAGGTGAAAATGGGGCATTTCTTACAACTTCAAAAAGAGGCACTCACCAGGGATGAAAGAAGTCAGTCATGAGAATAGAAATGGGCATTTGTTGACGGAAAAGGGGCCCCATCAGATTTTGATAGGGGCATTTATAAGAGGTGAAAAGGGCATTTATGAAAAGGGGATAGGTCCCTTATTAGAAAGGAAAAGGTTCACGTATCATTGTTAAAAGGGAAATTATCAGAGGTGAAAAAAGGCACTTATCGCACCTGAAAATGGGCAACGACCAGATATGAAAAGGGGCACTTATGTGAATGAAAAAGGGGCACTTATAATAAAGGAAAATGTGCATTTGTTAAAAGAAAATGCCGGGCAGCGATCAGATTTTAAAGGGGCATTTATCGGAGTGAAGCGGGCACTTATCTGAAGTGAAAAGGAGTAACTTCTCGTACCTGAAAAGGGTCATTTACCGGAGATGAAAAGGGGCATTTACGAGAAAGGGAAGGGGCTCTTTTGTAATGGGGGCACTTTTCATTAGGAAACGGGGCACTTATTAGAAAGGTAAAGGGGCACATGTGAAAATATATGGTGCGCTTATCCGAGTTAAAATGGGGGTAGTCATTAAAGGGGAAGGGGCACTTCTTACCGAAAGGAAAAGAGGCACTTGTCAAAGTAAAAGAGGCACCTCTCAGATTTGAAAAGGGCAATTATCAAAGGTGAAGGGGGCACTTATCAAAAGTGAAAAAGGGCACTTCTCGTACCTGAAAAGGAGCACTTACTATAGAAATTAAGAAGGGCATTTAATATGAGAATGGAAAATGGACACTTTTTGCAAAGGAAAATGGGACCTTGTCGAAGGAAAAGGGGCACTTATAAGAGGTGAAACTGAGGGGAAGGGGCACTTTTACAAATTAATAGGGGCACTTGTCAAAGTAAAAGGGCATTATTCCTATGTAAAAAGGGGCACTTCCTACAAAGTTAAAGGGGCACTTTTCCTATGTAAAAAGGGGCACTTTTCGGGTGCTTGAAAAAGGGGGGGGGCACCGCCTCTGACAGTCAGGGATGGGCGTATATTGTGTTGAATTTTGAAATCTTCCAGGTCTTATGATGTATTATGCACTAATAATTCTGTATTGAACAAAGGAAAGTCCCTCTAAAGTGTTGGGAGCCCCAACAATTTAATGGCAAAATTTCACTCAAATTAATTGTATCATAATGTAAAAGAGGATGTAATTTAAGGCACATTATTTTCTGCAAGGATTTTCAAAACAAATGTGGTTGAAGTCGAATATTGATCAAAATTTAGTTTTCTGCGTCCAACAGAAAACCCCGATATTTGATGATCAATATTCTCACTTTGACAATGTGGTTTAGATTTGAAATCCCTCAGTCGCGCAATATATGTTATAACTTTTGAAAGAAACTTGATTGGATATAAGTCGACGGATCAGGCCTACATTGCATATCGTTATACAAGGATGGGCTTTGGACGACGCACCTGGTGGGACAATTTATAGCACAGTATAAATTGATGATGCTCTATAATATGCTCATGAAAAGAAAGAAAAAAATATTAATAATAATTAAAGGTAATACAAAGTTTTGGTATGGGGTCATGAATTCGGTTTAAATGAACATATTGGAAGCATATACGATCCTTCAATATTCAGTGATCGTTGTCGCGGTCGAAATCGACTCTAAAGTTATGAAATTGTAAATAATAAACATTTATGTTGAATAGCTCCCTCTCAAGGTCAAGATATTAATTAAGCTATAAAACAATGTTTATTTACTAAAATCGACCGATTAGCTATTGTCGTTCGGAAATTATATACCACAACTACATACTCTGAGATTTTCATGGTCGCAGCTACGATTGTACGGCCGTAGGAGCTATTTGAAATTTATCAAAATTTACCGGGAGCACCGGTAAATCTTTATATTCAATTTTTCTCGAAAGCAGAAGTGTTTTAGGTGCTAAAATTTCTGGTGTTTGTAATACATCCACAGGGGCATCCAAATATATCAAAATTGTAAAGAATCACTATCCACCCATTTTTCAAAATTTCCCAAAACTTTGTAATACCTTTAATGGAAGAGGGCAGGCGCGGATCCAGGATTTCTTAGGGGGGGGGGAGGCCCAAATTTGAAACTATGCGAGCCAAATATTGGTACGTAATGGTGACCAACAGTGACGTAATGCGGGGGGGGGGGTGGGTGCAGGAAGGGGCGAGTTCCCCCTCCCTCTTGACGTTTCATTGAATAATTAGAGAAAGAAGACGATTCGTTGTACCGTTCTCGAAAATAATCCTCGTCTGAATTCAGTTTTCCCCCTCCCACGCGAAGCGCGGAAGCTTTTACGATTCATTAAGTCATTAGAGAAAGAAGACAATTCGTTGTACAGTTCTCGACTCTTAATCCTCGTCTGAATTTCAAAGATGTTCTTCGTCTGCTCCTTTTTCTTCCTACACCCTCTTCCTTTTCTCTCCTCTCTTTTCTTTTGCCGGTGATGTTGGGGGACCGCCCCCACCGCCCCCCTGGCTACGCGCCTGCGGTCAGGGAGCCCCCCCCCCAAATCAGGGGTTTTAAACATTAAATTACCGTCAGATGAGCATCTAAGGGCCCGCCTTAGGGCCCTAGGTGGAATCCAGGGTCAGAGCCCCCGTAATCTTAGGGGTTTTAGGCATTTAATCACGTTCAGATGAGCATATTTTGTTGCCTCATTATTGTTTGACACTGGCAGTTAACTATTTTTTCTTTCTTGCTCTCTTTCTTTTTTATTTCTCTTTAATATACCTGTTCAAAAAAGTTGGGGGGGGGGGGGGGGGCTCGAGGCTCCCGATCCCCGCCGTTCCTCGGGCCCTGACATGTAGGAATTTCAAGAATCATATTTCTTGCCTTGCTGTAAATTTAGGAATTTGTCTTTTTCCAACAAACACATACAAAAGTATAATTTACTAAAAAGTGAGGAAAAATTATGTCATTTCAGCATTATTTGTAATCCACCGTTATAGAATTAGAAATAAACCACGTTTGAATTTGATTTCCCCGAAGCCCCCCCCCCCCTATCAGTACGCCAGTCTCCCCTTTTTCTTTTTTCTTTCCCTTTCCTTCCTTCTCTCTCATATTTTTGATTGGGGGGGGGCAACAGCCTGCATGGGAGGCAAGGCCCTTTCGCCCCCCCCCCCCCTCCGACCTCCTTCTCCCCCCCCCCCTTTTCTTTTCTTCTTCCTCTTCTTTCTTTCCCTTTCTCTCCTCTTTTCCTTTCTCTTCTTTTCCTTTCTTCTCTCTCTTTTTTTTTTGTGGCTGGGGGGGGGGGGGGGCCAAGGCCCGCTCGCCCCCCCCCCCTGGATCCGCGCCTGGAAGAGGGCACGGGGGCAAATTTCCCTTGAATCATCGAAATTTGGTATCTGCCTCCTTACCGCTTCTGGTGCCTCTCGATGTATGGAGTACATTAATATATTACGATGCTTAATTGTGCATGGTGCAGTTTTACTATTTTATAAAACATTACACTGAAGACAACTTTCAAAACCTATTTTCAGGCCTACTTATAAAGAAAGCAACTCTTTCCTGGAGACTTATATGCATTTTCGGGGACAATGTCTCATATTTAGTATGAAATTAGCGGGCCACGATCGAGGAAAAAAAGCCTGACGCATTTTATCAATCCAATTTCGTCAAAAAACACGCTTCCCGAATATGAGGTGATGGCTGCCTGAAAATTTGAACTTTAAAAACGCGGGAGGGGGGGGGGGAGGGGGCTACTCAGATTTGGTTTTGACGGGGGTGTGCCGCTCAAGCTTCGAAAGTAACCCCTACCTTTATTAGGGGTCATTTATATGGGACATGTTTTTCGAAAAAAGGACAAAATTGTCACAATTTTCGGGTGTTTTTTAGGAGAAAGAATATTGTTGATTTTGTTGTTGTAAGAGAGTGTATGTATAACTCTTTTTACCCCCCCCCCCCCGCATGTCCTAATAATTATGTGAGACCCCCTTAGCCCCCTACCGCCGCTTTATTCCGCATGAATAAACGGCTGATTATTAGACTATTCCACGAAAGTTCATTAAACGGCTGATTATTAGACTAGTGCGAAAAGTCTGCTGCTGCTTGTGTCTCTCTAGCTCTACGATCGAGTCAAGAAAACCCGGAATTCTGCAATAAAAGGTATAATTTTTCACGTCTAGGAGCAAGAATATTGTTGATTTCTTAAGAGAGTGTATGTATAACTCTTTTTCAGTATTTATGCAAGTAACATTATTTGTAGTTTATGGTCTAATACAAATATATTTGTCTGTAATCATGAATAACTATTTTTGGCATTTGCACTCTTTGTTCAACTGATGCGCCGAGGTGCTTGAAATAGCTGCGGCAACTTGTCATGTGGCATCGCCGTCGCGTCGGCTTAGCTGCGGCTTGGCTTGGCGTTGGACGAACTCTGCACCAGGCCTATTCTAAGCCAGTGTTGAACAAGCGCAATTCGCAAGGGGAGGGCAAACTCCCCAACTCTGCACTAGGTCTATTCTAAGCCAGTGTTGAACAAGCGCAAGGGGAGGGCAAACTCCCCAATCGTTGCATCGCGGCCGCGGGTAGTTCGATAGATGTATTCCCATTCTCAGAATAATTCAGAAGGCTTTTTCAACTTGTTTTTCAAGTTGTGAAGTTCATGAGAGCATTGATTGATTGGTGACCACCGTGTTTGTCAGTAGGGATGCATGGTCCGAGATCGAGGATCGTCCGCGTTAGACCGAAAGCTTCAGTCTCTCTAATCGTCGGTTGTTCCACTGAGACTACGTCTGGCTCCACTAGACCTCTGATTATAGAGACTGAAGTCTGGGGACCTCTTTCTGTGAGGCACTGTTGTTGTTGTTTTTTGTTGTAATGGCAATCAGTCAAGACCTGACTATTATCACCAACGCCTTTCTTTTTAATATTAATTTCTTTCTTTCTCTTTTTTAAAAAATAAGAGTATCAAAAATATAATTTAAATATAGATTCTAGGCTTCTCTCTTTTTTTTCTTTTTCTTTTTTTTTCCCCTTAAAATGAAATGAAAGAGAAAAAAGATGAAGAAAAAAAAAAAGAAAAGAAAAAGAAAAGTACGGAACAAATGGTTCGGTTCGACCAGACCGCGATGAATGAGATATGCAACAAGATTTTCACTCTTTACATCCTCATAACTGCTGCAATTATAACACAAATTAAAAATAACATATATATAGCTTATTTGACTTACGATAGCTTGCTCATTTAGATCCTAAATTAATGATTAATCCGAAAAAGTCTCGTCGTCAACATTATCCGTCTTGGTGTTAGTTGATGAATATTCATTTTTTCTTTTCGAACGTCCAATAGCTACCGTAGCTACGTACGAGTTAGACCGAAAGCTTCAGTCTCTATAATCGTCGGTTGTTCCACTGAGACTACGTCTGGCTCCACTAGACCTCGGTTATACAGACTGAATGACTGCCTATGCCATCGTATGTTGAAGATATCACGGCTAGATTTTAGCCGTTAGGCCCCTCCCATAAACATGACAAACTTGCCACGGCCGTATTGTTATGCCCCCAAAATCTCCCAAAATCCCCCAAAATGTCAGCGAAAATGTGGACAATCCTTATTTTTGCGGACGCATCTGTCCGTGTTTACAAAGACGATCCTTGTTTGTGTGGATGATCCTTATTCTCGGACCAGCGCCCCTACTGTTTGTGGAAGGCCTTAATTCCGGTGGGTTCTCAGATTTTGTTAAGACAGGGCTGTGCTGCTCAAGCCTTGAAGCCCCTACCCATATTTTAGGGTCATTTGGGGGGATTTTTCTTGAAATATTAAAGCCCAATTTTCAAATGTTTGCCATGCAAACTACCAACAATTTTGGAATTTCTGAAAAAGCGGACCCATCTTAAATGTTTCGGGATATTTTTTGTTAACAATGGGACCCATAATTAGAGATTTTTTGTGTGAAAAAGTGATTCATTAGAGCGGCACACCCCCATACGTCTTAATATGCGAGTATCCCCCGAGCTTAATTCCATATCTTCTTTCACAGGTGCAGGTGTTACCTATTTGAGGTCATCATTGTCATCTAAGATGTCTGGAGCTTCCAGGAGAAGCATGGGAGGATTCATGAATACATCGCAATCCTGTAAGTACTTTAATTGTTTTATGATAACTAATGTTGAGTCTCTTTGCTTGAATTGTATATTCTTGTTAATTTGAATATCTTTCCAGCTATTAATTATGTTTAGTGAATGAAGAGAAGTCTATGCGACTATGTCACTTAATCAACATTTAGGGGCATTCATAGCATTTTATCCTGATTCCTTAGACTTTGAGTTTTTAGTTCATATTTCGTGAAAACAAATTCTTGATGTTTTGAAAACATATATTTTTTATAGAGGAACTACTTCTTATTAGAAGAAGCCTTTTATATTATAACACATGTATTTATGCCGTAAAAACATTTGTTTTTATCAAATTTAGAATGTAAATTTTCCTCTCTTTTTTTCCTTCAGCCCATTCTCGTCCATTTAACACTCCAACAACTGGAGTTATTGCACCTGGTGGTAAATCAAGCAGTCCTGCCAAAGGGGTAAGAAAATTTCAATTAAATATTATATTTAGGATTATCAATGTGGAAAAGAATACATTCTTAGGAGACTGATGTTGTGCCCTTCAAAACTTGTAAGGGTTTTTAACCAGAAATTTCAAGTCAGAAATTGTTTGGCTATGAAGTCCACCTGGGGGCCGTTTCTCGAAACCAACTCCATGACAGTCATATCTTTGTCGCCGACCTACGGAGATGTCATGAAGTGGATAAACCGTTTCACAAAGCCATGACAGACATGATATCGATATATCGATACTAGCAGCTCAAGAACATAGTCTTTGTCACGATCTATTTGATTTATCACGAATAACCCCAAACAAGTTTTTGGGCTAAAATTGTTCAAAAAGAAACATATACATATAAATTCTCCTAAAATAAATAATAAATAGTGTCATTGTCAAATGTAGATCATCAAACGATTTGCATATTTTTATAAAGATTCTTAAATTGAAGAAAAACCGGTGAGTGTTGACAGTCGAATCAAAAGTTAGTTGAAGGATACCGTAATGTGATAGTTTATTAATACGTACTTTTTTGTTTATTGTGACGAGGAATTTTAGGAAAAATACCTTTTCTCAGCCAGTTTTTATTCTAGAGTCTCATAAATACTCGTTATATAATTGATTTGATATTGAAAATATAATTTAGAAGAAGTAATTAGAGAGGAAATAATAATGCACATAGGCCCCAAAGGTATGACGGTATCCTAAGAAAAGACTATGGATCGACTATGGAAAACGGTGTGTAACATTCTTATCTCTCCTAATTATATGTTATAGTTTAATAATTTGTGATTTAATATTTATATTCAGCTTTTTAAAGTTTCTGTATAATTTGTATTATCACTTTTTTATATTTGCATTTCGCATCCCAGAGAATTACGTACCGAACTCGTCTATATTTTTCTCAAAATGATAGTGAAACTAATCGTACATTTCGCGGCCCATGGAATAGCAACAAACTGACTTGTGATGGCGCTTTACACCAATTAAAAAGATATGACGGGTTCGGAGCAGTGACAACTCGCTTGTCGCGGAAGTTGTCGCTCATCTTGGCAAAGACGGCTTTGTGAAACACTTAGCTGACAAGTTGCGTGACAGTGGCGAGATGTCGTTGATCTTGTAGTTATGACGGTTTCGAGAAACGGCCCCCTGTATCACTAGAATTCATGAATTAAATATAAGGAGTTTCCCATTTTAATATTTGTATTGTGAATTGCATTTTCCTTGTGGATTACCTGATGGGAATGATAAAGAGCATGAGTAGTTTTGTCTTCTTGATAGCAAGAAATGATTCAGAGGAGACATTCTTGCACTTTTCTTTTTGAAAGAACATTTTAAATAAGCACATACAAGAGTGCATTGATCATGATTTATTGGATATATCAATTGTTGTTGATTAGCATGCCATTAATAATGAATTAAGGAACGGTAGAAGTATTCATGTGTTTTGTAAATCTAATGAGATTTCATTGCTGCCACCCCAAGGGTTCTCATGACTCCCGCATCCCGAAGCCACCCAAACCACCAGACAAGCCCCTGATGCCTTACATGAGGTACAGCCGCAGTGTGTGGGAGAAAGTGAAGAATGACAACCAGGATTTGAAGCTGTGGGAGATTGGAAAGATCATCGGTCAGATGTGGAGAGACCTAGCTGAAGAGGGCAAGCAAGTTTTCACAGAAGAATATGAAACAGAAAAGGTAGGCTCACTGCTATGTTACTCCTCAGACATTGGTACATGTATACCTCTACCATCACATGGGTGCAAATTTCCGGTGTCTGTACAGGAAGTTATGCACTTTTTGTGAATTATGATATGTGGTGTGGTAATGCGGTCTTTATCAGTTTCTACCTTTATAATAATTTCCATATATATACAGACAGAACTTGGCTCAAAATTCATCACCTTAGTGATCAATATATTATCAACATGTTAACAAACAAATTGTTTGATTCTCTACAGAACTTGTGCAAAGTAATACATATGCAGAGTGCCAGAAGGGCCCTTATATGGCTCTCAACAGAGGATGTGTCCAAACTTCCCTGGGATGTTGGTGGGGAGAGAATATATCAGCGCTAATTATACTTTGTTTTAAGCCTGAGTCATTACGGTTTTTGTGCTAAACGGATAACCGTTAAAAGTATACGGGCGGTTTCGTTTAACCGTTAAATAATAATCTGAAAAAGTGAAAATACAGTATTTGTAATAGTGCTGTAGCTCGGAACCCTGCTGGTCTTCAGACTGTCGGCTGAGCATTCCGAGCTGGACTATGGCACAAATTGGGTCATCCTGATAAACAGAGACCAGTAATAAACAACATAAAACATGTCTTATTATTCCTCATCTGAATCTGATATCATGATTAACCTTGCAAAGTTACTCTGTGAAGATAGCTTGATCTGTGACGTGTTTATATATGCCTTTGCAATGCAATGTTTGCACGTGGTCAGGGAGAGAGCTCCCTGCATATATCATTGCCATATGAAAGTATGTGCAAGTGTGTATCACACACCCTGCAATGAGCTGATCCAAGTTAGTGACCAATCAGGAAGTTTCTCTAGCTATGTGGGTGGAGTTTGATACCAGCATAAATTACAGGTTGGTGACCGCACATGCTTTCACCTACCCAGTTCAGTGGGAGGTCAAGAAGCCACGCCCACATGTGTGCATGTGACAAGCATGCGCTCTCCATCTGTGTGTATGTACAGTGTATTTGGGCGCTGGAGGTTTGCGTGTACATGTGTGTGTGACTGAGAGAGCATGCATGGTCTAGCATGTCCCTGCATGGACCAGGCATGCAGGGACATGAGAGAGTGAAGTAGTAAGACTAGACAAGTGAGACTATTAATAGAAAGGGTGGCTGTGTTAATCGGCTGAATTGAAGAATGATCAAAAACTTAAATTACTCACAATATCCAAGACTTTGTTGATTGATATTTCTAAAACTTCAATTATTATTGTTATCATTATTTTTGCATTTTATTTATATATATGAACATTATTTTAGGGGGCGAGTCGGCAAGGGATGGATATTAATATTGAGAGAGAGAGAGAGAGAGAGACTTGGGGAGAAGGGATGTGAGAGGAACTGACCATCGAATGTGTAAACATTTAGAACTTTGCTTGTGAGAGTGCAGTAATAAGAAAAGGTACATGAGCAATGAACACATTGCAGAGAGAAGGGAATAAAGAGGGTGAGAAAAGAGAGAAGGGGGCTGGTTGTTTTATTGTTTACAAATTCATTCATGGAGATTACTGCTGCCAGAAAGCTGGCGCGCAGCGGACAGGGTGTAACATTACACTGCGGTTTCTTTGATTATCTTTATCATCGGCTATTAGCACATTCCAAAATGTATGCAAATAAAGGTTAAACGGAGCAAGAAATGCCAAACGGTTTTGATGAATGCGGTCGGATAACCGTCGGTTAAACAGTTTGACTCAGGCCTAATACAAAGTTACCAAGTAATTTTAATAATTTCACAGGAGGAATACAACAGAGCGCTGAAGTCCTATCACAACTCACCAGCTTATCAAGCATGGATGGTGGCAAAAGGAAAAGGTACCACCGATTTCTTGATGTTATTCTAAATATTATTCATCCATTTTTGGGATAATTAACATTCAAGTATTTAGTGCTTGTTCCAAACCTCAATAATCCTTAAAGATGAGTACCAAAACACTTGAGGAAGTACTGAATTATTCAGTCCATGGCGATTCACCAAACCATTCACAACCATATAATAACTCCCATGGTAAATAAGTTGTGTACAAAATAATTGTTTACAGGTTTTGTAATGTTAACTTTTATGTTGTAAATTTGCCTGTATGTTAATAAAATTTCATTTGCTTAGAGTCAGAACAGCATTAATCTTGTACTCTTTAATACAGAGTTAATTTTTTAGCAAGTTTGAATGATGATATGCCACTTGTTCTTTACATCAGAGATATTGCTTTCATGTGATGTGAATGTATTTATCTATTTCCAGCTCAGCAGGCCATAGAACAGGAGTCTGAGATGGATGGTGCTATCAAATCAGAACCAAGAATGAGCATGCAAGCTGCAGAGGATGATGATGGTTAGTTAATTATCCAGGGCTTCTAGATCAAGATGCATACATCAAAAAGTGCTCTAGTTTGTGATTCTTGTGACCACCGAGCGGCAACTACCTGAATTTTTGCACAATGATGGAGAAAAATATGAACAATAACCACAAAAACTCGTCAAGCGTGAAAGTTGCACATTAATTAGTAATCATACTTTAGATTAATCATATTTTTGTTTGTCGCCCTCTTGAGTCCAAATAGAGAAAATAAGCCCAATGCGTGTGGATATCTATTGTTCCTTTTTTTTTGAGGTGAATATTGTGATGTGCAGGATGTTGAAATTTGTTATTCACATGATGAAAGAATAAAGTGTGAACTTAGCTTAGCTTTACATCCTATGCGAGGGATTTTGTTTTGTTTTGTTTGGGGGGGGGGGGGGTTGCCGCAATTGTTTAAATATTTGTTTTAACTTAATGAATATAATTAGACCAATAATCATATATGATGATACTGATCTAATTTAATAATAACATAACTAATAACTATAATAAGCATGATAACAATGATAATACTAACAATAAAGATTATATTGATATGAACATGAATGTGATATTTATGATAAATTATATAGATCTTGATTTAATTATAATTAGTGAAGTAATTTTGATTAATATTAGGATGATTAATTTATTTCAACTATCATCATTGCCTTGTGTTGATATATGCTCATCACATTTTCTTTCCCTTGACTCTCTGATCTTCTTTTCCAAAGTATCCTTCATCCACATTTTACTCTCATGTCACCCCCCCCCCCCCTTCCCCCTCCTTGACTCTCTCTTTCTCTCTCTGATTTTTTCTCTCTATACATTCACTCTGTCTTTTGCTCTCTCTCTCTCTCTCTATCTCCCTCTTTGTTTCTTTAATCTCTATCTCTCTATCTCAATCTTCCTTTCTCGCCTAATTCAACCCCCCCCCCCCCCCCCCGCAACATAGTAGACCGTAAATAATTTTGACTGAATGACAAAAAGTATCCACACAAGGACAAAGCATCATCATATTCAATTTGTATAATATTGATAAAATTACTGAACATTATCATGCACATTTGACACATAATAAATGCATGTAGTTATTTTTTTACGTTTTCAGCTTTTCTTCATTAACAGCATTTTATTAGATACTATGTAATTAACCTTTCTCTTCTTATTCTGAGTTGCACATCCATTGAGTATGCAGTGTAACAATAAAGTTATGCGTGCACATACTAATCATGTGTATCAATGTCAACCACATACATACATTAGCTTTGAATAACTATCAAAATACATATAAACAAAACATAAATATAAAGTATGCAATACATGTACGTACAAAAATCTTCAGCATTATATAATTTTTCTAAGGACACAGATAAAATCCAATATAAATTAATATGAAACTGTGTCAAAATCGTCACAATATTGAGACAAACTGGTATTTCTTGCAACACAAAATATCTTGTTAAAAATTTCTTTCTCTCACGTTTTAATACCAAGCTACTTGTAAATATAGGCAAATAATAGGAAGAATTGTGTAAGAACTTTATAGATAGAAGTGCTATTAAAGCAATGAATATTCAAATAATGATATATTGACCATGATAAATATGCTCAAATAAGAATAGAATATCACCTCTTAATTGATTTATACACTTATACAAGTGATTTTGATACATGAATATAAAACAAGTGAATTGGTGTTCTGTTAATACAGCTATAAAAAAAAACCTATAAGAATTTACCACTTTTACGAGTCATTGGAAAAATGATAAACTATTCTTACTGCCTTCATCGCAAGGGATTTTGAAACATACCTGTAGATATACCAAAAAAGTGAATTGGGGTTCTGTTAATACAACTAAAAATATAAGAATTATCTACCAAATGACATACTATTCTTGCAGTGCATCGCAAGTGATTGTGATACATGAATATAGGAAGCGAGTTTCATAGACGCAGGCTATGTTAAGTGGAAAACAATCCATCCCTCGGATAGGACGTTAAATGGAGGCCCCGTGTACAGGAGAGTCACCACCCTTGCACGTTAAGAACCCAATGCACTATTCGTATAAGAGTAGGAGGAAACCCCGGTGTAGTAGTTCATCCGCACACTCCAATCAGGCCAAGTATATACGGCATCTGCAAGAATCTTCAGTATTGAAGGAGGCAGAATGGCAGATTATCTTGAAGAAGAAGAAAAAAACAAGTGGATTGGTTTTCTGTTAATTTACAACATCGAAATAGAAGAATTCTCTACCAAGTCACATACCGTACTATTCTTGCAGTACATCGCAAGTGGTTTTAATACTCAAAAAGTTTAATATACCGGTAATGATACTTGAAATTAAACAAGTTCTGTTAATACAGCTCGAATTATAAGAATTCTTCTTAACCTCCACAAGCTATTGGCAAATTGGAAAAGTGACATACTATTTGTGCACTACAATGTACATCGCAAGTGATGTTTATACATGAATATGATAGAGACTAAGTGTTTATACAGTTCGAATTGTGGTGGAGTGAGATTAAGAATCCATATATTGTCGGTCTATTTCGCGTGCAAAATTGTAATGACTTTGCGATCGTTTGCCCGTTTTGTAAACAAACTTGGATGGTATTGGTAGATGCTCTACAGCTAGTGACGTGACTCATGACTTCAATGTTATTTCGGGGTCACAGATACCTTAATTATGTCAGACGTCAAACGAGTTCAGACCAGAACAAATTTACATTACTGTGAATGAATTATAGCCCTTCTCTACTTTAGCTCTGCTCTGTACGTTAATTATGCAATTCAGGTACAATTTATGTTTATGACACCTAAATTGCAGTAATACTAAAACACAATAAATATCACATCTACACATCATATTGTATTGGTACGAACATGAGTCGACTTAGAGTCTAAACATGGCATCATGCCAATATTTGCCAAACAAAGGCCATGCAAACTTGTGCATACATATTATTACTATATAGACCTACAGCTACATAGCCCACCTTGTTGTTGTGCATACATCGTCATCGTCTGCTTTGGTTGCGATGACACTTTCTGGATGATTCTTCAACTCTTTCCATAGGGTGGAACACTCTAAAAACTTGTTGAAGTTTTTCTCTAAAAAGGGAATAACTCGTTCATGGGTTTCGATTGCGTGCATGAAACAGTAAAAAGAAGCTTTCCCCTCAGAATCACCAGCTTCCGACGCAATGATGAAGACCTGTACGCGTCCATCTTGTACAGTGAAGGTGAATTGCAACGAGGGATGCGATTGGTCAAGAGAGGATTCACCCTTTCAAATTGGGTGAAACGCACAAGCTGGTTGGCTTACGATCATGCTGAAAAAATAAATATTTTTCTCGGTTTTTTTCAAATTACTAAAAAATGTTCCATTTTCACGCTTGTCGAGTTTGAGACAAGACATTTATAATATTTATACATAATATCTCAGAATATAAGGTAGTTGCCTAACGGTGGTCACAAGAAATCGACTTTTTGGGCTTTGCATCCCGGTCTATTCTCACAAACTTTTTTGGAAGGGGGTATTAAACTTTTTACAGTGTGTATGTACGAACCCTCTGGGTTTCAGGCTTAGATTTTCGATGCCCATGTGTCACGAGCGCCTGTTAGTGTAGAGCCATGAATATCATTGACCCATTAGTAAATAATTGCTTGTGATTATTTCTGCCATAAGTATGCACACTGTACAAGAATATTGCATCAGAACAAAGGCTTCGGGATGGTTTGCTCTTTAAACATACCGGTGCTAAATTTTCTACGAAGACCTTTCTACATTATAGTCACTGTTGCTGGGCAAATACAAGAATATAAATATACTTTCAAATGCAAAGCTTTACCTTGTATTTTCATGGCCATATTTTAGTAATGATAATAATGCAGACATTTATAATGCACAACGTATCCACCAGACGGTCATGGTCATAGTCATGGAAGATTAATCAGGAATATGTTTGAAATAGTCTGTTATTGTTTGACAATCTGAGAAACAGAACCTAAGGCTCACATCCAAGTTAAAGAAATGTCAAATTTATCAATAAATCAAGAAATGAATTTCATTATTAAGGAGCTCTTTACTTCAAGCTTTGCTTGTTAAAATATTTAACCATGGTATTGGTCTAATAAAATATATTGTGAAATACTTGTACTTCCCTATATGGTACTTGGTCTATATATGGCTCATCCTTAGATTTCTTCCTACTCCTAGATCAAGAGGATGGGTATTCTGTAAAGCATATTGCAGCAGCTCGTTTCCAGCGTAACCATCGCCTAATCAATGAGATCTTCAGTGATGCTGTGGTACCCGACCCTAGGACTGTCGTTACTGACCAACGCATGCAGATCTTGAAGAGACAGGTCCAATCTCTCAAAGTACATCAGGTCAGTAAATCAATTTGATTTGACAGACTCTAAGGCCCATGATTTTGAAAGAGGCCTGTAGTAGGCCTAGCTTAACATGGACCACAGATTTATTGAAGGCCAAGTTGCATTAAATCTCTTCTAGAACAGCATTAAACGGTTGATTAATGTTAGTTCAGATACATGTTTCATATGGTTTTGGACATTTAGAGTTGGGTAGGGGATCAGACACAAGTTAAAGATAAAGGTGAGTTCTGGTCACGCGATTGCATTGTGAAAGAAAAGGTGTGGAGTGGATCAGAAAAAGTTGATCATATAGCATGTTAGTATTGGTGTGTACTGCAAGGTTCTGGAGTCATCAAAATGATCATAAATTTGGCCCAGTCTTGGTAAAGTAACAATCACTGTACACAGAAAGATGTATATGGGACAACACAAATGGTGTCAGGGCTAGTACTACCTCGATTTCCTTATCTTTCTATGCTCATTACTAAGCCAGTATACATTTTCTTCCAAAATTGTTTGGCAAATGACATTTATTTGTAATCTTGAACATTCAGTGTAAGTTTCGTTAGATTCTGTGAGAATTAATTTTCCTTTTTTACCAGAACTTGAGTTTATCTTTAATATGTATTTCTCTTGAGAAACTACAGGATACAAGAAGAATAAGTATAGTTTTCAGACCAGCAACATATTGTGACACAGACGTGAATGTGCAGCATTTTATATTGAAAAAATATGTGGTAATATTTTAAAACATACTTGAAAAGAAAAATTTTCTCAAAAAGAATGAATGCCGATAATACCAAAATAACCACCAAAAAAATTCCTGCTTGTATGGAAAAAACGGCATGATGAATGAACATTTTTGCATGGAAGTGTGTCGCGCGTGGTTGTAAGTTTCGTTTTTATGAATTCCTTTTTTTTGCTTGAAATTCCTTTTTTTTGCCATCATGATTCCTTTTTTTGGTCGCACAAGGTTGGCAGCTCTGATTATATTATTTACAGAACACTCTAAATTCTGTTCAAGATAAAAACATGCACTGAAAGATGTTATATATCTATTTAATTTTCTCACAATTTAGCTTTTAATAGAGAAGTTGAACATCTTTTGACTACCAGTATTAATGAAATTGACTTACCGTATCTATATCTTTTTCTTCAATCTCAACAGAAGAAGCTGGAAGCCGAGTTGCAACTCATCGAAGAAAAGTACCAGGGCAAGAAACGAAAGTTTGTTGAGTGCAGTGAGAATTTCACTGCTGAGATGAAAAAGGTGAGGATATCCTCAAATTATACATCAGGCACCGGGTTAACATTGTGTTGCACTTAAAAAATGTCTGTCAGAATTGACATTCCTGGCGCCTTGGTGAGAAATGTAATACCGGTATTACTTGAAAGTGTTCGTGTAACCAAGCATAGATTCTAAAACATTGTATGGTATACAAATATACAATGACACTCGAGGATCTGGCTGAAACTATTCGCATCGAAGGAACATCAACTAGTACTATTCTCCCGAGGGCCATCGGCCCGAGGGAGAAAAGTACTAATGATGTTCCTGAGTGCGAATAGTTTTAGCTTGTTCCGAGAATGAGTCATTTTATATTTGTTTTATATCCCTTCCATCTGTATTATTCCTTGTACACTTCTGTAATAACATGAACCTTATACTCACATTCACATCTACATTCAGATCAAAAAGAAATAAAGAAAATTGCACGGCTCAAACGAAACATTGAAGGATGTAAAAATGTTTAGCTGGCGCTAGTGTAATGCAGTTATCGCACAGCGTTAATTGCATATTAATGGCTTGAGCGCCGTGACACCGCGGGGGTTGACCGCGCAGAGGCATTTGAAATCATGTACGCGCTCGCTGGGAAAACGCATAGTTCAAGAACATGCGTTTTTGTATTGTGACGTAACGCATAGTACCTTTTTTCCCTAGGGAAAAAAAGGTACTATGCGTGACGTCAACAATAAAAAGGTACTATTTCGATGTAGGCGGCAGGAAACGTCTTTTATAGTAAAACTATTCATTTTCTTGTTGTGTACACTCCTAATGCAACAATCTTACGATAAGGGATATAATACAAAATATACAATTTTAAGAAGTTGCCTCCCAAATATGTAGTTTCCACTACTTTCTTGTCATCGATTTGGCATGATGATACTGATCTAGTTCAAAGTGATTGCCAGTATTTTAAATGTATGAAGCTGAAGTGAAATGTTGGGAAGAGGGAATTCTGAATCAAAAAGTGTTCTGTTGCTTCCATTTCCAGAATTCTAAACAACATTATAAATTTTCCTAGAATGTGTACCACAGTATTAACAATATGTTGCCCTTATCCCTAGTAGCAGAACAGTAGGTGCAGTGATAGCAGCGGATATTAAAGTTGTTATCCCCACCTATGCTTATCCCTTTGTGATATAAGGGAGGTATATATGACATGATGTACATACAATTATGAGTGTAATTCTAATTCAAGTGCTTCTTATCTCCTTCTTTGCTACCAAGTTTTTAATAGAATTATCATAATTAAAAGCTTTTGAGTGTTGAATTTTGCCTTTCTTTGCTTGTTTCAATGATTGATTTGGCATGAAGATACATTTCATTAGATTACACTTCACAAATAGGGTGCCTGTTACTGTTATGAGAAGTGAAGCAGCAAGTCTGAGTACAAATGTATTGATCAACTCTCAATCTCTTTACCTGCCTATGTCAAAGGAGATAAACTTATTCAATATCTCCATCTTGTTGCTTGCATGTAATAATGTTACTTTTTTTTCTTCTCATGTCGTGTTCACAGCTGTGTGCAGAGAAGGTTGAGATCAAATGGGATGAGCTGATGTTCCCAGACTATTCACAATCTTGGGCTGCTGGTCAAAGGCCTGTATTGGCAGCCAAGTTTCTCTCACATGCTGCTGCACAACCAGTCATGGCTTCTCAGGTACAGCCCTTCTTCAAAATACTTAAAGAAGTAAAAGAAAAAATATTTGTAAACTTAAGTGAACTTAATCAAGTTACCCACACACTGATTGAGTATAGACAGATGTGTACAAAAATCAAACTTGAATCCCCCCCAATTTTTGTTTGCTTTGTGGATGACATTTCTGACCAAGAATGGCTAGCAGGTGTGATGGGTCCGAAAGGTTTAGCTCATTGGAGATGATTTTATTTTCACTTTTCATGAATCTCCAATGAGCTTTATCCTGAGTAATCTCTGGCTTGGTCTCTAGTAAGTTAAGAACCATTAAGCTAAGAAGCAGTTGAGTACATGTATTCAATTCATTCTGAAGTTTGGATTGTGGGAAATAAATTGTAAACGGTATCCTAACTGTTGTCATCTTTCTATGTATTGTATGTAGGTTCAAGCAGTACCTATGCCAAACACCCAAGTCTTGCGCAGACCTCCCAGTGATGTACCAGGCATCAAACCAGTCCAGGAGAGCCAGCAGGATGTAGGTCCAATGCCCCCTCAGCATGTGGAACCTGCCGTAGAACAGGCTGCAAAGGCCAGCTCCTACTCGTCCTCTTCATCGCAGAAGAAAGGTAAGAAAGACTCTCTGTTGATCTATTAGGCCTAAAAAGAAAAAAGATGTTGTATTGCCCTTTAGGTGCCAAAACACGGGTCGGGCTGATATTTCTCAGTTTGAATTCTTTAATATAATATTTTTCTTCTAAAAAACGGTAAAAAAACAAAGGCAATACAACATCTTTTTTTTCAGGCCTTTGCCTGATTTCAGGTCTTATCACCTCTTTGTTATAGGCTTTTTCAGGCTTTTAGTAGTTTGTGTGGAACATAATGGGCCTGAATTTATTAATGGAGTTACACAATCTTGTATCTCCGCTTTGATGATGAGTGTTGCTTGAGAAGTTGAAACTTTCACAGTAGTAGGAAGGTAGCCTGGTTACATGTGAGGTCATTTTTGTCAATGGAAGCTTATCTACAGTTAATTGTATATACGTCCTTATTTGTAGGTGTGAGCAGGGCTCAAATTAAATTTTTGTCCACGGGGGCTCTTCCAAAAAAAAATAGCCCCCGTGAACCTTCTCACGGGGGCTCTTTTAGTGCTGATGGGGGCTCTTATTTTAATACAAATTTCCATTGGATTGGTACCCATGAAACTCCTAAATTCCTTGGTATTTTATCATTATCATTTATTTAAAGAGATGGTTTATTGATTTCAAACTTGACTGAATTTGGTATCATTGCAATCAAAAAATTACACTGAGTAAAATCATTACATTTGTGTAACTTGTACATTCGAGCGAAATTTATAAAAGTTGATTGAACTTGACGAAAAATCAACCCACTCAACGTTCCAAAAACATTGTAAGTCAGCTGATTTTTTAAGTGACGTCACAATATAAACAGCGAGCCGCTCAGCTGAAATGATTGACGACGGTGCGAGATGCAGTTTGCGTGCGATTCACATGTATTGCAATAGGGACTTTTAGATTTGCACATCAACAGCTTTGACTGCAACGTGTGACGTCATTTTAAGGCACTGCGCATGCGTTAAGTCGTCTCAGTCGGCGATCGAGAATGCGTCAACCTTGATTTTCCTAAATCTAGTACATACATACATGTATACATATTGATATTTATAGAGCGCCTTTACATGCTCAAGGTACTAGTATGCCGCGTGCGCATAACATATACAGTTCCTCAGGTAGACAAAGGAACATCCCTTCCCTGCTATTATGTAAACATGTGTAGAACAGGTGTCACATGCATATTCACCTGTTCTACACATTTTTAGATAATAGCAGTGAAGGGATGTTCTTTTGTTGAGGGTAGAATGAGGAACTGTATATTTTGTCCTCTTTCTTTGTCCGTGATGTTCATAGTGTTACTTCCTGCATGCATGTATATCGTCGAGTGCAATCTAAAAGATTTCTAATTGTAGTCAACATGGGCAGTTAAGTACGTTGACACGCATGATCAGTCGGTGTTCGTCGTGTTCTCGTCCACTCAATCTAAAAGTCCCTATTGACTCTCGAGTACCGTACCCATTTAAACCTAACGCTGTTTACCTTCATCAAAATCCCCTGGAAATATGGATATGGACGAAAACATACTTGAGTATACTCCAGAAGGCTCCTCCATGGCATGGTTTCGGTTCTTAATCTGACGTTAGTTTAGATAAATGGTATATAACTTCGAAAAAGCGAGTGAATATATCGTCGATGTAGCGTTCAAGTTTCCCGTAGCTGGTAGCTGTGCGTGCGTACTCTGTGCATGTACTATGTGTGCAATACACTGACATCTATATGCGTGCATCACATCTAGCGCAGCTTGCTAGCCAGCCTAGCCCGTAGGCCGGCGCTCAAGCTAGCCGTGAATCGCGAACCGGACTGATCTGTTTCTCTCGGTTTATCAGGTCCTATACGACTTCATTTATAAAAAATGTAAATTAATCAGCCTAATCACACATTTTTGTAATGAATATCTGGACAATTCTATGTAAATTTGTCGCCTATTTTACTCCAAAAGAGTCGTTAGGTCAGCATGCCAAATGTCCTTTGCCTTCCCAGATCAGACACATACACGCTGAAGTGCCCTCAGAATATGTGATTATTTTTACCGATTTTTATGCTCAAATGTGACGGAAAAAAATATAAAAATCAAACAAACATTTGTAAAAAGTATCATTTATTCAGTGTATCATTTATCTCATTCAAAATGCCAAAAAAAGAGGAAATATCACCACTGGCGGTAAATATACAAACAACGTTAACCCATTATCTGAAAATTGTAATGGGTATCCAACATTGTCCCGAATGTGTGATGTAGGTTGTTCATATTGTGACGTCATAGTTTCGCATGTAAAATAACGCCGTCAATTCACTTAGTGAGTGGGTTCAGGAAAGGGTAACAAAATTGCATTTAATTTATTCCTCACAACAGTGAGGGCTTCAAAAGTACTTTGCTCATTTTGTTAATGTTCTCAGCAATCTGTAGAGGTGTAATTTGCTCATTTTCCACATTTCAATGAACCATCTCTTTAAGTCAGCATTCTCCCTCTTAGAAATTTACTTGTTACATAGCTGTATACTTTTATCCCCGTGATCAGTGGCGGGGGGCCGCCCTGCCCCCCCCCCCCCTCTGGGAAAAAAGAAGGGGGGAAAAAAAGGGGAATTTTCTTCTTTCTTTTTTTTGAAAAAAGAAGTGTTCCTTTCCCACTTGTATCACAGAGAAACAACAGTTTTAGTTAAGTCTAACGTTAACGTTAATCTGTTATTAAAATGTAGAGTACAGCCCTTGGGCTTAGGCCTAATTTAGGTCGTAACTGTTACTGTTTGAAAATCTAAAGTAAAATTAGACGGTTTTCATGGTTAGACCAAGTAATTAAGAACAAAAAAGTTTACCCGTCACTGAGACCAGGTCAATCAATCTTCTAGATCCATTATTAGGGTCTAACGTTAGTAGATATAAGGTAGATGCAGGCACGGATCCAGCGGGGGTGAGCGGGCCTTGCCCCATCTCACATCACTCATTTTCTTTATGCAAGACAGGGAGAGAGAGCGAGAGAGAATATGTTAAGTGAGAATTATCGAGTACAACTATGAATTGCATCCTTTTCAATATTATTCAATTCGCTGAAAATCTTTATTTTATAATTCCACGGGGGCGATTTTTAATTTTGCAATCGCCCCCGTGGACAACCTGATGGGGGCGATTATGGAGCTCACAGGGGCGAATCGCTCATCGCCCCCGTGTATTTTGAGCGCTGGGTGTGAGATTATGTTACAGGCAGAGATCCTGTTTTAGAATACTGTAGAACCAGAAACCTTCAATATTATGACATTTTCATGAATTTGGGGAATGGTCAACATTAGCAAATTTTGTGATGAGAAATATGAATTTGATAAATCACAGCATGTAATATTTTGCAATTCAAGAGAGTTCTTGCTGTAAAAATGGCTGTCATTAACAATTTGTTTAAAAGATTTTTGTTTTACAGTAATATCATGTAATAATTATAATGAATTTATATTAAATTTCCCCAAGATCTGTCAACAGCCCAGTATATTTTCATAAAAAATAAACATTACTTAAATTGTTCATCCACAGATTCTCCTCGTAAGCCTAAGAAATTCCAAGGTCACCTTGATGCATTACTTCAGTCACCAGAAGAGAGCCAGTCTTGCCAGGATGAAACAGAGGAAGAGAAAGAAACACCTGATGCTGCAGTGGAAAAGCCTAAGGAGGGAGGAACACCGACAGAAGAAACACCCAAGGATGTAGTTCAGGAAGGGACAGGGAAAGACTTGATGGAAATAAGTAATGAAGAGGGAGCGAAGACAGAAGATGAGAAAGCTGGATCAGAAGTAAAAGCCAAGGATGATGTATCAAAAGACGAGGGAAGCAAGAATGAAAGCCAGAAGGATTGATAGAAGATTTTTCAAGGCTTACTTAGGTGGGTGAAAATAAGGAGGAAGTTATAGGCAGAGGCTTTTATGATAAAACCCATTGGACCATGTCTGACACGTTTTGTTATTAATAGATTGTAGAATAGTGGCAAGGACAAGAAGGATAATATTTTCTCTTTTGCTTGGTAATATGTTGTTACAAAGGACTTATAACCGAATTTGCCTGTATTTGTTCCCAAGGTGGTCATTCCAGAATAAATCATTATCATGTGATGTGATGAGCAACAAGCCCCATTAAAAGTGAAGTATGTTGTGTCTGAGAACCAGACTTTCTTTCTCATATTTTTCTGAACTCTCAGACAAATTTGTATTCCATTTGTGTTAGCTTATTTAAACCGTTACACTGCATTTGAATTTGTTAAAACATTTGGTGCTTATGTGATCAATCCATTATGGCCCAAATTCACAAAGGATGTTTGTCGACAAACCTAGGTTTATGTGCGTCATATGACGCATTTCGACATGTTTTTACAGACCAAGGTTTGTAAAAACGAGTAGAAATGACGCACATAAACCTAGGTTTGTCGACAAACCTCCTTTGTGAATTCGGGCCTATGTGTTTATGTTGTTATTTGTATTGTTTGGGTCATTATGCCCCTCTTTTTGTTTTCATCTTGAGAATACTTTTGTTAGCCAGTCAGCTATCCAATAATTCCTGGCAACTGTTGTCAGCTGATGCAAAATTAAATCATCACATGTTTTTTTTTATACTTTTAAGTACATTGTATGGATACAAAACATGTGTACTCATATTATATGACAACCTATCACATCCTAAGTTACTTTATGTTAACCTGCAAAAATCTATAAATTATGACCCTGATTCGATAGATGAAGACAATTGGAGACTGTTTATTTAATTGCCATTCTCTCTGGAATTTTTATGATCAAAGGAAATAGTCTCAACTTTGAACATTAATGTATGCCTGAGAAGCATCAACATGAACCATGAAAACCCCTTTATTATAGTATTTTGCAGAATCATTCACAACCTGTGATCAACTGGACATAATTAGTTACTTTTATCATTATTCTAGACATGAAAAGGTTTGCTCAGCTTGTTTTGATAAATCACTAGTGATTCATGTGCTGTAACACCATATACTTTTCAAAAGCATACAGGGCAGTGACCCCTTCATTGAGAGTATGTAATAGGACTGAATTGGACAGAATATTATAGGAAGTTACTTCATATGACAGTATGTCTATTCAATGATAGATCAAAGAAAGGATTTTTGATTAATTTTTAGCACACAACAACTAGTGGTCTAGCTATGACAAATAGGCACACCATAACCGAATCGCTAGTTGGAGATTCTCTGTATCATTGGAGATGGTAAATGAACTTTCTTTTTCCCTGTCCGATTTATCTCACACTGTTGCTCATTTGTTCCGCTTACTTCGATTCCACTCTGGCCAACTTCTGTAAAGATTTAAGTGGCCTTAATTCTCCTCAAATATTGTACACCATGAAAAGAGTACCTTGTACAGGAAACAAAAATTCAGTGTTTCAGTAATAATTATAGTAATGTTACATGGTATTTTTGAAACGCTTTTCAGAAACTTGCTTTAATCAATTTGAGACATGAACATCTGCAAGTTTCTTATTTTGAAAGTTTGTTGTTTTATAGTAATTAGCTAGTAAATGAATGGATCAATAACTCTAATGAAATGTTGTTCCCGGTAAAAGTACATATTGACGTAGAACCTTCTTATATCTAACTCAAGAATTTTTAAAGTGGTACAATAAAAATTTGTATAGTGAAAACCATACAATATCAAAACTCTTGTATATCTTTGGAAAGAGTAAAGTAGATAGTGAGGTTAAGCAAATGATGATGAAGAGATGCAGAGTTAGAGTGTACAATGATAGAGAGAGAGAGAGGAGATGAATGAGGAGGTGGTGGGTGTGATATTTACAGGCCCGAAAAATGAAAAGGATGAATTCCAACTTGAAAGATAATACTAATTGAGAACTTCCCTCAAATTATATTCATACTTCCTGCAAAATCTATACAGAATTTGATGTTGCAAAAGGGATACACTACTTTTAAGGATGCTGACAAATCAAAGAAAGAAATATGATGAAATAGAGAGAATGGGGGAGGGGGTCGTGATTGAGGGAGAGGTAAAATTAAGGATGCCAAAAAAATAAAACAGAAGAATGATGAAATGGACATGAAATGTTAAAATAGCAAATTAAATGAATTTCTATCTTCAAAAGAAGATTACAAAAGTGCAAAGTTATGAACTATTAGAAAGAAGGTCCGGGTAAACTCCTAAAACGTGAATCGATAAAGTCCGCCATTTTGTTTACATAGATAAATCAAGTTGTTTATTTGAGAGCTGTCCGATCTAAAGAGGCCTCGCTATATAGACCCATCGCTGATTTGGACATGAAAAATCAGTAAGAGCACAACCCCCCCCCCCCCCCCCCCCTCCGCCTCTGACCAAAATTTCTCAGATTTTTAAATCAGTGCTATGATGAGAGAAGTCTTCATATTCAGCCGGGGGTGTTTCACAACTTGTCATCAGTGACAAATGACAGTTTCTGTTATAAGCTACTGAAATCCTTGCTTCTGATTGGTTATCAGCAGATTTGTCACTGATTTTTGTCATTGATAAAAGGCTTTGTGAAACACCCCCTGAACTAGGCCTAAATCATCAACCAAAGCTGAATCAGGGAGGTGTTTTAACCCTGGCTGAATTGAGAGAGAGAGAGAGAGAGGGAAGCCGGGCAAAAGGGGGAAGCTATAGTTTTTTTTAGGAGAAAGAAAAATGGAAAGTGTTCGAATTAAGCAACAAAAATGAAAAGAGAAAAGAAAAATAGATAAGAATATGAAATTAAAACTAGGATAGGCAGGAAATTGTACTTAAATGAAATGAAAATCACTGAAAAGAAAGAAAAGAAAAGATATATGAAAAGGATTATAAAATGATTTAAAAAACAGAAAAACAAAATAAATTGGAAAACAAAAAGCAAAGAAGATAACAAAAGAACGGGCACGTCAAGGGAGTTGGTCAATATCCAACCCCCATGCCTCCTTTTCTCGAATATATACCAGAAGAAGAATATACATTGTACATTTGTATCTCGGTTTTGAACAATATAGGGTCTACTCCCTGATACTCCTCCTCAAACAAAAAAAGTGATCGCGGTAAACTAGCTTGCACGGTTGAATGCTTAGTTTATTTAGGGACGGTATATACAGTACAACAATGAATAAGCCCCGCTGAAAAATCACCGCTCAGGAATGCGAAACAGCTCCATTGAAAGCTTCAAAGATCATTATAAAGAGGGCGTATGCACGCTGCCGATTCGTGCATTTCGCGCGCGTTTTCACCTCCCACGACGTTTTTGCATTCAAATTAAAAGGATTGAAGACATCATGGCGGAAGGCGGGAAGGAGCAAGGAGAAAATATTTCGAAAAGATTTGTCAAAATCAAGAGCAACATGTGATATGATACACTTTGAAAAGTTTGTTAAGTTCATCAAGTATTATCAGAGGTAACTATATGGTTGTATTTATTGATTTTCATTAAATGTAAGTGGTATTTTGGAGGTGCGAAGTAAGTGATGGGGAAGTTGGATTGCAGATCTTGTGTGGTGTTGGTAGCTCGGAAGAGTGGTGTTTCACTTGTGTGTGTATTCGGGTTCGTGTGGATTCTGACGTGCTTGATGCTGTGTGTATCGTGCTTTAGGAGTCCCTTGCACGCTGCAAGCACACACACACAGGGCGGCTTGGAAGCGCATGTGCTGTCAAACAAGTGCTGTTGGACTCGACTCCGAGAAATTTGGCTTGTCAAGACACAAGTGGCAATAAACTCAAAATGAACTGTAGAATAATGTCATGGATTGTTGAAAAATGCAGGTATGTTGAGGTTTGAAAACAAGTTTATGTTTAGAAGTTTAGTTGTCTCCAATTAATTTATGGTGAAGGTGAACTCTGGCCTGTTGTGAGTTGTGTTGATGCATGTTTGATGCTTGGGACTTGGGTCATCTGATTTTTGTACAAAAAAAGTTGGTCAAACATTATTGACTTTATTTATTGAATGTGAAAGTTGAGTTTTGATGTGTTTTTGAATCAGTAATGTTCTGTGGATTGTGTGGTGTGGTGATCCCAGAAGATGGAGAGATCACCGGACCAGGATCACATTTTGCAAGCTTGTCAGAGATTTGTCATTTTGTGTGACACCTGTGTCTAGTGTGTGACATTTTGACTCTGACTTAGTCTAGATCTAGTCTGAGTGACATTGAACAATCAGGATCTAGAAGTCTACAATACAATCGGCATGATCATTAGCAGTAAGGGGTGCTGGTCTTCTGAGAATGAGGATCGTCCTCATAAACGAGGATATCCTCATGAACGCAAACAAATTGCGTCCTTAAAAAAAAAAGGATTGTCTTTTTTCATCTGCAGGTTTCCGTTTTCCCCGAGGAATTATCACTCATAGATTTCATGAAAATAGCCACCATGACTTTTTGTCAGTGATAATCGATGATATTGCCCAACATAATTCTCAAAAGTTTCTGAATTATTGCATGGAAACTTATTTGATTTATGGTGGTGTGATCATAGTTTGCACTTGACCTTAATTTGCTGTCAGTGTCAGTTCCGTATCTCAAAAAATAATTTATAAGACAGATTTTGAATGTCTGATACCTAACCAATACTATAGAAACAGAAACCTATTCGGTAAGACATACAATTTTCTTTGGAATCTGGTATGAAATTATGAAAAAAATGACGAAAGATCTGTGAATTTTGAAAATTTTGAACTCACCGACACTGGTCGAGGAATCGTCATATCAAGCAAAGATGTCGTCTAGATTGTAAATATAAACTTATTCCAACTGATTGGATGATATTTGCCTTGCAAAGTGGGCAATTATTTTTGGTAAAATCCAGTGCGTTAATTAAGGTCTCTTTAAAAAAGAATGCAAGTCTTAGCGCATTCCGATCCGGCATCAAATTTCAAATCTCAGGAATTTGACGATTAATTTTCTAGCTGCACCATCTTGTACATGTAGTAAATACTTTGCCATCCATTTGTTAATAATTTAACTAATTACTGAATTAATTTGTTTTTTCCTTGTTTGTTACAAACATGAGATTTCAACAAAAAAAAATAGTGTCAAGATACAATTGAAGGATGCCTGGCCCATGAAAAGCATATAACAGTACTTTAAAAAAAAGGGGATGTTTTATGTTTA
The DNA here is from genome assembly GCA_035222895.1 of Strongylocentrotus droebachiensis. Taxonomy (NCBI): domain Eukaryota; kingdom Metazoa; phylum Echinodermata; class Echinoidea; order Camarodonta; family Strongylocentrotidae; genus Strongylocentrotus; species Strongylocentrotus droebachiensis. The sequence goes on along the minus strand of JAVYIG010000537.1, from coordinate 306,863 downwards.
ATCCTCTATCTCACTGTCTAGGAAGTATACTGACAAAATTAATGAAATTTGGCTCATAGATTGTTGTGATAAACTCAAATTCATTTGAATCTAATTCATGAGTGGGGTACTGTGACAATATTATGCACAGATTTTTTTAAAGATAATAATAATAAAGCCCACCCATATACTGATGTACCATGAATTTCTCTTGTCTATATCTGTTTTTCTTTAGTCATTCCTCTAAACTCTTCAGATGGAAAGATGAGCACAAAGGTGAAATTTGTGGTGGATGGGTCCGTGGAGCAGGACTTGATGTTAAAAGCAGCTCAGGTAAGAAATAGCCAGGAAACCAGTGTAAAATTACCAGTTTAAATAACAAAAGCCTTCAGCTTACGGTGGTTAAAATTCACATTTCATGTTATCCACCCTCCTTGAATAGCAGAACACACAATTGTATACTCTGTTTCCTGGAAGTCTTAAAGATAGAGTTGGCCCAGTCTTGGTAAAGTAACATGCACTGTACACAGAAAGATGTATACGGGACTACACAAACATGTGGCATAAAAGTCTGGTCTCATTTTTAACATGTTACTTGTCTTATTTAGAATATAAAGGCGTGTGAAGAGCCTATATTTTTCAGGTAACATATTTTCTTCTTTAATGTGCTTCTACACTTGCATAATAACATTGATAACGCTCACAAATTATTTTTCATCTCTCCCTGGAACTTAACCTTCTCTTTAAGTTTTTGTCAAGTGCATTTTTAAAAATACAAACTTGTTTTTACAACAAAGGGTTGTTTGAGTCCTCTATGCCAAACCATTATTCTGAATGCCTAGTACGGTATAGCCATTACTATTTTTTGCACAAAGAGGAGACTCATATTTTTATTGAAAATTATTCACTTATGAAAAAAAAAAAAATCCTAATGCTCCAATACACTAAGTAACTTTAAATTTATTTTTTTCCCCCTTTTTTTTTCTTCTCTTACAGTCGGTCCAGAGTGCCCGTCTTCCAACAGAGAAAATCACCAGTAACGATGTCTTGCAGCTGAAAACCAAGGACAAGCACCTATATGTCTGTGGTCAGTTTTCTGGGGAAGCTTTTGAACACTTGGCCAATATAAAGTGCAGGTAAATTCATCTAAAAAAACTGCTTTGAAAAATTTGTTTTATAGACTCATTTGAAAAAAGAGATTGAGGTATATTTTTAAGGTTGGGCAAGGGTATTAATAATCCTTGTCACCCCTGTTTTTTAAGCTGTCTCAATGTTGTATTATTTCCCTGTCTGTGAAAGCAGAAATTAATTGAGGTGGAAGTTAAGAATTTCCCAGCAAATTATAAAGGTACTTGAGAAAATCTCAAGCAAGAGAAATTAATTGGGTGGAACTGCTGTATGACATAGCGAAAAGAAACATTCATCCTTTATATGTAAATGAGCTGTTAAATGAGGCAGATGAAATCTATTTAATCGTAATATGTCACAGGTCAGTGGTTCCTTTGTCAATCAAATTCCTAGTAGCTATTCTGCTCAGACAGATTGTTATTTGTTATGAAAGGTATGCATTCAATTTGCATACATGTGTGTAGTGCAGCTGTACATTTTATACCCAGCTTTGGAAGTGAAGTATGCTTGTATTTTAGTTATGCTACCAGTCTACCTCTTTGTGATAAATGCTATTGATGACTTGCTCCCCTTTTACATTCTGTTGGCATTCATTCATAAATTACATGGGATGGGTAGGGTAGTGAGCTGTCAAGTGTATCATTCACCAGTGCCACACTGCAGGTTTCAGTAGTCTGCAAAGGAGCTGTAGCATCAACACAACACTGGGGAGAGTGTCTAGTTTTTATTACTTGTGGACTTGTTCAATACAATTGCTTCATTGCATTGCAGTGTTCAGCATATTTGGAATGGTAAATCAATTGTACTAACTGGAGATGGTTACAAGATTTTAAGATTTGTCTTTGATGCATTTTAGTTTTTAATACCCGCACAATCTAATGAAACCAGGTGCAAGACATTAAAAGGTATGTAGTAGAAGATATATCACATTGTGTTAGACTTGTTATTTTCTTACTATTACCTTCACCTAATTGCTTTATATTTTGTTGGTTTTATCCAGGATTGTAGGACCTCAGTGTGTGGTATCATGTCTGGAGCTTCAGATAGCAGTTCCCAATGTCCCACATCCAATCAACAACATAGCCATGCAGGATGTAGTGGTCAGCTGCTCAAGCATAGAAAAAGCACAGAGGGTAAGCTTTTGTCAAGGGACAGGGAAAGACTTAACAAACTTTTTTATTTTATGTCTGAAATAAGTGTGTTTTCATGATTCTCACCAACTCCCCAGGTTTGACAAGAAATTTAATTTACTCTTGATTTTGAAATGCTTGTATGAATCTTGTTTGCAAATTGGTTTCTCACACTTCTTGCTACATTTATGCTAAAATTTAATTTTATGCTAGTCAATTTAGATAACTTCTTCTACCCAGTCATTATATTGTAATCATGATATCAATTCTGATGATTAATAGAGCAGGCACTAGTAACTTCTAGAAATTAAATCACTAGACCAAGAACATTTCTAAAATTCCACTTTGGTAATGTAATACTATTCAATAACATACCTCTTAAAATTCTTAGTTATGGATCATTTCATGCACCTGTTACAAATAACTGTATGTCATTAGTCAGAACATAAATAGCAATTCTGTACTAGTTCATCGCTAGGTAAAAGTGTATAAATTTAAATACATTTTCAAAAATGTTTTATTCTGCGTTTTTCCTTATAGGCACATATCCATCAGCTGCTGGAGTGGATGGGAGGGCGTGTTTCAAAGGACCTGACTGAGATGGTCACTCATCTGGTTGTAGGAGAAGTGGGCTCCAAGAAATATCATGTAAGTTTTACCTTGAATACCTTGTATGATGAAATAATTAGTGTAGATGAGAACGTACAGTGCTCTTAATGTCTTAGGTGCCGGAAGCCATTGTTTTGGGCATTTGGATTTGTTCATCAATCCATATCATGAAAATCTTATGCTTGCAAATCATTTATTATGCATCAGCATAAGGAGGTAAAGTAAGCAGATTTGGTCATAAGATAAATTGTGAAAATTAACGATAGTATAATTTGTAGCGAAGAACAATGATTGAAAGGCAAATAATTAATAATTGCATTGTCTTGTTTTTGTGTTGAGCAGACATCAGTGGTGTACGTTCTTTGCTGAAATTTTTCATTATGTTTTATTCTGCTCTCTTCCAAATCCTGTAGGTTGCTGCCAACCTGAAGAAGCAGATCATGTTGCCAGACTGGATAGAAGTAGCATGGGAAGAGAGTCAGACCAGGTAAGTTTAGGGATGAAAATATAAATGGGAGAAGGGTGGAGGGGAGGTGGGTAATCATTATTGCAGCAAATACTTTGGATCGATTATACATGTATTGAAATATCTCTCTCATTTCAAAGGCCTCTCCATGTTTCAAATTCAATATTATTGATATATCGAATGCTATGGGAGGCCTGGCTGTTTTATAGGCTCAAGGGGATGTGCACATCCTGCCATGACCCCTTCGACATCACGATACATGAGAAAATGTTTTTTAGTGCCTCAATCAATGATGCTTTATCTTTCTCTTCTGTTTTTCTAATCTAGGCATTTCAGTGCAACATCAGAAGCATTCCTGAGTGAATACAGATGTCCCGCATTCAAAGGGTGCATCATCTGTGTGACTGGTGTGGAGTCTACACAACGACAAGATGTCAGGCAACGTGTGCCTCAATCTGGTAAGTTCAATGATGAAATTAGTGTGGCGTGCGCCGATACTGTATTATATGCTGCTTCAACCGTACAAAATTCATCGGCTTACAAATTTTGATCGGTTCTGAAAAAATGCACTGTTCCATGAAGTCATATAGAACAACTTGAACATTTGACAACTGACTGTCTATGTATTCATTCCCACTGATTGTTTTACATGCATGGTTGTGCTGTAGCAAAGGATATGTGTAACAACATACTATCATTTGTTGGCAAGTGCAAATTTATTCTCAGATTTTATGTTGCAATTATGTTTTGTGGGCAAACAAATCACAAATCAACTACAAAGACGAAATAATCAATAAAATTAACCAAACTTGAAAGGTGAAATTCAAAGAAAATCACAAATATGTCAACTAATGTATCACTAGAAACTGGTAAGCTAACAGATGGCCATCGTACAAGTTTGAGGTCAGCTACATATCGGGTGATTTATAAAAATAAAAATACAACCACCTCCATAGCAGCTGGGATATACGAGAGATTCGCCACAAAAATAACGATGTTTTAATGACGTCACAACAGGGACCAATACTGCCCAAGCAGACGACATCCCATAAAGAATGAACATAATTGCAAAGCTATTATTTGTCAAATTATAATGAGTTTAGTGTATATAAATGTACTGGCACGTCAAACCGATCAAAAGGGGACAAGACCCGATTCTGATAACTAAAATCTTTTGCTTGTAAATACACAGGATAGGGGTTAATTAACAATCAAAGAAACCAGACTTTCAAATTGAAAAGCCCCCGGATTGATATTAAGGACGGCATTTGTTCCCTCTTAAAACGCCGAACATACCGCGGTGTCTGCAGCTGAATATACAATGGCGTCTTATTTTGTTTACAAGCGACAGATTCCTTTATTTTTGTATCGCTGCATTTGTCATCAAAATAAAATCATGCGAGGGGTTTAGAGTGACGCAATAGATTATACATTTAGCCTGACGGTAGTGAAGTAAGAGAAAGAACTCAAGAGAAGATGAAAACACAGGCACTGAAAATGTGTGAGATGTCATGGGACATCGTCTGCTTGTGCAAATCATGTCCCTGCTGTGATCTCACACATCTCAGCAGCGTTCGGAGAGCTATTTAGGTGCTATGCCGGGGCTGTATTTAAGCGTTTTGTAATTTATAATAATCATTACTTCGAATGTTTCCAAGCATTGAATTTTGATAACCTTGTCGAATCAAAGTTTCAACTTTGCAATAATGAAAATAAAGCTAGATTTAAAATCAATGAATATCTACTTGAACGTCTTTTCCTTTGCTTCAGGTGGCTACTACACAGGAGAGCTTAAGTACAATGAGTGTACCCATCTCATAGTAGGTGCTGCACGAGGCCCAAAGTTTGAATTTGCTAGGAAGTGGAAGATTCATACAGTTTCAATCAATGTAAGTTGATTAATCTCCTAATGCCAGTAAGGAACGATTTGTAAATCATATTCCATTCAGCAATGTATTTTATGTATTGATATAGGCATTTATTTTATGGGAAGTTGCTAAGGTTATGGTTCATAAGAGGATGAATAAGCTTGTGAATACAATTTTGCTATCACAGTTCTCCAGTCTTTACATCGGGGGTATGCATTGAATTTTGTATGATCTGTTTTCATGAGGTCCTCTTAAAATTTTGAAATTAGGGGGTGGGGTCCAGAAATAGACTTACAGGGTCATGTGCAGTGGGCGCCTGTTGGGTTTGAGCCATGTTCACTGTCGATCGTTAATTCTGTTTATCTGAAAATAAAGATGTCTTCATTATGTAGTATTATGTGTCATGTTAGCACTGTATGTTTTCTTTTGTTTCCAGTGGTTTTATGACAGTATAGAGGCTGGTTACTGTCTGGATGAACAACTCTATAATGTGCTCTCACAAGATCGACCAACTTCTACCCCAGTCAAGGCTAATCAAAACCAAAGGCTCAGCAGTAAGTCGCAAATTCTTACAGAAAATCGTAGGAAATTGGTTTGTGTCAAATTTTCTTTCACCTAAATGCACATCGATGCAAATTTTCAATTAGGTCAATCAAGAAATAATGATATATATACTTGATTGATGAAATAACTTTGTAAGTTTTAGGATTGAAAATGTCCAGATATTCATACAAGTAGCTTTCAAGACGATATAAGTGGATTATATTAAGTTAGAGCAGTAGTTCAATCCTTGTGGCTTCACAAGTGGATTGTGTGAGAGAAGATAGTGATGAACCTTGTTCCTGTGCCCACAGTCGCCCCTACCTGGAGAGAAGACTGCTTCATATCGGTCGAGGCTAGTGTAATTCTGTGACAGCTTTGCAGCAAGTATTGCACTTACCCCGGCTGATATGTAGCAGTTGCTTACATCTTCCCAAAGTTTGCAGAGCTCAAGTGTGTCATTGACACAAATCAGAAATTGTCCAGGGGCAAGGTTTGAGTTTGGCCAAAGAATTCCAAATAAAGCCATGTAGGCAAACCTGGCGAAGTTTGAAAATGTAGAAAGTGGAACCTAATGTGCTCTCAACAGGGTATTTCTTCTCTAGTTAATGCTGAATAAGATTTTGATGTGAAGTTCCTGGATGGTTTTCTTCTAATGATGTTTCAAAAATGGGATGTTGACATTAGAAGTCAAACTCTACTTGACCTCTCCACTGATAATGAAGACAATGAACAGATGTCGATGACTCATCCATCATCCCATCCCGACAGATGGTTTATTGAACAAGACATTGACCAAGCAGCTGGTGTATGAAGACTGGCTGGTGTACTACTATGGATGTTGGGGTTGTCAGATAGGTTGTGGTGAGTGCAATGTTCTGTTGTCTCGAATGATAATATTGCACTTACCCCGGCTTATTTGCAGCTACCTATTTTTGATCTGCACGTCAAGCCCAGCAGTTCATACAAGCTGATCAGCAGGAATCTCAACTGTGTATTAAAAAAAATAATCTTTGTGATGTAAACTGGCTATAATCACTGTATTGAGGGAGTTTGGAGCTCAAAATACAATCTTACGGCATAACATTAACAAAAATGTTATGACAATACAAATTTTTGAAGAAATATAAACTTTCCCAAACCTAATGTTTCGAGGACAAAACCATTCAGAACAATGTAGTATTTACATTGAATAATTAAAAAGTGGAAAAAAAATTGTTTAACATCCAAAAAGATAGTTGTTCGTTGAAGAACAGTGTGTACGAACTCCCTCATTATAGTGGTCTCCAATTTGGCTGTTTTTGACAGGGCGAGGCTTGTGTAATCCTGTGTTTATTGAATGGCCAGTATTGCACTCCCCCCGGCCTTTGAATGACAGCTACCTACATCTAGCATCACCAGTTTATGTCACAAAGCAGATGAATGAATATATGTAATGTTGCTTACTGATTAAGAATAATTAAAGAAGTTTAATCTTTTAACTGTTTTAAATGTCTGCATAAATTCAATTAACATAAAATGAGAAAAGACAGATAATTTATAAATGTAATTGTCAAAGATATTAAAATTCATGTTAGGTTAGGTTTCATTGCAATGAATCATTTCGGTCTTTTGAAAATGAATTAAATCAGTACAGTACTTGCCAAGTCTGAACTCATTGAACTGTAATAGTATGTTGCTGTAATTATTGGGTCAATGAATCAATATTATGTTGATTCTTATCAAGAAGTTCAGTTACACTTTACTTCTACATAAACAATGATACGTTTCTGTATGTGTTGAATTAATTTATGTAATTTGAGTTATAAGTTTATAACATGATTTCATCAAGCTCTATTAATAATGAATGATATTTCTGTATGATAGAAACCACTAACATGGAAATAAAGCCTTAATCACCTAACTGCTTAGAGGTCCAGCCTTGCATTGAGTTTGTTAAAAACAAGAAAAATAGAAGTAATGTGTTTGTGGAAGTTTGAGAAAATCCCCCACAAACACAAGGCGATAATTCATTTAAAGTTGAGATGATAAAGACATTTTGAAACCTGGAACTGAAAGGATTCACTGAAAAAACCAAGTCCCCCTCACTTCAAGAAATCAACAGGGTTCCAAATTTCCAATTACAACGGCCTAAAAATTTCCTTAACTTAACCCTATGTTAACTGGGGGGTCAATTTGACCCCCCCCCCCCCCCCTGTAGTAATTTCGCGACTTCTCCAAAGCCGCGGCAGATTTTTCCTTTCATTAGTTTTTTCTTTCAAGTATTGCGCATCTTTTAAAACGATTTTTTTCGAAAATCGGACGTATAGTTACAAAGTCACCCGACGTTTTGTCTTTGCATGTCAGCCCGAAAATCGCTCATTTTTGTGATTTGTGTACAAAACCTGGAAATATCATTTTTCCTAAAAAGAGATAAAACATTGGTTATTTAGTCTGGTTTGAAGTTTAGGGGTTTGTTTTGGGGTCAAAATAGTTGAATAGTAGTTAGAAATGAAATAAAACAATAAAATACATAAAGTTAAAAAACAATGAAATACATAAGAAATTATCAAATCAAGAGATAACATAAGGAATAACCTGGCTCTTCCGATTTGTTGTGTTTTATTATTCCAAATGGTCTAACAAATATATGTAGTGAAAAAGAATACTTAAATATGAATAATATATGATTTATAGGTAAAAATGTGAATTTTATGACCTTATTTGCATAAATTACCATAAATATGCAAATAAGTGAATTTTTCAAAAAATTGAAATTACACCATAGTATTCTATATACTTCACTTGACATGCATGCAAATCAGATCAGATCCCCAGTGAAACGGCCGAGATTTTTTTTTTGGGGGGGGGGGGTCAAATTGACCCCCCCCCCCCCCCCCCCCCCCCCCCCCCCGGTCTGAAATGGCCAAGTTAAAATAGGGTTATTAAAGCTTATCTGCCGTAGTTTATAGGAGGGATTAGACCGCACTGCAAGGTCACTGGACAGGTGGTTATCTCATCAACTCAGCTCTCAGTTAACATAAGAAAAAGAGGATCATGGGGGACCAATGGTCACCGATTAGGCATTGTTTGTTATATAGAGGGCGCAAGTAGTGCAGTGGGCCTTTAAAGAGAAGGTTGAGTTCTGGGAAGAGGTGAAAATAATTTGTGAGTGTTATCAAGCTAGTGTGGAAGAACATGAGATAAAAAATGTTTCCTGAAAAGCATGGCTCTTCAAATGCCTTTAATATTCTAAATATGGCATGTAACATCACAAAAATCGGGACAGATTTTTATGCCGCATGTTCCTGTTGTCCCATATACATCTTTCTGTGTATACTGTATAGTGCTTGTAACTTTACCAAGACTGGGCCAAATTTCTTAGCATTTTGATGATTCCAGAACCTTACAGTACACACCAAACCTTTTCTGATCGATTCCACAATGTTTCTTTCACAATGCAATCGCATGACCAGAACTCAACTTTATCTTAAATACCACTGGAAAAGGAGGATCTCATCCTATTCTTTGCTTTGTTCATCCAAGATTCTACATTATAGTTGCATCATTATGATCCAAAGATATATATCGAGCAAATTTTGTCTCTTTGATCTCTTTGCAGCCCTTGGTGATATCAGTGCAATAAATGTTAGCAGTATCAATCCTGTAAATGAGACGGCTGTAAGTGAGTCAAATATCACCATGGAAACCAGTCGTCTGGCCCCGCCTCCTCGACCTCAGAGTGGCTTAGAGGAGCTGGAAAAGCTTGATCTTGCTGCATGTGAAGCAGAGATGTTTCTTGATGGTTGTAAGGTAGGGCAAATGTCCAAAACAAAGCCTTGTTTGTAGAAAGAAAGTTGGGACATCTGTTGTTTGCAGTATAGTTTTTAGCTGAAAGGCATTAATTCAACTTGTTTTTTATAGATACCGTATGGAGAATGTTTTACATTCTACATTTTGGCATGTACCATTTTGTGATATGCCATCAAAATATTTCAGTTAATCCTCCTCATGAGGAGTCCATCAAAACCATCAGACTGGTTAAAATGAATTGTGTGATAAATTGGTCTTGCCCTCAAATCCCATTGGTTCTGACATGTCTCGATGTTTTTGTATTTAAAAAAGTACTGAAAATCTTATGGAGCAGATATATTCCCCAGATAGGGTGTATTGGATTTGTGGGAGGAATGGACCCCTGATTAACAAAATTATTTTTTTTATAGAAGAGAAACTGGTTATTCAAGAAGTAAAGTTATATGCTCATATGCTCTAGGGTATAGGTTCTTGCAGGATTGTAATGCCGTTGTAAAAAGCATCAAAGTATTCACATATGGTAATGCACTAGATAAACCCAAAAATTAGTTAAAAGTAGCTGAATTTCAATTGCTTTACCTTATCTCCAGATTTTCTTGAGTGGGTTCTCCGGGCAACATCTAGAGAAGCTTCGTAAAGTAGTGAATGCAGGAGGTGGAACTCGCTTCAATCAGATAAATGAGAATGTGTCTCATGTTATCATCGGAAACAAGATGGAGGAACATGTTGAAGAGTTGAAGGGTTTACCAAACAGGTGATCATATGAATGGGGATTTGGTTATGAATAACTGAAGAACGATGTTAACCTGTTGACTTCTGAATTCTCACATGCCCGTAGATTTTAATACAGACCATCTGGGGTTGTTTCACGATCCCATCTCCATGTTGGTGTTTCACAAAGACTTGGATAGACTTGAAGTTGGACTTAACTATGACAGGCCGTTAATGTCACCGTTTGCCCTCACCATTATGATCTTTAGATAATATATGTTCCTTCAATAATGAATTATCAAAAAATCTAAATTCTGTAGATATGTGACCATGATTTGTATGTCCTTTGAGAGACCAATGCCAGTACATGGTAATAGCAAACAGTGGCATGAATGGCCTGCCATAGTTAAGTCCAACTTAAAGTCGATCTTAGTCTTTGTGAAACACCCTCCATGACGGTCATATCTTTGTCTACGACCTACAGGGATGTCAGGAAGGAGACAGCCTGGTTCACAAAGCCATCACAAGTCTATAACTTCATGAAATTGATATTGTCGGCCGAGAAACATTGTCTTCATCATAATCCATCAGATTTATCCTACAATTAGCCCAAGAAATGTTGAGGCTAAATTTAACTAAAATTGTTGGAAAACGTAAAAATTGAAGAGAATGGCAACACAAATGATACAAGCAACTCATTTGCATGTGAAAGTGTTACCAAAGACAACAAATTTATGAAATTGAGGAAATTGTAGATTTTGTAATGAGCGAATCAAATTTGCAAGGAAGAGGATTCAATAAATCCTATTTAATCGCAAGAAGATGCTAATGTTAACTCTATTTGGGGAAATAATGAAAACAAGATATTTATGTTTTTATAAAAAAAATTAAAGAATAAATATGTGATATGATTTAGGATATTCATTTATTCATTCATAATGGTTTATTAGAGAAAAAGTTCAATGGTAGCCGTATAAAAATTGACAACTGACAATTACAAGTAATACAAAATCACAATCAAATATGGTAAAACATGATCAAAAAATTGAATATAATTTATACTGCCAGAATTACAGACAAGAGAACATGAAAAACATGTAGTATCGAGAGAGAGAGGAGTGCGAGTGATGTAGTAGGGAGGAATAGTTATAATCAGAGAAATCGACTAATGTTCAGAAGAGTGGTGAGAAAGGAAATAGATTAATTTATCGTAGAGATCCTAATCAGAGAAAGAATTATTGAAGAGAAAAATGCAAGAGAGGGAGAGGAGGAGGTAGAGAGTAGCTAATTTCTACTTCATCTATTTATGTCAAAGGTAATCAAAAATTTTCAGAATATCCGATCAAATTTTTAAATACTTCATCCAAGCTCCTAAAAACTAGTATTTGATATTGCACTAATAGGCAGCTAACTAATTCAACAATCAGTTTTCCTAGTTTTAAAGATATTGCATCATTTCATTTGTTATTTATTTTCTTCTAAATAGACTTTTGTCAAAATTAAGTTCCAATTCACAATTATCTAAAATTACAAAGAAGCACAATTGTTTTACATGTACAGTAATTTATTATACACAGAAAAAACATGTGTAATAAAAAATTTCAATATATCCTTGAAAACTGGAGAAAAAAAATAGAGAAATACCACGTACTGGTATGCAATTTTTTCAGTAAGGTCAGATGATGGTGACCGTTTTCATTTTGAGTAGTCTAGGTGTAACATATAAAAAATGAAACCATTGGATTTTAACCCTTACTGTACTGGGGGGGGGGGGGGCCTGGGAGGCCCCCCCCTCGACATTTTTGGAGATTGCGCCGCAACCGCTTGGAATTTTGAATTGTCGTTTCATGACTTTTTTCCCTCAAGTCTTACGCACATTTTGATACCATTTTCGTCGAAATCGGATATACCTGTAAGGCGTTACATAACAATTAGTATGCGCATGTCATCAAAAAACAAAAAAAAATTACAAATCGCATCAAAATTTGCATAAATTATCATTATTAATTACATTAGAATAACTTTTTTGTGTTAGAAAAGAAGTTTCATATGAATAATGAGTTTCAACATTAAAAAATTGGAGTTTGACACGTTTTCTGTAAAATGCATAAAATTAGCGCGTTTTGCATAATTAATTAGGCTAACGACAAAAATTTGCATATTTGGAAAAAACTAATTATACCATCTTGTTCCTTACGTAAATATCTACAAACATGCAAATTTTCGTGTTCATCGGACAATCGACGGCCGAGATCATAGGGGGGGGGGGGCCTCCCAGGCCCCCCCCCCCCCCCAGTCAGAGGGTGCTCAAAATAGCCCAGTACAGTAAGGGTTAAAGAAAGTATGTGGAAGAATCCCATCATAATACACTTATTTAGAATTTTTGTATCAATATATTTCTGGTGTTGAGGCATCCAGTGTGCAAAAAACTGTCCTAGAATAATATTGAATAGACAACAATATCAAAAGAATTAAACATCATTGCACATACTGTACCTGTGCTCTGAGTTTCATAATTATCTACCAATTTCAGATGAATGTAAAATATACAGAGATTTTGAGAAATTACCTGGCTCTGAGGGGATGTAGTTTAAAAATTAGCCAATAAGACTTGCAACACCAAATGAACAATTAGAAAAGTGAATGATAGACAATTTTAATAAGTTGAAGCCATGGCAACCAAAATGAAACAATTTTAGGAATCATGTGGCAAACATGGTAATTTTTAATCAACTTTTGATTGTTTTTATAGTAACAAATTATGTTTTTGGATTCAGTTAATCTAGAGGTATAATTATAAATCAAGATTTTTTGTTATTTGACAGCTGATTTTGGATTAAGATGAATAAGATTAGAAGACAGAAAAACTGCACACACGCAGAAAAGTTAAATTTAGGTCACAAATATTTACAAAAAATGCATGCTCCTACGTGATACCGGGATTTCCTTATCTTTCTATGCTCATTACTCGGCCACTATACATTTTTTACCAAATTGTTAGTCACATGCAAGTTATTTAATGATATTGAACATTCAGTGTAAGTTTCATTGGATTCTGTGGTAATTTATTGTCTTTATTTACCAGAACTCAAGTGTAACTTTAAAGCTACATAGTAGTCAGTGTCCATGTGTTTTGCTTCATAATTCGCTAACAAGAGGTTTGGTTGAATTACCATCTAATATGTCTCTGTGTGCAAAGCTCTCTGAAGCAGCGAACTAATGGTCCCACCAGAAAAATGCTCCAATCTGCCAATATCTTGAGGGTGAGGGAAATTTGATAAATATGTATATGATGAAAATTCCTTATGGACGTAGGCTAAGGCACGTTACGTTACACAACTGACAATCACAAGACCTGTCTGTTGTAAAAGTGATGCCCACTCTGGTGACTGACAACATTTATAATTGGGTAAAGACAGAATGGTGTCAAATTCTCCATGAAAACCCACTACTATGCATTTTATAAGTTGACTGGTGGTGGTATTCTAAAAAGATAGGACAGATTGGAGTCGCAACAAGTTTCTAGTTGGGAAGTTGCTCGTCTCAGCAAATGAAATTTTGTGAAAAGCTTCTCAAAGGGACAAGTTGAGCAAAAGCGTCAAGATGTCATTGATATTTAACTTATGACGGTGTCATGAAACGACCCCTGGTTCCCATAGGCAATGGATATGCTCACATTAAAACAAAAATTGATTTACCCCTCCCCCCACTTCCAATTAAAAAAAAAATGATATATCAGCAATGTAGCTTTAAATTTTCTATAAACATGCAGGTACATCTGGAAATTTAAATTCTTTTATATCAAGTAGTCTTTAGTGTATTTTTGCAACTATTGCATGTATGTGTTAATTGAAAGAAGAAAAAAAAAAAGAATTTACGAAAATCTAAATGTGTAGATAAAGTTGCTTTCAAAATTCAATTTGAGAATGCTTTACCCTTATTTCATTGTATTGAAGTTTACCAAAGGTACTGTTAGCAGGTAAGGCAAGCCATAATGTTTGTCCTATTAAGCACCATCTAATGTATGCAATTTTAATCTTGACTATTGAGATACATTTATTTGTAACGGGTGAATTAAATAATTTATAATGAGGGGCTTCACAAAGGCATATGCATAAATTAAATTGATTTGTTATCTACTAAATTGGAATATTTTTTAAAAAATGACTTAAAATTCTTCCCTTGTTTATATAATTTTTACCTTCTCAGCTATGATTTTCCCTCATTGAAAAGTAAAGCTTTTGTTAAATAACTAAAAAAGTCTTTCCAACTAAAGCTTGGTGCATGATACATGTACAAGTTCGCCTGGCATGTCACATTATCAAGAAATGTCTTCGCCCATGTCATGCTAAGAATATTTGCATTTATATACCGTATCTCTTTTCACATTTTCTTAAGGAATAGTGTACATCAATAGGCAAGAATAAATCTCATCTTTCAGCATACCTACACTTATTCTTTGGGGAGAGGTTTCCTGATTTATAGTGCTTATGTTATTTTGATTTGACTTATTTTTCCACTCAAATATCAACAAATTAAAATGACATATATAAACTAAACAGTATTACCATATATAATAGAACAAATGAATTATACAAGTAACAAAATACTGATAAGTATGCAGTAATACAATTTACAGAGTATATTTAAGTTTGAGAATAAGACAAAATATTTTTGATTACTTGATATAACTGAGAGGGGAAAAGCATATAACTTTTGTTACTTTGCCTTTTTCTCACCAGGCCATTATTAGTGTCCGTCCACTGGTTGCTAGAGTGTGCTAAGCAAGGCAGACAGGTCTCTGAAGGTGACTTTCTGCTCAAGGATATCCTGGATGTTGAAGAGGCTGGCAAGGAGAATGAAATCACTTTCAAGTAATCCAATTTCATTTATTTTGTTTCTTAAAAGAAATTTGTGGTAGGAAATTATTACAACCAGGAACCTCTTGATTTGCCAAAAATATATCCTTAATGATGTTTCATTTAGGATGTGGTCATTTCCCCATTGCTAGTTTTACAGAAAAAGGAAACTAAAGAAAGAAGGAAAAAAAAAAATCCTTGGCCTATTTTATTACCCGTGGTGATGTGTGGTATGGGATGGGATGGCCTGTCGGTCCCCCAGATCATTGTTTCCCAAAATTTAGCTGTATGTCATGCTATGTATTTAAAAGGTTAGGGTTGTAGGACCAATAGGTGAAGGGGCAGTTGACTCAGTTGATGGCACATATTGTTGCAACATTCTTTTGGTTTTGCTATGTGTTCAAATTGTGATATAAATAGTCTGGCATTTAATTAACTGCCAAGAAACCATCATAAAGCTTCTCATTTGTTTTGAATTATTGAAATTAGGGAGAATGAATTGCAAAGAATGTAATATTTCTCCATTGTTAATGTAATTTGTGTATTTCTTCAATTACCAAAATAGACAACAATTTGCTTTTATGCCGTAGTTCAGTAATTTTTTACGTCGAGTCAGAAGATACATTTTCCTTTTTCTTGTAAAGTTAATACATTGCACTTGTTTTATTTCCCATTGTTTAGACTTCCTGATAATCAACAAACAAAGAGAGTATCTAAAGTAGGTGCAAGGAAGAAGTCTGATGAACACACTGCAGAAGAAGAAGATATATTGAGCCAGTACTTACCAAATGCTACATCCACAGGTGATTTTTTTTTGCAGCTATGAATACCTGGAGAGAAAAAAAAGATGATGAAAAAGTGACTTAACCAGGAATCAAGTGCTTATTTCATTTTTATAATTATCAAGGAGAGATTGTTGTAATGTTACCCACAATGAACGTTTAAATTTGAGATCTTTGGGTTTTATCCTTCTGGATTTGTTTTGATAGCCTAAATTGATTAATAAGCATCAGACTTGCAGAAAGTACTCCTGTTTAGAAAGGATTCCATTCCTCTGAGGAAGCTAAAAGCATATTTTAAGAAATTGTAAGCTTTTCATTACAAAGTACTTTTAGATACAAGGGTTAATATCTATAGCTTGTTTTTAGAGATGTATTACTGAATTGTATAAATGATTGAGTAAAAGCATCCAGCCTTCTGTAAACCAGATGATTGCCCAGCATCATGCATAATCCATGACAAACTGAATTAATTTATGTAGATGGAGGCAATTTAATAGCAATATATGTAATTTGAGAATGGGGATATATTTGGGTTGCATATATATGGCACAGTCAAATCTGAATAAAGACTTCCCAAGAGATGTTATTGTTGAGATCAGCGTTATATATTGCAATCAGTCAAATTTGACTGTTATCACCAACTAATTGTCTAAAGAGAGACAACAAAGAGGTCTTTTATAAGGTGGTCTCGGTATGCAGGTTCAGGGTTCTACAAGAACTACAGTGTAAAGACTCGTTCAGATATGATGCAGCACCTGTCTACTACAAAGGCCGCATTTTTTGTTTCCCCTGAAAATGGTTTCTCATTGAAACATGTACAAAAGGAACCTGTACATAAAGACCACCTGCCTATAAAGACCACTTTTCTTGTCTTTCTTGGTCAGTCTTTATAAACAGGTTTCACTGTATTAACCATTAAACATTTCATCGATTGGATTACATTCAGGTGCAGGAGGCAATGACTCCACGATGATCCAAGAAGAAAACCCAGACAGAACTCATGGTGATGAAAATAAGAGCAGAGGAGATGATGATGATGATGAGACACAGATAGATGAGAACGAAGGAGAGGATGAGGGAGATGGAGAAAGGAGTGGAATCTTTGCAGGGAAGAAGTTTGTCGTTACTGGTTTCCCTCCTGAGCAATATCATGAAGTGTGTGAAATGATCCCTAGTCAAGGAGGTAAGATTGTTATCTTTTATCTTTTTGCACCCCTGCCAAAAAAACAAAACCAAACAAAATATGTGAGAGGTATAGGGTTTATATAGTTGTGCACAGAAGTTACTCTGGCAGTGTACATTTTCAAACAAATTAACATTTCCGTTTGCTTCCCACATGATAATTTCATCTATGTTTGAATGACTGTAGGCTAACATGTTGTGATGAAGTCACTTATTATCCAATTTTATTATGGGAACTGGCTGATTCCTTTTTGTTTCAAAAAATTATTATGAATTCCCTGAATTTCTAATTTATGTAAAATTCCCTGAATGTGGTATTGGTGCATGTACCATTAGTGCCAATTTGTAGTCAAGTTAGATTCCTCTGTGATCAAGTTAGATTCCTCACCATGCAATCTTCAATATATATTCTCTCTTTCAGGTGTTGTATTACCCCTCAACACAAGATCCATACCGGACTACGCAGTGGTTCCGATCATCGGTTCACCTGTCAAAATTACTGTAGGCGAGATAGTCACTAACTGCTGGCTCCAGATGTCTTTGGAAGGAGAGGCACTGTTGGAACCATCCAGCAATGATCTCTTCACTCCTATACCCATCATGAAGGAAGCTATGCCGTTACGGGATTGCGTCATATCAATAAGGTTGGTATTTCATGTTTAGGGTTCTCTTCTGTATGGAGGTATGACAAAAAAGTCAATTTATAGCTGTGTGTGGCATTGGAGGATGGATAAAACTGCTAGAACTAGTAGAAGAGAAGACTAACGTATTAGAAGAGTTTATGAATATAGTGTGTAATGTGAAGTAATTCGTTTAATTTGCAGGTCTACTTGTGTATATGCATATAAAAATTAGAGCTAAGTTGCAATGGAGAGATTTCTCAGGAAAGAACTTCTGTTGAAGTTCCAGTATTGAGACTTTACGATCCGCACATTAATAGAAGTTACATGTCAACTTTTTTGTGTGTGTGACTATATCCGATGAAAGATGCTCTACTAACAAAATGCTGAATAGTTGACCTAGGGCCTGTGGGAACAGGGTGTAATAATTCTGTATCAAATGGGTAAATATAGGAATAGCCTAACATGTTACTATGTCGCAGTACAACTGCTTCACAAATATGGCAATAGGAACGATTTATGTCTTCTCTCGGAGGAAAAGTAGAAAAGTACAAGTTGAGCTTGATTAGTTTTCAATGTAGAACCACTTTCCACCTTTCCTTCTACTGCTGTAGTCAGTACTGCTATGTGGAGCGTGACTGTCTCCTGCACATAGCTGAGCTGCTTGGAGCACGGTGTCAGGAGTACTTTGTTAGGAAAGCTGTCAACAACCTTGAAGCAAACACTCACCTGCTACTAAGAGACCCTGAGGGTACCAAGTATGTGGCTGCTAAGAAATGGAAGGTGCCAGCTGTTACTAGACAGTAAGGATGAGCTTAATATTGGTTATTCTTTGTCTCTCATGTGCTCTCATTTCAGAAAAAGACAAATAATCAGGTTTGATTTTCATTGAGGCTCTTAGTAGGTTTTTCCCTTTATGGTCTCTGCTTATAATTATTAAAATGTTCAAATTATTTTGTCCTTTTGTACTCGCATCTTCTTGTACGTAGGTAGTCTTGTTTTGTTTTGCATTGTTAAAAGATTTTCATGTGTTTGAAGATATGTACCCAATTAAGATGGACAATTGATGATGATTTTAGAAGTATACAGAAATTGTGTTTTTTATTTATAATTCTTAAGGCTTTACTATTTAAGTATTCCTCATTCCCTAAAAGGACACTAACTTTTATGTTTGTAAGGGTTTTTGATGCATTATTTACTTAACTCCAAAACATTCATACTTGCTTTGAATAGTTGGCTGCTGGACTGCGCTAGGATGGGGAAGAAACGGCCAGAGAAGAACTATCTTGTTGACCTTCCACAGAAAGCATCAACTGACCTTTCCACCTCAACCAAAGAGGACCCATCACCACGAAAGGAATCGCCAAAAGCTGAAATAGCCCCTCCAGCACAAATGAAACCCCCATCATTGCAGAAGCAACCAGAAAAGCCTCCTGAGGATCATCCTCAGCCTCAGAAGACACCCAAGAGTGTCACAATCAATGAGAAATCTCTTGTGCAGGAGATGTCCAAAGCATCCACTCCTGCAGGTCGACCCATCAGGAACAAATCCCTTGAGATGGTGAAGCAGCAGCCAATCACGAACAAGACTGTAGAACAGGTCAAAGGTCAGACTCCCGGCAGAGATAGTACCACCCCTAGCAGGATCTTGCGTCCAGGTTTCAAACCCTCGTTTGACTTGGATGATGCCATGGGAGCCTTAGATTCTCCTGGTATGCCAGCAGGGAAGGGTTATCGAAGGAAGTCTAGCTTGGTAAGTTAAGCTGTTCATCAAGTGATCTGTTTCATGATGAAATTTTAACATATGTTGAAACAATGACAACAATTTTTTGAAAGCTCAAAGTCTGTTTATGGCATGCCCCCAGCAAAATTTTATCAGAGGTTTAATGTTCAATTGGATGTTGAAATTAAAGTTTTTGCCTTTCTGAAGTAGAGTTTAACAAAAATACTATTGATCTGTTGCCTGATTTTTACACAGTGCATGCCAATTAAATGGATTTTCTCAAGAGACTATACTTGAATAGGTACCAGGCTATTTTCTAAAGAAGCCGTCCTAAGTACAAGTCCATTTAAACTTGTGTTAATTGTAAAGTACTCTTTTCAATGGGTTTGTCAGCGAGAATGTTGTGTGAAATGATGCCCTGGTTTCTTTGTTTTTATACTTACAATTGCTTAATATAGCTTGCACAACCTACCAATATGGTTACTTGAACACATTCTACTTTTTTAAAGTTGAGATTAAATGTTTATCACCATTGAAATCAACAACAACAAAATGTAAAGTTCTACTTAAGAGTATTGTCTAATGAAGCCATTCATTATACTTCTACCTCTCCTTTTCCCTTTAGCCATTGGAGGAATTCTTCCATCAGAACATTGCCAATGCCCTACAGATGGGGAGCAACACCAAAGGAGGGGCAGAGGATGAAGATGATGATATCGTCTTCAAAGAAGAGGTAGGTCTTGACTTAGATTTCATGGAAACCAGAACTTGACCAATTATTGAGATTACAAACAATATCAATTATTTCTTTTGGAGTAATCGGCACAAAAAAAGCAGATTCTTTGTTTCTTTCTATATGTTGCACATAATTACACGGAAAAGGTAAATTCGAGAAAATTACAAAAAAACAGTGGAAAGATCAAGTGAATGATCAAATCCAAAAATGGCATACCAGTCAAATATATCACATAGAGTTAAGATCGAGTCTATGTGATGGCAAGCGATAACATTTTTTAAGGTAGTTTGTCTTACACAATGAAATCTCATTCCTGTAACCATCAAGTATTTGTGTATGCTCTAAGGGTATCGTCTGTGTTGCTGCTATTCAAAATTCAATCTGCACTAATGTATGTACAACATACATTTGATTCATAAATGATTCACAGCATATCTTTGCTCTTCATAGTAACCTGATCAAGTCACAAGATGCATATATGTTTGTGATTTTAAAAAATTAAAAAATAATTAAAAAACTTGCAGAAGCTTACAGCCTACACTGAATAACCCACCAAAGACATATACTTTATTATAAGTCTGCCAGATAAGTAAAGACTTATCTTATGTATTATCTATTAACAAGTCAATGATAAATCAATGACACATCTAGGTGTTAGTATGTTCATGATGGAATGTAACCCATGAATGTTTTGTTTTCCTCCAGGAGCCTGCACCAGGTATTCTCCATGGAGTAGTCATCTGTGTGAGTAAGAAACTGAGCAGGAAGCAAGGAGATTATAATGACATTGCCGTGGCGTTGGGAGCAGAGTACCACTGGACGTACGATGAACATTGCACCCATTTCATCTTTCAGGTAGGTGACATGTAATGTTTCATTTCTCCATAAAGAGTGGATGTTTTTTCCTTCCTCTCTTTTTCCTTCTTTTTCCTTTGTAAAGAATAATGGAGAGATCTATCTGGCTTCATGTTTTAATGTGCTTGTTTTATATTCTAGTTAACAATTTTTTACCTAATTTTCACACATATGTGGTGTTCTGCTTTCCTGCTTTATACAATTATTAAGCTTCTATTTTCCTTAAAAATATCAGCTTACAGAAAACTAAATGGTACATTTTTGGGGGATGTGCCAATTAGCCATAAAGACACTTTAGACTTGAACACATTTTATGGAACATTTGTGCACTAAGAATTCAAATCGAAAAACGGTTTATCATATCCTAAATTTCATAGGTATGGAAGAAATGCAGAGGTTTCTTTTATTTTGATAAGATGTATGTACATATCATGATATAAATACTTCAAAGAAGATAGCATCAATGGTTTAAGTACTTCCTATATTTACTCCTATTATAAAATTATCGCACTCTAGTCATTCACAAATGTCTACTGTTTGTAGCATATATCATATTTTAGATTTGTGATCAAAGTACATGATATTTCAAGGTCATTTATTTATCTGTATTTCTTTTTACAGGGCAAAGCCAATGACACAGCCAAAGAGTTCCGTCTAGCGAAGAGTCAAGGGAAGATCATTGTTTCTTCCCACTGGCTTCTTGCTTGCCAGGAGGAAAACAAAAGACTGGATGAAACCTGCTATCCACACACCTTCAACCCTAAACTAAGTCTGGTTAGTATTCAGTTTTGTTGTTAAGATAATAATAATAATACTAAGGAGAAGGGAAAGCACAAGATTTCAATGACATTTCCAAATAGGTATATGTGATTTACTTTGCCTCTGGAAGTAATTAATGCAATATTTTAATAGAGAGGTAAGGATATGATTTTCCATTACAATATTGCTGTGTCTGAATTGATTTATTTCCTTTGTCTTTGTAGTCTGTAGTGGCTTCCCAAAGTCGTACACCAGCTCGTTCCAAGAGGTCGAAGGTCGCACCTCCTGCATCGGCTACACCTCTAGCTCCCAAACCACCTCCACCGGCTACACCACTCGCCCCTAAACCACCACCCATGGAGAAGAAAGAAGTGGAGTTGGAAGCAGATACGATGTCCGACGATGAACTCCTGAGGGCAGTAGAGATTGAAGAACAGATCAAGACACCAGGGGATCATGGGACATCTATCAAACAAGATCTGCAGAAACAGCTAGAAGACATCATGCCATCTAGTCTGTAAGTCTCTCACAGATATTCATATTTAAGACAAACACAATACCTACCAAGATAGATATTGTTAAATCATTATTTTTGCACTTTGTTTCACTTATACATGTTCATCTGTTCTGAAGTATGGATTACAGAAGACATGATGAAGATTGAGTATTAATTTACTTCTATTTGTATGTATGTATCACTCAGATGTGATATTTGTATGCCTCCGCAACGAAGTAGCTGGAGGCATTATGTTTTTGGGTTGTCAGTCCGTACGTCCCGTTCTCATGATCTGTTTTGGTTTGTAAAATCATCTCTATGGCGGAGGCATCATCTTCGACTGCGCAAAGTCAAAGATCCATCTAGCTGTTAATGTATTCATTGTTGCTTAATATTCATTTTATACTTTGTGGCTTGGTAGTCTTTCCTGTGCATAGATATTTGAAATATGTTCATGTGATCAATCTCTTAATAAGAGTTACAAAGATACCTGCCACGGATTTAAGATGAGGACTCTGCAATCACTTCATAATTTCATTCAACTTGACCAAAGTGAATCGTGTGAAACATAGTTTATCTGTATTAGTAAAAAATGATACAAGATGAGAAAACCTTGACCATAATATCTTTGCTTTTCTTGATAAGGAACCTAAGAGGTAGTCGTAGGCGGGGTAGACGACCGGGTAGCAGCGCATCCATCTCAATGGCTGGTGACTCTGCAGATGATAGTACCGGTGGAAGGAGAAGCACAAGGTCCAGAGCCAAACGTGGC
Organism: Strongylocentrotus droebachiensis; assembly: GCA_035222895.1. Lineage (NCBI taxonomy): Eukaryota > Metazoa > Echinodermata > Echinoidea > Camarodonta > Strongylocentrotidae > Strongylocentrotus > Strongylocentrotus droebachiensis. The sequence goes on along the minus strand of JAVYIG010000537.1, from coordinate 283,856 downwards.
CCAGAGAAGAAAGAGGCTGATGCTGGCAAAGATTTGGGTAAGAGATGGGACCTCGCTCATATAGTTGAATGCAAACGATACACGTTTGTATGAGATGAGTAGTCCAGGTTTTCCCGATCTATACTGCGAACAGGGTAGTATAAATTAGAAACTTTCACAAATTTTGAGAGTAGCCTAGATTTGTCAGAAGTACATGTAATTGAAAATTATCTCTGAATTTTTGCGAGTTTCTTGAGATCCAAATGGCAATCGTTAATAATTGGATAAAGGTTCACCTCATTAAGTGTCTGGTTTCACAGCATCAGGAAAATTTGATACTGTCATAGATGACACATTCATATGGGTTATTTTGATGTGGACTCTCAGGTATGATTTGATGTATGCGTTTAGTATTTCACAGCGTATTGCATAATGCAAGTGGGTCATAATCATAATAATGCAGAGCTAGAGAAATTTAAGCTGAATTTGGCAAATTCAATTCGAGTGATTATTATCTATGCCATCAGAGTCTTTAACTAACCTGTATTTCTTTTTTTCTTTGTAGGTCAACATGTGGAGGCTTCCCAGAGTGTCCAGATCACATGGGATGACCCTACTAGTCGCAGGGAGAAAGAAAAGGTGATGGCACAGATCAAACGTACAGACAATGGTCATGCTGAGCCTGAACAACATGGGGAGGATGCTCAGCAGGTGGAAGAGCAAGTTATGCAGGTAGTTTCAAAGCTTATTATAACAAGATCACTTTTGTACAGGGATGTATTCATGATGATAATGACAGTCAAACCTGTCTATAGCGACCGCCCAAGGGAAACACAAAAAGTGGTCTTTGTAGACAGGTGGCCTTTGTAGACAGGTTCCTTTAGTACATGTTTCAATGAGAAACCATTCTAAAGGGAAACAAAAAATATGGTCCTTGTAGACAGATGGTCTTTGTAGACAGGTGGTCACTAAAGCAGGTTTGACTGTAATTGTAAATGATGTGTTACAAAGCAGGTAATAGTGTTCATGATGTGAGAATAATTTATGCAGCATGTCTGTTTTGGAAACCAAACTCATAACGGCCATTTCATATTTCTCTTCTAGTTGATTCAGATACATTTGTACTACACTCCAGTTGTGTAAATCTCTTTGAAGCCATGTTCGCCACTTCACATTGTGTGGTTATGGACTGATCCACTGAGAAAGACTTTAATTTACCAAAAATGTGCAATAATATCTGAATAAAGGATGATAGCGTCTTCTAAATTATATCATGGTGTAAGGTTAATCCACTGTATATGATTGATTGTAGTATGACACATTTTTCATGGACTCCAGCCTTACCTGAGTACTTCATTATTCTAAAATTATAAACTTGTTCTTTATATCAGGATCAAGGAGCAACTAAGACTGACTTCGCTAGACCAAGTACAAGTTCCCACAAACCAGAAGACAGCCCACCAACCCCTACTCCCAAAGCTCCGCCCATCAGACTGCCTGCTGCCAAGCCTGCTGTAGCTCCCCAGCCAATGGATGAGACACAGGATGATCCACAGCAAGAGGTCAGCCATTTTATCTCTCTCTTTGTCCTCTGGTTTTTTGTTAATTTAATATATCTTTTTTAACTTCCGCAAAGCAGGTCTTTAGCATTATGTTTCAGAATTCTCTCTCTCTCTCTCTTATCATAATCGCCACATCCCCCCCCCCCCTCTCTCCCCCCCCCCCTCTCTCTCTCTCTCTCTCTCTCTCTCTCTTTCTTCACAAATTTAACATCTTTACATAAAATCTTCATCAGAACATTCCCTTATATGGCCACCACTATTTTCATAACTAATGGTGATATGGTGTCGTGACACACTTTCTATGTTGGTTTGCAGTCATCACTTCTTTCACACTGCATCTGATTTGCCATGTATGTATATTTGCACCGATTCCCTCATACAACCATGTGATGTAATGAGACGCCAAAGGGCTTATATATATTAACTTAATCATCTCTTACCATACAGATTTTGACAAAGCAGACGGGCTTGCCGCCTAAGTTTTTGTTCACTGGAATGGGTGCTCACGAGAAGATTGATTATAGTGCCCTCATTGAGGAGCTTGGAGGAGAAGTCAAAGACGCCCAGTACTTTGATGCTTCTTGCTCTCATATCATTGTAGGTATGTGATCACATGACTGGTGTCAAATTTACCTTTTTTAGCTGGTGTTAAACATAAAGTTAAACATTTTGAGCTGAGTGAAATTGATGTACAGTCAAACCTGGTTACAGTAACCGCCAAAGGGAAACAAAAAATGTGCTTGTTGTAGAAAGCTGGTCTTTGTAGACAGGTTCCTTTAGTACATGTTTCAATGAGAAAACATTTTTAAGGGAAACAAAAAAATGTGCTTGTTGTAGACAGGTGGTCTTTGTAGACAGGTGGTCACTAAAGCAGGTTGAACTGTATATGATTTTAGATGTATTTCCACAGAATGTACTTATAAGGCAATAGAGGAATTTTAACAGAATGTAAGAGAAGTGCAATGTTACATTCAGTGAAAGAAAGGGCCTTCAATGATGAAAATCAATTTGACTTTGAACTTAAGGATTAAATATGAATGAAAACACTTCCTGTTGGATTAAATTTATTAATTTAAGGAACACAGTACAGTGAATGTAATGTAAGTATGGAGTGTGTGATGTGATGAGTAATCATGTTTTGTCGTATGTTGGCTTTATTTCCAGGAATCCCAACTAGGAATGAGAAGTATCTAGCTGCATTGGCTACTGGTAAATGGGTTCTACATAAATCCTATCTGGAGGCTTGCAGAGTAGAAAGGGCCTTTGTCGAGGTGAGTTTTCCTGTCATCTCTAAGTTTGTGTATTCAACTATTTGTAGGTATGCATTATTATAGGCTTACCCTGAAATTGTGAGATTTTTTAATTGTAGTTGACATTGGTTTGAGGCAACTGCAATCCTTATGTGGTATTATGAAAACTGGATGGGAAAAAAAATGATTAGTTAGTTTGTTGACCATTTCCTTTATCTGGCTATGTCAAAGTTACCTACATTTTTAGGACAACATCCCAATTTGTCATTTTAATCTGGTAATTTTATTACAGATTTTTCTTCCACATTGTGTATTTTCCCTTTAAATGCTGCTTGTCACCAGCCACCCTTACCTCCTCTCTTTTTCTCTCTCTCTCTCTTTAGGTTTTTCTCAAGTTATTTAATTCATGAGTAATTTTCTGTAGTAACTTCTTTTCATTCTCCTTGCCCAATGAAACTCACAGTTATTATATTTTGTTGTATTACCTGTTGTTTTTTCATCTGTAGGAGGAACCTCATGAGTGGGGTAATAGAACTGATCTTAGCAAGCTGAATGAGACCGGTAAAAAGATGGCTGTAGCTGCCACAAGATGGAGGATGAAAATCCAGGACCAAGAAAAGGTCAGAATTTAGATATTTTGAAAACATTTGAATGTCTGTATTGTGTGCTTAAAACCCAGAAACTTTCTGAAACTGTCACAATTTGCAAGAACTCAGTGTTTGTGATTCAGTCATGTAGTGGCATGAAACTTTCTTGCTTGTGAAAGTTTTTCATTTTGAAGCATATCAGAATATAAAATATCTTGAGTGGTGGAAACATGGGATGACTGATTATTAAGACAAATATTAGATGATAATTGCAATGACGACCTTCGTCATTGCCTTGTTTTCGTTCACATTCTGCCCCATTAATATACTTATCCTTATCGTCCAAAAATCCCATTCATTTTGCACGTAGTGCTTGTCCTTCCTAGTTAGGTACTTTCCTCAAGTCCATTTCCTTTCATATTTCATAGGCATAGTCTCTAGCACCTCATCAAGGTCACCTACTTTTTCGATTTTCGAAATCACTCATGCATAACCATCCAGGCGCCATTTTGTCCGTTTCTGGTCCATTTTAAGGCCTTTCTTTCTTCCTTCCTATCTCCACTATCCTAGATCCTACACATTTGTAACAAATTCCTCTAGATATTCTGAGAGATGTTCTTTCATCTGCAACGTATAACTTGCCCTTCAAAATGCCATCTTCATACTCAAAATTCAAATCTGAAACCGTCTCCGTCAACAATCTCTCAAATTCTTGAAAAATTGACCCCTAAATAATCTAAAACTGCCATAACTTTCTCATATAAATTCCGTTTTGTATTTAAATCACACAGTATCTTTATCTCATTATTGCACATAGCCATGCCAAATTTCACGCTCCAATGGCTTTGCACAACATAAATAGCGCCCTCTAAAGTTCTGGGAATTGGCTTTCTCTCTGTGACCGTATCTCCATAATGGCTTGGCAAACCCGTACCCTTTTTTGGATTTAGATACTTGAAGATATGCCCTTTCCAGCCATATACAAAATTATATACCCTTACACTGACCGTCTTTGAGAAAAATGCCCTCCAAATTCGCCATTTTCAAGAAAATTCCAAAATAACTTCAAGTTGCTCTAAAATGGCGATCTTTATACCTACATCAATGAAACTTGGCAGACATATGTATCCATATACGTGACAACTGTTTACCAAGTTTGGTAAAATTCGAATATGTCAGCGCAAAGTAATCGCCAAAAATGATGAATTTACTATGCATTACGTAATAGCGCGTTTAATGCGTGCGATACATTGCGCGCAGATAACAATGGTGTCAAACTGACCGCAATGAAGTCCCCTTTCGAATGATACCAAGTATAGTATATGTTCACACAGAAAATTGTGAGTAAATCGCATTTGAACAAAGGTCACTACACGAATTCCGCCGAGTTTCCGCCTGAATCTAACACGTATCGGCTATGACGTCATTTTTTCAGACTGCTTTTCGCCCCTTAAACGTCTTTTTTTTTCCTTGAAAATTTGCAGTGACATGCCAAATTCCAATACGCAGGGCACCTCTTGGCCGGATCTTTGAAATTGGTCAAGGGGGCCATTAAAGACGCCATTTTGTACTATAAATCTATTTTACATCACGTGTTTCGATAGGATTATCATAGAAAAAAGAGAGTGGTTTACAATAACAACCATGAAATTCTCTTTCTAATGATACCAAATACGGCCCATAAAGAGACATAAAGAGAGAGAGAAAAAACAATTTAACTCTGGTCATAATACAGGTCCTGTACGTTTTCCGCCCATGCATTACACACATTGTCTATGGGGCATATCAGGTTCACGCTTTTGACCCCTAGAACGATCTTGATTGCAATGACGAACATGCAACAAATCCCTTTGGTTTTTGCACGCAGTGCTTGCGAGCCCTTTCTAGGTTCTTTCCCCTATCCCAATTTCTTTCAAACTTCGTAGGCATAGTCACTACCATCCCATCAAGGTCACTATTGAGGCCTTTCTTTCGCCCTACCTGTCTCCAATATTACAGAAGTTACAGACTTCGTACAAATTGTTCTGGATAGTCCGAGAGAAGCTCTTTCGTTTGACACGTAGAAACACGGCGTCATTGCACGCACATCGTTGTGACACGATTGCATTTCTAGTTTATTTTACTGCTGTTATTATTTTATCCAGTTGTAATATATTCTGTGTATCATTTGTGTAATTGATGTTTATTGATTTATATAATTATCTATCTACTTAAAAAAGATGTGTATATTATATAAAAAAAAAAAAAATTCTGATACTTAAAATTATTAGTATCTTTATACAGAAACCATCTTACTATGTGTTATTTCTTATTGCTTGTTAGATGGGTTCAATCATTGGAGCGTTTGATGGTTGGAAGGTCCTGCTGCTTGTTGAGAAGAGTAAAGAGATGTGCTTCAAGCGTCTCCTAGAGGCAGGCGGCGCTAAAGTCCTGGCCGTCAGACCACCCTTCACCAACCATCTTGATGCCAGCCATGCTTTCTTTGACCTTCACAAGGTCAAGGTTACGGCTGAAGCGGTAAGGAGAAATTATATTTCAATTTTCAATTTCATTTATTTCCACAGATTCATTAAAAGACAATAAGAATTACCATCAAATATAAAAGCATTGAACCAAAATAGAACCTGGGGGATGATAAAAAACGACAGGTTTATTGGGAATCATCCCCTGCTTAAAATTACAATATTAAAATTCAATAATTTATTGCTACATGATCTACCAGTATTTATTTTTGAATGAGAATCCAATATACATTACCAGGTAGTCTTATAATGTGGTGTCACAGACATGCTGTTGCTATGCTGTTGTTCTTACTTTGGCCTTAACAGCCTGACCTATTATGGAATGTACAATTCAAGTGGTGCACCACGCAGCAGAAATTCTATCGTGATGTTGTTCACCACCTTAGATGATGTAACATTATTTGACATGTACTTTTAAAAAGCACGCATTTACACATATATTGTAGAAAGACTTGAAATGACAAGTGCTTATGTCACCTGATTTGGGCATGGTTTATTCATCGCATGTGGAAATCATTTCATGTGCTGGAGACTTGAAAGAATTAGCAGTGTTGTATATGAAACTCCAGCCAGTTACATTTGTTTGAATTCAGATAATGATGTTTCAAATAAAAAGAAAATAAGAATTATTGCAGGTTTATAACCATTAAAAAGTACATGAGACCCCATAGTCCTTTAGACTTAGTATACCGTCCCTCCTGGTTATTATGAGATTTGTAGATAAATTTTACTTTGAAATGTTTCATAACTCATCATTTTTGTTATCGTTTTAGGTTGCCGTTGAGGAGTTGGTACAATCTGGTATTATGTGTTTGAAGCCAGAATACATTGCAGACTATCTGGTCCAAGATCCATGCCCAGATCCAGAAAACTACATCATCAATGAAGCCAAGCCCATCCTTCAGAAGTAAGTCTTCAGTCTATTCCACACAGATTTTGATAAATAGTCATGAAATAAGGAGTAGTGACTTTTGAAATTTAGGTGTATTTTTTTTCTCCAAAAGTTTAGATTACATTCAAAAGAAGAAAGAGTACTATCAGAATGTAATTGAAAAATCTTGTGTAAAGTAATCAATGTTTGTGACTGTTGAGGTAACTTAGTACCATGGTTCTTTGGAATCGTAATATATTTGATATTTCTATGATTTAGAGCAAATGGTTTCCACAGAGAGTAAGCTGATTTTAGCCAAGAATTTATCAAATTTATATGCACTTTTTGTTTAAAGTCCAGAAAGTACCTCATGTTTGTTTTTAGGGTTTCAGATGCATTTAAGTTCATATTCAAGTAATGAGAGCAGAAGCAGCTTCCTTTTCTGCCTTGCAAATGAATATGAAATACACATTTTGTCAAATATCATCTTTGTTGCTCTGCTCCTGTTAATAAATTGTTGCGATTTGAATACCTTGTTTTCATGTGTTTCTCTGTCCGTCCATTGTTCTTTGTATAGACTTGTGGACCAGGCTGGATCAGCAACTAAACGCAGAGGATCTGAACTTGCTACAACACCTCGGAATAAGAGAACTAGACATCGCTAGAGAGAGACATCAAATGATATCAAGCTTCTTTTGGTTTATTGTTGATCAAGCTATGATATCATGTAAACACACGGGACCTACATTTTCCATCACTCCGAAGAGCATAGGAACATCGGTAGTTGAAGTGTTCTTCAAACATGCAGACTTCCAAGTAGATTTTCTTTGTGCAATGAATGTTATTTTCAAATTTTTAGCATGTTTTGAGGCAACTTTAGGCACATGCATTGAGAAAAAAGATGATATCATTCTGAATCTTAATGACATCACTGTCAAATCTTTCCTTGGCCAGGTGCTAAAAGATTGGTTCTTGTAGGCAGAGTGGTTTACCAATTGCGGAACTACTGAAAGAATTCTGGTTTTATAACAAGGAACAAGACAGTTTTCCAGTTTTCTGGCAAGCCGTAACATAAATACTGTACTGATCGAGCATATGTCGGACTGTGTGTCTGTGTCAGTGTTTATGTGTAAAGGTGAAAATGAGCCCTCTCAACAAAATGACAAAGCGCTTTGGAGTTATTTATGTACTACACCTGTTGTAACTTTATAACTACAGTAACATGTATGTATGTAAAGGCATACAAAATGAAGCCAGTAATAATTGTGAATGTATGAACTAAATGAAAGGGACGATATAAAGTATTTCTTATAGACATGCACTGTATACTGAACACTGTAACATGCAATTTAACAATGCAGTAGACTGTTTGTCATATGTTTGGATGATTTGATTTTCCTTTCAAGGAAGTGATATTTAAATGATCATAATATTGCCCACTACTTGCCCCAAATAGAAATTGGATGTACATTTTTACCCAGTAAAAGCAATGATTTAGAAAAACTTCAAGTGGGTAATAAATTCTGAATTGAATTTAGCTGATTTTGATTAAAGTCAAAGCCCAACGTACAGATCATTCAATTTACATCACGATTTAATAAAACAACTGCACAAGATAAAATGTCAGCTTAAGTTTCCAATCTCTAGAGTGTGACATGGTTGTTGAGTTTGAAAAGACTATCAGTTTATTTGAATATTATGAGATTGTTTTAATACTGAATACTTGAGGTATGTTAATGTTAAATTTGCTTGTTTTAAGATTACTCTCTGCAAAGCCTGTGGCACTCTGTAGTTATAATTGAAAAGAAAAATGAAAACAAGAGCCTGCTTTGGTTACGCTCAATGTTCAGCTGCATGAACACAGGATATTGCACATTGTAAATCTAAATGAAACAATTATGTTTGGCAAATATATCAATGTCTTGTAGCAGTGCACACATCTTGAAATTTCGTTATAGTTGAAAGCATTTAATGTTTCTGGTTGGTATTATTATAGGAATACAGGGCTGGTTGCAAAAGTATACATTTATCATTCATGTCTTTGTGTTTTTAAAGTATTTGTAGTATACAAAGAAGTATAATTGTCGGTCTCTGTTTGTATCTTGAACTGTAAAACAGATTAGAGATAGAGAGTTGGTAACTTGGGATATTTATCATTTACGATTGAATATCGATTGTTCCCTGAAGAGTTATGCTACTCTGGGTTTTTCCCCCATATCTCATGTTTCTAAACATTGTCTCTATTAGCTTGTGTTTTTTACTGTAAAGTGGTATGATCAGTTTGTGCCTACACCATCAAGTTACATCAGTTCCCTGCAACTGCACAAAGTTTTTCTAATACCAAAGATATCCCTCCTATTTCATGTACTGTATGTAAATCAGCAAATTTGCATTGTCCGATTGAATTTTCTATTTCGTGCCTTATCTTTGAGAAATTAACACATTAAACAAGTGAATGTACTGAAATGGTCCCAAGACATACACTGTGTCACTTAGCTTCTGAAAATATTGCAACATGTCCAAAATGTATTTTAACATATTTTATAGATTTTTATGGAGATATGATGCTGTGTTTGTAAATTAATAAATAATGCTGTAAATATATCTTATCAATGAGATTTTACCTCTTTCTGATTATGTGAATAAAATGTATGGATTATATACAAGAGCTGAAATTGTTTTTACTTGTCCTTTCTATGTGTGTCTCCTTTATCTTTGTTATATTTACTGTATGTCACCATTTTCACAAACAGCCAAGAAGGAATGATGTATCAGTTTGTCATCTTTCCACAATGGCGTAGCTACCCCCAATGGAACGGCAAAAAACAATGCACCTGTATTTTGTTTAATGTTAGAGCGAGGGGACAGATGAAGAAAAAAGAAAAAGAATGTGATATAATATAAGGAGATAGATTGCTCGAAAATGCTTTTCAAAGATTATAATACTATGTAAATCAGTAACGTTTTTTCATTTTCATTTTTTCATTTATTTTCATATTTCTCAATCTCAATCAATGATTCATAATTAACACAGATAAGTGGTCAATATAGAGTACTGATCTAACGTGGGGACATGATAAGTTTTAAATGAAATCTGTTGCAAGAACGATTATCAAAAAATGCTTGGGGGTTATCCGATCTGCATCCTTGATGGTAGTGTAAAGCAGAGAAGAACAAGGAGATGAGATAGGAGTGAAAGACAGACTGGACAAGAGACGAGAGAGAGAGAGTGTATGTGTGTTTTTCGAATTCAATTTAAAATGCAAAATGTTCCTCCTCTAAAGGGGCAAGTGGTATATCCCCCGGTCTAGAAAATCTTCCCCTCAAATTTTGATCATCTAATACAGCGTTTTCAACCGGGGTGCCGTGAGAGTATTTTAGTAATATTAAAAATACATTTTGGAATAACGTCAAATTCATGAAACAAAGTATCAGAAATCGCAAGATGTTGTATCACTCTGGGTATTTTGATGAGGAAATAACATTTCAGAGATAGTAAGTATATTTTTCCTTGCTCACTTTTAGGCTGCGAGCTCCTTGACTTTTCCCATGATGATATGACCATATCGAATGGCGCCCGAATATAACTTTATTCATTGTATTTTTATATCGAAATAAAATTATACCACATCAAAAATGAAACAAAACAAACACATTAAAGTGACTCGGTAACATTGTTGAAAGTTTATGAAAAAAATTGCATAATTTTTGTATGAAATGTTACTTATTATATTCCTTCTTCATTCTGTTCCTTCTACTAACCCTCTAACATGTAAAAAATCCTGAAAAAAAATCTCAAACCACAAAGATATCTATGGTTTTCTTTGAAGGTGTCACTGTGCAACACCCTATACTAAGTGATTAACAGTAAATTCTCCCAACCATTTTTGAATTTTCCCAACCGTTTTTTCCACGACAAAAAGACATAAAACAGGTTTTTGAAAATCTTTCAACACTTAAAGGTACTAGGACCCATTTGCAGGCCAAAAAAATTAAAAAGTTAAATTCCAACTGCATTTGAAAGATAATACTAATTTAGAACTTCCCTAAAAAAGGTGGGGCTTGAAAGTGTCTTCAAGTGGGAATAGTTGTCAAATCGACTTTAGGGCTATAGAGCCCAAAAGTAATAGTCTTGATTTTCAGACAATTGTACCGAATGGTCATACGTTTTATGCTGCACAAAGATTAAAGGTAATACAAAGTTTTGGGAAATTTTGAAAAATGGGTGGATAGTGAATCTTTACAATTTTGATATATTTGGATGCCCCTGTGGATGTATTAAAAGCACTAGAAATTTTAGCCCCTAAAACACTTCTGCTTTCGAGAAAAAATGGAATATAAAGATTTACCGGTGCTCCCGGTAAATGTTATTAAATTTCAAATAGCTCCTACGGCCGTACAATGGTAGCTGCGACCATGGAAATCTCAGAATATGTAGTTGTGGTACATAATTACCGAACGGGAATAGCTAATCTGTCGATTTTAGTCAAGACACATTGTTTTATAGCTTAATTAATATATTGACCTTGAGAGGGAGCTATACAACATAAAGTGTTTATTAGTAACAATTTCATAACTTTAGGGTCGATTTCGACTGCGACAACGATCAGTGAATATTGTAGGATCGCATATGCTTCCATTATGTCCATTTCAACCAAATTCACTACCCATACCGAAACTTTGTATTACCTTTAAATCAGTTTAATCTTGGCCATCACAAGAAGTGGGTTATTGATGGAGACAAATGCTCATGTACCCTTTACAACTCTTTTCATGTTTGTTATTACCATGCAAAGAAGAAAAAGCCAGTCAGTCACTCAATAGTGTCTGACAGTGAAGTCTAGCAAGTAAACGGGTTTCCTTGCATAATTTGAATATGAGGACACTGCTAACGTTTAAATTTCACAGATCAGGACATACATGACATATTCATAATTCCTGCAAAGTTTTACAGAATTTGAGGTTGGCTGCAAAAGGGACATATAGTACCTTTAAATGTCTGGAATTTAATATAGAGCCAATGCATTGCTTTGTGACGATTTACGTTCACCTAAAATGTAATTAAATTGTAATAATGTAGTTGGGAGAATTTAGGAATCGATCAGATCAGTTTTTTTCCAATTTATATCATTAATGAAGGTCCGTTTTAACTCAAATTTTCAGATTAACTTCAATTGTACATCTAGCATTGAAGCCACTACCTTAGCCAGGGGCGTACGCAGGATTTTTTCAAGGGGGGGGTTTTAAAATATTTTGCTCCCGAAAATTTGAAAATCGCACCGGCCTAAAAGTCGCTCAGTGGGGGGGGGGGGGGGGGGGGGGGGGGGGGGTAAGCGGACACTTTTTTTTTTTTTTTTTGGTCTCAAAATTTCAAAATTTGACATTTTTTTGCGTTGGGGGGGGGGGTAAGGTCACCTTATTTAGGTTAGCCGTGGGTATAATTTTTTTTTTTTTTTTTTTTTTTTTTTTATAATAAAAAAAAAAAAAAAAAAAAAAAAAGCCAAAGGGGGGGGGGGGGGGGGGGGGTTTAGGTTTTTTTAGGGGGGTTTGCATACATTAAAATACCAAAGGGGGGGGGTTTGAACCCCCAAACCCCCCCCCCCCCTGCGTACGCCCCTGACCTTAGCACCAATTTCTCTCATCTGAACGATGTAACCTAGTCCGTTTATTTTTTTTATTTTTTTTTAATTTTTTTACAAAAAATATGCACTCGCATACAAATATTTACACAGCTCTCTTTCGTCTGTCCCTTCCCTCCGCGGCTTTTTTTTCCCCACTTCTCTTTCTCTTTATGTGTCTAAATTACTTTCCACTCTCTGAAATCTTTCTAACATTTTGCCTCCCCCCCCTTCTCTCTCTCTCTCTCCCTCTCTCTCTCTCTCTCTTTCTCTTTCTCTCCCTTTCATTTTCTCTCCACTTTTCCATCAATAAATTCAGTTCAATTCAGAACTGTATGTCAGCCTCAGCTGCACAAGCAGAGGTCCACAAAACATATTATGTTACATAAAATTTATTTAATATAGGGAAAAGAGCCGAGTATAAATATAACAACAACAAAAAATCTTACAATGAGTATATACAAACTAAACTATACTACGTATATACAATCTAAACTGTAAGTGTAACATGTAACCTCAGCTGTACCTTTAACTGTAAGATTGAAATAAGTACGTGTATCACAATCTCCGTCTCTGCTCAACTAACCAGGGGGTGTTTCACAAAGACTAAGATCGACTTTAAGTTGGACTTAACTATGACAGGCCTATCATGCCACTGGTTGCTCTCACCATTGGTCTCTTAATTATTGTCTTTAGATAATATGTTTTCCTACAATAATGAACTATAAAAAAAGGTAAATTCTGTAGATATGTGACCATCATTTGGATGTCCCTTGAGAGACCAATGCCAGTAAATGGTGAAAACAAACAGCCTGGCATGAACGGCTTGCCATATAGTTAAGTCCAACTTAGAGTCAATCTTAGTCTTTGTGAAACCATAGACGTAACCCCCTGAACTATTATAGACAACTATATTATGTTACATAAATAACCATAGACGTAATCAGGGGCGTCGCCAAAGGGGGGGTGTGGGGGGGTGCGACACCCCCCCACCTGTCAGGATATTGTCGGTAAAATTGCGCTGCCGTCGGGAAAAAGAGAAAAGGGGGAGGGGAAAAAAGAGAGGAAAAAAAAGAGAGGGGAAAAAAGGGAGGGGAAAAAAAGAGAGGGAAAAAAAAAGAGGGAAAAAAGAGAGGGAAAGGGAAAGAAAAGAAAAAAAGAAAAGGAAAAGAAAAGAAGGAAAGGAAAAGAAAGGAAAGAAAAGAAAGAAAGGAAAGAAAAGAGAAGAAAGAAAGAGAAAAAAAGAAAAGAGGGAGGAGAGGAAAGAAAGGAAAAGAAAGAAAAGAAAGAAAAGGAAAAAAAGAAGAAAAAAGAGTGAAAGGGAAACAAAAGAAACGGGGAATGAAAGAGAGGAGAGAGAGGAGAGGTAAGAGTCTGAGAGAGGAGGAGTGGGAGTAAAAGAGAGAAGGTGGTTGTTGGGTGGAGTCGTCTCGTCGAGGGAGCAAGAAAGACACGGGTAAATATGTTGCTGTGTCGGGTCAGCTGTGTCGGTATTCTTGCTCGATCCTCGTGTACTATAATGTATCAATGCAGACATTTGAAGTCGGTGAGATGTATATTGTCGGTCAGCCGACAAGTTTTTTTCCCTACGAACTGTGACTTCTTATCCGCTTTGACGACTTCGAAAGTGACTACAACTACAATACTTGTATTTTCTCAAAGTTTCACTTTCCTATAATATCAGCTACAGAAATCAGAGGTTTAAAATTTTCGGGTAAACTAAATTCAAACAAGGTTTAAGAGTCAACAACGGTACGACAAATCGTCTTCCTTTCTTTATATTGTGATGACTACGCCAAAAATTCCGCGCTTCGCGCGGAAGGGGAAACTTCATTTAGACGAGTCGAGAACGGTACAACGAATCGTCTTCTTTCTCTAATAATTTAATGAAACGTCAAAGGGGGAAACTGAATTCAGATGAATAGGGCTTAATAAGATTCTAAGACGGTACGGGGAATCGTCTTCCTTTCTCTATATTGTGATGAAACGCAAAAAAATCCGCGCTTCGCGCGAAAGAGGAAAACTTCATCTAGACGAGTTGAGAACGGTACGACGAATCGTCTTTTTTCTCTTATGATTTAAGGAAACGTCAAAGCTTCCGCGCTTCGCGCGAGAGGGGGGAAACTGATTCAGACAAAATTAATAGGGCTTATTTAGAGTCGAAAACGGTACAACGATTCGTGTTCTTTCTCTAATAATTTGAGGAAACGTCAAAGCTTTCGCGCTTCGCGCGAGAGGGGTAAACTGAATTCAGATGAATAGGGCTTATTAAGAGTCGAAAACGGTACGAGGAATCGTCTTCCTTTCTCTATAATGTGATGAAACGCCAAAAATTCCGCGCTTCGCGCGGAAGGGGAAAACTTCATCTAGACGAGTCGAGAACGGTACGACGAATCGTCTTCTTTCTCTAAAGATTTAAGGAAACGCCAAAGCTTCCGCGCTTCGCGCGAGAGGGGGAAACTGAATTCAGATAAAATTAATAGGGCTTATTTAGAGTCGAAAACGGTACAACGAATCGTGTTCTTTCTCTAATAATTTAAGGAAACGTCAAAGCTTTCGCGCTTCGCGCGAGAGGGGGAAACTGAATTCAGATGAATAGGGCTTATTAAGAGTCAAAAACGGTACGACGAATCGTCTTCTTTCTCTAATAATTTAATGAAACGTCAAAACTTTCGCGCTTCGCGCGGGAGGGGGAAGCTTAATTGAGATAAGGATTAAGAGTCGAGAACAGTACACCGAATCGTCTGCTTTTTCTCATGATTTAATGAAATGTCAAAGCTTCCGCGCTTTGCTCGGGAGGGGGGATACTGAATTCAGAAAAGGATAAACAGTCGAGAACGGTACAGCAAATCGTCTTCTTTTTTATAATAATTTAATAAAACGTCAAAGCTTTCGCGCTTTGCGCGGGAGGGTGTGGGGACTTCATTCAACCAAGGATTACCAGTCGAAAACGGTACAATTAATCGTCTTCTTTTCCTAATAATTTTAGGAAACGTCTAAGCTTCCGCGCTTCGCGCGGGAGGCCCATCACCCACACCCCCCTAATGAGCGCGCTTTTAAGTGATTCTCTTGATCACTACCGCCCCTCCCTAAAATAAGATCCTAGCTCCGCGCCTGCATTAAAATATCTAGCTATGATGCTGACTAAATTGAAGAAATAATTCGTATATTTATGTCGTCGAGGAAAATGACCATTTTGCGCATATGCAAGTACTATAGATAGTCCATAGGAAAAACAATTTAGCCTTCGGCCCCAGGTTTATAGGGTTGAATTTGTAGATATTGGAAATTTAATTTTGTCGGTAATTGGTGGATGGTTTTGTCGGTAATCGTTGGCCTCTACACCCCCCCACTGAAAAAGGTCTAGCGACGCCCCTGGACGTAATACACAACAGGACTATATATACGGATCGTGCTGAAGGCCTGTTAAAACTGGGGACGTAGTCAGCCCGAGGTCAGCCTATATGCAGCCGAGCGCAAAGATGCATGGTAAACAATAAACCGGCATGGGACTATACTTCGTAACGAACAAAGTACGAAGTAATAGTATATATACCCTTACAAAAAAGTATAGTCAAACCGCCAAAACGGCTCCATATTCTTACTCCAATGCCGGACCGACCGATATTTGGAGGTAATGTAAATGTTTGTTCTTTCTGTCGTCGGTCTGGTGTCGTTCTTGTTGGTGTGACCAGGGATGTAATTTTGTCTCGATCACCTCCCTAGTATGTGACCTAGCTGGGTGTGTACAGTAAAGCTGCGGTCCCGGTTGAACTTGTTTGGTTCTCAGTTTGGGCGAAATATATAGAAGCGTTGGATACAGTCTTTCACCTCGGTAAAAAAACACAGGTATTGTTAATTATTTTAAATTTTTCTTAATGCTAGTATATCGTTATATGCTTTAATTTCCCCTAACTCAAAATGCGATACATGTATCATCTATAACCAAATTATGGTATACCAAACTTAGTCTACACTGCATTATTACGGTCTAATAATAGCTTTGGTTTATTTTCTACTGAACTATACTGTCTCCATAATGTTTGCATGCGCTCTGCATTTTGTAAACGACCCTGATCAATGATCCTATTCCTATTTAAAATTCCTGTTGCTGTTGTTCCCTTCTCTATTCGTGCATACTGACAATCAGTCCGTTACGTAATATCAAGGTGTTTTTTTTTCTTCAATTTTCCCGATCATGTCACATAATAATTATATAAGTCCCAAAAAATACTGAATAACGTTTCTGTCTATATTATATTGCATATATTATATTTATCATGTTATAATATTTATCTATGCCATAGGATACCTATTTTGCTCCGATATCTATATATATTATATAATGTTATTTAAAGTTGCTATTAAAATATGAGCAAAACAAATTTCCATCGGGCAATAAACGTGAAATTGAATCGAAATTAATCATCGACAGGGTCATTTATTTGTTATCATGTTCCCCAGTGTGATTGTATGCAAAATGGATTTATTAGTTACTCTATGATTAAAATGATCGAACCATTACCACAAACAAATCAAATTCAGCAAGAAAACCCCCGTTCTCAAAAATACAAGTGTTAAATCATTGATACAATTAAGAGCGTTACCAAAATGTTGTACTCGATGTATATCACTATTAATATTGCTAGATCCGACACTAGTATATGAAACGTTTTATTTTGTTGGGAGGTCACAAAAGAACATATTTCTCTTCTCAAAGCATAACATCGATTTCTCTGGTTGAAATCAATAGAATTTGTTTTCTTTCCTGGCTTGTTTTCTATACAATGCGATGAGGCCCATTTTGCCTTTTGGTTTTTTGTACTACATAACGTCATTTGTTTGGTGGGCTGGTGGCAATGTCAATATTGAATGTTCGGGAGGTAATCAATTCGGGCTATAGACGTATAAAGATAAAAAGCAAGACAATTCATTGACAGATATTTCGGTGTTTGGAATAAGAGGAAAATTTATATTTTTCTATAACAAAAAATGTAAGAAAGATTCATGATCGAATTTGTTCAACATCATTTTTTTTCTTGCGTTGCACAAATCATGAACTGTGAGAACAGTATTATACACTGTTATCGATAGGCCCTAAAATTAGAATATATATTTCTTACCTCTTTTCATGAAATAATTGTGACATTTTAAAAGCTTGATAGATAACATTTAAATTTCTTCAGAACTTTATGAAGAATAAATCACATCGTCAAAATCATTTTATGAAAAGAGGTTAAAAAAATTGTTCCAACTTTACGGGCAACAATATATCTATTTTTGCTGAATCATTTGCAACCGTAGCTATTGTGTTTTTTATAACAAAGAAAGAATATAAAGGCCACACAAGATACCTAAGTCAGTGGCGGATCGAGAATACGACAAAATATGCAACCCGATTGATCCGCAACTGAAAATGGCACAGAATTGATGATGAATCAATTTGGTTAACAAGATCTTATAAGATTGCTTATATACATGTATATATTTCTTTCTCTTTTCCTCTAGCGAGGTTTTTATTTCCATAATTTCAATACATATTTACATTAGTTACTCAATGATTGAATGCAAAATAACATTGGCTGAAAATTAAAGTATATTCGACAATTCTTCCAGCTTAGTATTATTTTGTTTGCTAACACATGCATATACCTTAAAACAATCTTAACAATGACTTGAATTAAAACCACAAAAAACATGCGGGGTAAATAACAGAACCATTGATAACCGTTTTAACGTAACATTTATGAATTGCATATTGCGCATAATTTAAAATAATATTTAGGAGAGTATATTTCTTGTTTCCTATGTCCTTACCTACAATTAATATATTTTGGTTTATTTATAGTTCTACTTCATTAGGTGAAATATCAAGTTACATATTATTTTCCAAAACTTAATCACATCTTTGCAATATAACAAAAAGTGAAACGTTGAATCAACTGGTCCACAAGTGTTGCATAAATTATCATTCACAATTTGCCATTTATATACATTTTCTTTTAAGGCAATAATCCTGTAAATCATCTTGAAATTAAATTGTTAAACTTTATTATTATTTATTGTTTTATCGAAAATGGCAAGATGCCAGTTCATTGAAAAATCATAATTTGATTACAAATGGTATCTAGAATGACTCTACATTATAATAACTAAAAAAATTAACGCACAACAGCTCTTAATTATTTGATTTTAATTATACAAAATTTAAAAAAGCATTTCCGCTATATTATGTTGGTAGAGATCAAGTGATGTCAGCGATTTTGAAGATGAATGTGATATTTCGAATGTTATAGAAATAATAACAGGGGATAAAGTAAATGTTTTTGTTGTGAAAGTAAAAGATTACTATCGTGCGTTAATACGGAAGAAGTCAAGAGAACCAATTGTCATTTATTTTTCATAATTCCTTTCTAGATTTCGATAATGAATTCGTTTGGAAGGATGTGTTTTCATTTAAATCAAACCAAATTCGTAATAATAAACTTATACAAAATATATAAACCATGCATGCTCCGATTACGTAATACGTCATGTTAGCACATTTCAATAGGTGACAGACAAGGATACTGGAATATCGTCTCGGAATGAATTCCAAAAGTATTTTGCCACGGTGTTAGATCATCAGGTTCTGTATTTCCCCATCTTTATAGCAAAACCTAAAAATGAATTAAAGAAGTTTATTAATTATGGGGAATTGTCCGTTTATTCATTTCGGTATAGATTTTCTGTCTGCTTAAGAATGGATACGCACTCGTGGTCGTTGTTCGTCATACTCCTAATCGTTGTGAGTCGTTGTGAGTCGGTGACTGTCGATGTGACAGGTGGAAGGCTGGAAGGTCAGACCATCCCTTTCGATCAGGAGTTCCTCGGTATCACAACCAATGTTGATGTTTACTTGGTGAGTTTATTCATGATCTACATTTTGCAAAGGATACTTGCGTATAGCATGCACATTTTGTCGTCAAATAATTATTTTGCTATATCCCTTTTTTAATGTGGTGGAATATAATGTTTCTACTTTCTAGAGATGTAAGGGTAAAAACTGTTAAAGTTATCTATGAACTTCCTGCCATAATGTACCAGTTATGCCAACAATAATTATACGTGATAACTTTCAAGGGTTTTGACAAACTAAATCATTTTATCAAAACCAGTTAGTTGAAATGCGTTGCATGTCTACGGTGCTTTGTAAAAACAAAGGAAAATGCGCTATATATTCCTTTTTGAATTGGATTGGATTGAAAAACTATATTAATTCAGATTATTTAGTTAAGAATGTTGCAAAATGGCCGCCATGTAAATGATCAACTTTTATAAAAATATACTTTCAAAAGTATTCTGCTTAAAGTAAGTCATTCTGCAAGCTCGTGTAAACGTTGTCCATTAGATAGCTATAAATAACATTCAGGAAAAAACGAACGGAGAACATTGCCTCTCAAGTAAAAGTCGACTAAGTGCATTCTTTATTTGACATTAATGTGTGTACATACAGGGCGTTCCGTTTGCTGAGCCACCAGTCCGCTTTGCTCCCCCTGTCTCCAAGGAACCATGGGAGGGGGACTGGAATGCTACATACTTTCGCGACTCATGCTCACAGATTGTGACTGATCCCCTACAGATGCCAGCCAGTGAAGATTGTCTGTACCTTAACGTGTTCGCTCCTAACCCGATGGTAATGATACATTTTGCATAAACTGCTGATTTTTCAGATTGTATAGAAGTAGCAAAGAAACTTATTTGGCGATTATGACATAAGGGTGTGACTTGCACCCTATAAACCATGCACCAGTTTGGGTGAATAAAATTGTATTCTGTTACGGAGAACAATTTTGAAGCCCAAGAAATACTGCTTACTTCTTTAAAAAAAATAATATACTATTTTAAGTCAAGAGTGTGTTATAATATTCGATATATTTGTATACAGTTGTAATATGTATACATGCTTTCCATTAGCAATAGATAAAATATTTTACACTGATCAATTCAATTAATGATAATATGGACAGCAAAATAGGCAGGAGCAATAAATAACGACAGAACCTTATAGGTCCTATACAATAAACTGATATAACACAAATCGGGATTTAAACAAAGATCAAAATAATGTAATAATTTATAAACATAATTCCCCATCGTTCCTGTGGTATTGGAACGATTCGTCATTCCCATCACTTTGATTTTAGTATATCATGCTCCAATTGAAGTTGTGTTTATTTTACTCAAAATTCTTTGACGCTTAATTAAGCCTCAACAGTACTCTTTTCGCTATATCCCTTGTTCCTGTCATCCACCTCTTGACGATTTTCCATTTGATTTCCACCTCTCTCGGCCCGGTTCTACAGCCGGTCAATGCCGCCGTGATGGTGTATTTTCCAGGAGGAGCGTTCAAGTTTGGTGGCGCCTCAAATCCTAATTATGCAGGCGTCTCATTGGCTGCAAGTTCTGACGTCATCATCGTCACCGTCGGGTATAGGGTGAGCGTGTTTGGGATATTTTCTACAGGTGAGAAATAATGTAACAGGTTAACTACCCCCCCCCCCCCCACTCCGTGAACGGAGGGATACCATGCGTGTTCCCAAACTGTCCGGCTCATAACAAAAGAAAATTGTCTATCTGTATTGACTTTACACACCGGACTTTTGCTGAAAGGGGGGGGGGGGGGTGCTGAAAAAGGCTCCTATAACAAAAGAAAAAGTACACACCGGACTTTTGCTGAAATGGGGGGGGGGGGGGGTCGCTGGGAACACGCATATATGCGTACCCTAAATAACACTGAGGGGGGGGGGGGGGCGGGGTTAACTAGCATGTATATTTTGTTGGCGTATATCTGATGGGTTGGGTAATTGCCGGCGGAGAGAATGCACGCATAGAAAGTTTGAAATTTAAACTGTGAACATTAATAATATGCTGAATTTTCTATGATAGCCTATACAAAGTCGAATGTAGTGTTCAATAAATGAAACATTGATGTCATAAGAGTGATTAACTAGAAATTTATAACATTCCTATATTCGGGGGCAGTGGCGTAGCGTAGCG
Organism: Strongylocentrotus droebachiensis; assembly: GCA_035222895.1. NCBI lineage: Eukaryota > Metazoa > Echinodermata > Echinoidea > Camarodonta > Strongylocentrotidae > Strongylocentrotus > Strongylocentrotus droebachiensis. The sequence goes on along the minus strand of JAVYIG010000537.1, from coordinate 262,428 downwards.
TGCACTTAGTCATGGGGGGGGGGGCACCAGTTTTAAGTCTACTATATAGTTTTTTCTGTATGACCGGTTTCTCTACTACCCAATTAGTATAATCCCATATGGTCCACACCAAGCCCGTCTACTATCCACATGGTCTAGTAATAATTTCGTCTATTTATCAGTTGGTCTAATTGACCAATATTAGGTAAATATTCATGTGGTCTAATCTCCATAAAGTCTACTATCCATTTGCTCTATTGCTCAATTAGTCTAATTTCCAGTCGGCCTACTAATTCCCAGTTTTTATAATGCCCATTTTTTGTTTGTTATCTATATGGTCTAATAATCATTTAATCTTAAATAATATTCATCATCAAATGATTGTTAGATCTTATGAATGGAAGACAAAATGGGCAATAGACACAATCATACGTCATTAGATAATTTATATAGCAACTTGGGGTTTCTTGTTTTCATGAAGTGGGCGTTATTCCAAAATATATTTTTGATATAACTGAAACTGCCCAATTTCCAGATGAATTGGGCAGATCCATTTTCATTACTCTCCCAAAGAAACCGGGAGCCGTGGATTGTGAGCAATATAGGACAATCAGCCTTATTTGCCATATCACTAAGATTATTTTGAGGATTCTGCTTTTGAGAGCAAGAAGAAGCATAACTCCCATGGTCGGAAGGGAACAATTTGGTTTTGTAAAGGATGCGGGCACAAGAAATGCAATATTTGTGGTTAGAAATATAACGGAGAGAGCAGTCGAAATGCAAAAGGATGTGTACATGTGTTTTATTGATTATTCAAAGGCTTTTGATAAAGTAAGACATTCAGAACTTTTTGAAGAGCTGAAAAAGCTTGATATACAGTGCGTCCCAGAAAAAACGAAACCGAGAAGTATCGATGTTTTATCATAACTTAATCACAACCATAATTAATGAATGATACATATTTGGAAAGCTTAGAGTCTCCTCTTTCAGTTGATTCTACTCACGTGATGCATATTTCACGCATGAGTGATTTAAAGCAATTTGAAGCAAGGAAACCAAAAAGTAATTTGGCGGGCGGTATCTGAATTTCAAAGAAAAATTCATATTTCTAGAAAGTTCATTTTCTGCTCTTTCATACAGGGGCGGATCCAGCTTTTTATAAAGGGGGGGTTGGGGTGGTATGCGAGGGAGCGTAGCGACCGAGTCCAAGCGAGCGGAGCGAGCGAGGGGGGAGGGTGTGGGAGGGGGGTGTCCCCCCTCCCACAGTAGGGAAAATTTTTGAAAATCTGTGTGTGAAAATGGCGTTTTCTTGCGATAAGATTTAAAAAAATGGTCCCCGGATTTTTTTTTGGGGGGGGGTTGCAACCCCCCCAACCCCCCCCCCCTAGATCCGCCACTGTCATATGATACCTCAATCAAGAAAAATGAGCCAGGAATAACAAAGTTCTGTTTGTTTAAAGTAGCCCTTACATTTTCATAATTTTAACAAACGAATTCGTTTTCACTGGGTGCCTGCCGTAGCAAAAAGCAGATTTGACAAAAGACTTAACTCCGTTTCGTTGACAATCAGCCATGCATGAAGACTCTCGTCTACGGCTGATTGTCAACGAAACGGAGTTAAGTCTTTTGTTAATTTCGTTTATTGATACGGCAGGCAGCCAGTGAAACCGAATTCGTTTAATAAAATTATGGAAATGCAAGCACTACTTTAAACTAACAGAACTTTGTCATTCCTCGCTCATTTTTCTTGATTGAGGTATCATTATGAAAGAGCAGAAAATGAACTATCTAGAAATGTGAATTTTTCTTCGAAATTCAGATACCGCCCGCCAAATGTCTTTTTGGTTTCCTTCCTTCAAATTGCTTTTAATCACTCATGCGTGAAATATGCATTATCTGAGTAGCATCACACGAAAGAGGAGACTCTAAGCTTTCCAAATATGTATCATTCATTAATTATGGTTGTGATTAAGTTATGATAAAACATCGATACTTCTCGGTTTCGTTTTTTCTGGGACGCACTGTATATAGGAAAGATCTAAGACTGCTACAAAGTCTATATTGGAATCAGTTTGCATGCATCAGGGTAGAAGGAGAGTGTAGTGAATATATCAACATCAGACGGGGAGTCAGACAGGGTTGTGTTATGTTCAATATGTGACCTGTTCAATATGTATAGTGAAATCATTCTAAGAGAATTGGAAGATGAAAATGGGATACAAGTGGGTGGTCATTCAATCACAAATATTAGATATGCTGATGACACTGTTTTATTTTCTGAATCAGAGAAAGATCTCCAAAGACTCCTGAATGTAGTTGTAAAAGAAAGTGAGAGAATGGGACTAGGGATCAACTATACCAAGACAAAGTGCCTGGTGGTATCCAAGAAGAGCAGTCCAAAATGTAACTTGAAACTGAAAGAACAGACTATTAAACAAGTCTCCTCATTTAACTACCTCGGCAGCATGATTACCGAGGATGCCAGATGCGAGACAGAGATCAAGAGAAGGATAGCTCTCGCTAAATCTGCATTTTCAAAGTTAGGCAAAATTCTGACAAATCGAACAATGTGTATGAGGACCAGAATAAGGATATTGAATTGTTACATCTACCCAGTACTTATGTATGGTAGTGAAACATGGACTTTAGCCTCTGATACTAAAAAGCGTTTGGAAAGTTGCGAAATGTGGTTTCTAAGAAGAATGATGAAAATCCCCTGGACTGACAAAGTTAGTAATGAGGAAGTTCTTACACGAGCTGGAGTGCAAAGGAAAATGATACGTGAGATGTTGATTAGGCAGTTGAAGTTCATGGGTCACATTACACGTAAAGAAGGCCTAGAGAACCTTGCTTTGACAGGGAAAATTGTGGGAAGAAGGAGTAGGGGAAGAAGGAGGATACTTTGGATGGACAGTCTGCAGAAATTGTTGGAAGAGAGAGGAGTGAAAGAACTGGGAGTGGTACTAATACAGAAGGCTAGGAGCCGAGGGTTGTGGAACAGCATGATCGCCAAAGTCAAACGATATGGCACTTAGAGAGAGAGAGATAACTGAAATTCTCTCAGTGCCACGACACCTGAATTGACGCTGTACTAGATCGACCAGGCCAGGAGGGGATCTACTCCTTACCCCTTATGAGTGGGATTTTTTTTCATTACAATGACGTGTTACGTATTCAAACATGATTTTTATGGAACATAATAATCGTAACGCAAAGTGAATGCAATTTTTTTTCACTACCGTCACTTCGTGAAAACAGCGACGAATATAGTAGGGTATTGAAATTGCCCTTGAGTTGCCCTTTCGAAAATAGTTGCTATTTATCGTGTTGAACGTTGTTTTACATTGCCCAGGTGATGAAGTAGCCCCTGGGAACTACGCCATGTTGGATCAGGTTGCTGCATTACAGTGGGTCCATAACAACATAGAAGGTGAAACAATTTATTGAGGAAAAAATCAATACTCTCCCTATAAAAGTGTACAAGTTATACCGGCATATATATATATATTTTCACCCATGTTATGTTTTTTATTCTCCATACCAAAATGGTAAGGTTTATGGCAACAAAATTCTCATCTCATCTTTATTCAAATAGTTATTGTTTAATTCAATCATCTGTACAAATTCACCACGCGACTCACTTTACAATTTTATGATTAAAACCGATAAAATATTGATGACATGAAAATTATTCCCTTTAAATGTTAACCTTGAATAATAGTGGATGCGTTATATTATATTATGTGTGACAATGTTATTTGTAGGCCTACTCAATATAAAAAAGTGAGTTTCAGATACAGTTAATAAAATGTAATCTCATCTTATCTAAGAAATAATTTTACCGCATTTGTTTGGATTAGTTCACTGCTCGACCCGCTTTGTTACCTTATGATTAAAACCAATAGAATATTGATATTTTTTTTAATGAAAGGCAAAACTTGTTTTTCTTCTTGTCAGCCTTTGGTGGAAACAAGGAGAATGTGACAATATTTGGTCAAAGTTCAGGCGCCGGAAGTGTTGGATTCCATCTTCTCTCAAAACTCAGCGCGGGCTTCTTTTCTCAAGCTATCTTGCAGGTGATTTGAATTTGAATCTAAACACAATAGCGTCAGTATACACTCCCTGTCATTACTTATATAATCTATTGTTTTCACCAGTCAAACTGAAATTATCATGCTACGTAAGTTGCCTCAGTTTTCGGGTACATGATTATCTAAGGTGGCGGGGGGAGGGGGTGGGGCACAAATTCGTAAATCTATGACGAGCATAATTTATAACAGTGTTATTACATTTGCCCCCCCCCCCCACTCCTTCCATGGATCAGCTAATGTATATTATAACAAACAGGGGGTTGCTTATTGAATATTTAATACACATTAATATAATATTAAGCTTTTGTTTATCAATTTCCAACTTTTTGAAGTTAAGTCAAGAAATGATCTTGGTGCAATTTACCAAGACATTCAAGTCAAGGAGAGGAGATATTGATTTACTTTACTTAATCCAAGTAGAGTTCACTCTATTATATCAAAACTTATACACATATCCGATCAGTGAGTACTATTGACCTGTATTCAGTTCTAACTTCATAACTCATGAGCTTCATAATCTTCACTTTATATTGACTGCTTCAATTTCAGAGCGGCAGTGCCTTGTCTCCTCGTTACTTCCGCAATGACCCAGAAGAAGATCGTCGTGATGCGATGGAACTTGCTTCAGCCGTGGGATGCCCTTCCACGGACTCCACTGCCATGGTTACATGCCTAAAAACAGTGGATGAAATGACCCTTTTACAAGTGCAAGATTCCGTAAATATAACTCTGTACAAAATTCAAGATGATTATGGCACTATAGTTTATTACAAAATCATACTTAGAATAATACGAAACTTTTTCAAAGTTTGAGATGAAATGAAAGATATATCTTATTCACCTTGGTGATATCAATATATTTGTGGTGAAGGCTCAAAGTAAGCTCTGTAGAAAACAAAAATAAAGTTCTAACTTCAATCGTTACACACACATATTACAGATCGGCAATATGTCACTTTGTTGATCTTAGAAAAAACAAGCCTCTCATATATTATGAATAAACGTGATATGCCACGCTTTAATAACCATGCCACAATGATCATTCTATGAAACAATTACTATCATCTTTTCATCTAGGTCTACCAATCAGGTTACTTCATTCGCTTGGATGGATCCTTCCTTGAAGACACACCACATAACCTCCTCTATGGAGAAGACAGCATCCCACTCCCTGCTGCCATCATGGCAGGATTCAACAGCCAAGAAGGCACTGCGAGTGTACGCTCCTTCTTTCCCGAATACACCACAAGAGAAACAGGTCCCTTCATCAATCGCTCCATGTTCAAGACCATGGTCCATAGTTCTCTCTTGGGTTCTGACAAGCATTCCCTCATCAGGGAATCCGTCTATCAGGAGTATGTAGACTGGAGCAGAGTGGACTATGATGACTTGGACTATTTTGATGCTTATGTACCCTTCTACAGCGACTATATCTGGCGAAGCGGCAGTGATGCCTCTGTGAGACGTTATTACGAGTTGGGCGTCGCCAACATCTACCAGTATTATTTTACGCATACTCCAAGCAGGTAAAAAGGCCTATCAGCTTATTAGAATATACTTCAATTTGCTTTACTAGTACTACAATCTTATGATTGTATTTATTAAAAAATATATATTCCACTGATGATGACCAGTCTTTAAATGGCACCACTAGTATTTGACAACATTAAAACAATATTGTATAATATATTGTTCACACAGTATCTTAACAACAATTTGATCCCCATTTTTATTCTAGAATGTATAAGCATGAAATGTTAACATCCACACTGAACCCCACCCCTACAGAAACATGCCTTTGTGGAGTAAGCATAAAACTAAACAAGATGATCTTTGAATGTATTACAACACATTTTCTAATTCTTCTCACAGTTCTTTCTCCCGTGCTGGGCCAGTCAATCCCACATGGTTGGGAGCTGGTCATACGGAAGAGTTCCAATTCGTCTTTGGATGGTCGTTTGATGAAAACATCTTACAATACAAACACGAGTTGACCGACGATGAGAAGATGCTCTCTGCCCAGATGATGAAGATGTGGACCAACTTCGCTAAATCTGGGTGAGACCTGGGAAATGGGACATGTTCAGCTTTTATGAGTTCAATACTTGTACCATCGTTGATTGCCTATTCACCCCGATTCAATAGCTGATCGTTTCTAAGGAAAATTATATACATATTTATAACAATTTTCTCTTTTATCACCCGACTCACACTGTAGAATCCTTTAGCTTATGAGGCACCAGAGCCAGAAAAGTTTGTGTCTCAGGTACAAGAACTCATAAGAGTAAAAATGGCCGGCTTCCCCTTCTTTAGAGAGCAAAAATCCCTCTGAATAGCTAGCCTTTCTTGGGTAAAAACGATCCCTTTCGAAAGTAAATCATATTCCAGTGAAAAAGTTGTGTTGGGAAAAGTTTTCATCCCCCTCTTTCTGACAACCCTGTATCCCCTCCTGCAAAATGAATCAGGTTTTCATTTAATTTTCTTTAACTAGCCTTTCTGGGGTAAAAACAACCCCTTTCGAAATAAATCATATTCCAGTGAAAATGTTGTGTTGGGAAAAGTTTCCATCCCCTCTTTCTGAAAATCCTGTATCCACCCCTTAATTTCTTACAGCGACCCAACCCGCGAGACGCCAGACTCCTCTCCTGACCCGGAGCTACCCGTTTGGTCACCTTATACTATCCCAGAACTCAATTACTTGGAGATCAGGCTGAATAATTCATCTACTGAGAGAGCCGTTCAAGCCAGTGGCATGGCTTTCTGGAATCGCTATATTCCTGAGCTGAGAATGTTCCTAGGTATTGAAGATAATAAGTAGTTATCTTTTAGACTTTACCGTAGTTACTGTACAGGGAACATCAAATAGCAAATAATTTGTTAGAATACCCCACATCAACAGAGGGACTAGAATTTGAAGGAGTAGAAGTGGAAGTAGTCGCCAAAGCATTTGTGCTAGACGTATTAAATGGACATTAAGGCCAAGATATAAGAAAAAGTAGGGAAATGTGAATTAAAGGAGGGGAAATTTAGAGGAGGTGGTATTAATGAGAACAAAGTGGAGCCCTGGCTATTCTCTACATAAATTGTCCTTTACAAAAAAATACTTTCATTTTTGTTATACAGAGAGCCTGTCTGATGAAGAAGAGGAATGGAAAGAGGACTTTACAGCCTGGCAACAAGACATGGATGAATGGCGACTTGCTTTCAATGACTATCAAGAACAAACAACCTGCCCATAAATATGATATAGACAGATTTACATTACAACTCGATGTGTGAGCCCTCCAGATCCAGTTGGCAGAAGGTTAATAACTGTTAGTACAGAATAGCACTAAGTATTTTTGTTGAATATCAATGACAATCAGTTTAAAATAATTGTATCATTTGGGGATCTATACTGGCGATTCCGATTTGATACTAATGCATTGTAAAAACTGTAAAAATGTGTAACTTTTAAAATGTGATAATTAAAGCCATGAATACTTCCAAGATATATCATATAAATATGTGAATGGTATCATGGGCACACCTTCCTGTGTTCTTTGACATACAGATGACAATCTTTTAACTAGTGTTGTGTGAACTTTATAGTTTTGTGGTCCATACACAAAATATTGAAGTCCCATAATGTGATAAATAGCTATATAAAAATAATAAAATGTATATTTTCAAAACATCCCAATTTCATTCTGTGCACAAATGTAGAGTGGGATAAGGACATTGACATAATAATCTTTTCCCCAAATTAAATGTAGATATGAATGAATGGCAGAGATATTTTTCTATTCATACTTTATATATTGTCAACAGATTTTATATAATTTGTAATAAAAATATGACACTCTTGAAAAAATTATTGTTTCAGTTTCATGTTGTGCTTGGGGACACGTATGCTACAAGTGAATTACACACTATGAACATGACGGACAAAGAAAGCGGACAAAATATACAGTTCCTCAGGTAGACAAAGGAACATCCCTTCACTGCTAGTATGTAAAAATGTGTAGAACAGGTTTCACATGCATATTCACCTGTTCTACACATTTGTACATACTAGCAGTGAAGGGATGTTCCTTTGTCTACCTGAGGAACTGTATATTTTGTCCGCTTTCTTTGTCCGTCATGTTCATAGTGACAAGAGATAAGTTTTAAGGTTAAAACAAAAATAAAATAGATTCCTATGAATAATACAAACATGAACAAACATTTTCTATTTTTCATATCATTTAATAATCATGTCCAAATATAATGCATAAACATGTGACAGTCTCACAGAAATCAACATTCATTATAAGTGTTTCAAACAATTTCACTAAATTTTCAATAATTGATTGATACAACTGTTTTAATTAACCAAGTCCTAGAACCAAGTACCAAAAGACTGGAAATAATATTATAACAGGTTACAGGTGATCCAGGATTTCAAAGAAAAAATCTGAAATGTACACAAATGGGAGCATCTTCAAATTAGAGGGGATGGGCACAAAATAAAGGTATTATTGGATACATGCTGTGGGAAAAGGGTAGAAAGGAGAGGGAGCATGTTTCGATGCTTACCATACATTAGAGGTATGATATTTCTCCTTCCTTTCCTTTTGATTTCCTTGCTCCCCATTCTTTTAATACTTTCTATCATCATTCTACTTTCTACAGCTCTATAGCTGATATATATATATCTATCTTTTTAAAATTATATCCCCTCGGCATCCGATAAACTTTGTTCTGCACTTCCATTTTCTCTTGCTTGAACATTTCCTTGTCCTTTTTACTTTATCCTCATTACTCCAGTAATCTCTCTTTCTCCATTCCCTTTCATCTCATCATTCCTTCATCTCAGATTTTCTACGATGTTACTTCTGCTCCTCAGAAACTGATTTTAATTTGGATTTAGGTATTGATTTAATGATATTAATCTATATCAAAGTAAGTAGCAATTTCTGTTAAGGATTTCTTCTAAAAACATTTTTGCTATTTATTCCCATTTGCTGTTTATTCAAAATATGATAACACATTGTATCAATCTTTTAGCAGTTGTTTACAATTTTCTTCCAGCTGTTTCTCTACTTTGCTCTTGCAGATATATATATATATATATATATATGTATTTATTGAAGAACCCAGCATGTGCTCCTTTACTCTTTGCTAGAATACTGCATGATTTTGTGATACAGTAAGAATAATAAGTAGGCAATCCGAATTAGCGATCACCTTGTTAGGATATTGTCTTTGAGCTTTATCATTCATGACCTACATTTCAAACAGAATGCTATCTTCAAATAAAGCCATCTCTGCAGCGTCATGAAAGATTAAGACAGTCAAACCTGTCTATAACGACTGCCCAAGGGAAACACAAAAAGTGGTCTTTGTAGACAGGTTCCTTTAGTACATGTTTCAATGGGAAACCATTTTCAAGAGAAACAGACAAATGTGGTCTTTGTAGACAGGTGGTCACTAAAGCAGGTATGACTGTACCATGATACAATGTCCTTACCAATCGCCACAAAACGGCTGGCTTGAGGATCTTTATTACTCGCTTGTCCTTGTCCTCCACACATAGTCCATCAAAGCTACTAGATGGAAAGTTCTTCTTTTTATAATCAGTTCGTTTGCTGTTCCACATGTCCTTTCTCACTACTTCCTTGCTCCATCACCTCTCCTTCCTCCTCCTCCATCTCCTCTTCCTCCTTCTCCTCAGGCAAGACCATCGTCCTGACTACCGGTTCCCTGTGGTCTGCCCATTCTGGGACGATCTTACCATGCATCCTCCAGGTTCCATACCGATGAGGTAGATGTTTCTCAAAGACCACATACTCCAGAACATCCTTGAGTACATCTTCGCTACCGACCATGATGCGACCAAATCGGTCGTAGATTGCTAGCGTCTGTTAAGGGGAGAATGCAGTGTATTTGAGTATTCAAAGGACTTGTAAGACTCAGAGGTGATTAGATTAGCTATGATGATTTTATACAAAACGATTAAATAGGCAACCTTTTGAAATAGAAATCGACTTAAAGTGTATAAATGATCAAAACCCTGTTTAATTCTTCAACTGTGCATAAATCTTGAAAAGGGCAGAATAATGAATAGCTATCATTGAAATGTGATATGATTGCTCAATGAAAGTTAACTAACATATATTCTTTTAATTAAGACTTATATCAGTTCAATTTGTAGGGAAAATAATGTGAAATTCTGCAGAGGAAATTTTCTTAAAGTTGTCCATTTGTTCACTGGACCTCTAAACTACTACATTAAAAAAACGAGAGAACAATATTCTTGATGAATCCCTTTTTTGTCCTTACCTGTCTTGTATGAAAGCGCACAGTGACCTGACCATAAATGTTGCCTTTGTTAATCATGTCTGTACATCTCATGTGTACAATACGAGGTTTCTCAATGGATTCCAGCATCTTCCATCTGATTGTCTTGTAACGGAAACCAGCTATCATCTCCTGTAAATCAAGAAAATTTCTTTAATGAGCTATATTCTTAATTATGGTTTAGTAAACAAGTCTACGGAATGTGAACCACAAAATACAGGCTTCAAATCTCTACCGCAGCACTTGGTTAGACATTAGTCTACGCTTGCCACACTTGACCCAGGTGTAGTAAGTGGGTACCTTGTAGACTTTGTTCCATAAATGCACTCAGCACTATGGTTGCCAGAGCTAAGCTGGGGTAATCACTTCTAAAGTCGTTTGGACGTGCATGGAGACAAACGGAGACATTGTACCATGTGATATGCCCTGTACAAGAATGGCATATTATTGTTATCTCAAAAATAACATAAATGACATTACCCCATGATATTGGAGCAATTAGAAATGAGGGAGAATATGTTTGTGAAAATGAGACCAAAAACAAACCATATTTTAATGATGCAATAACATCAGTATTCTAATCCAAGATAAGAATTCTCATCCAGTCTTCACAATGTTAAACACACTGCTTTTGCACTCTCTGTATTCTATTATGATTCATGACTGTATTTCTTACACAAGATACAGGAGGTAAGATGGAGAGAAGCTTTCTGCCTTTTGGGCAATTAAACAAAAAAAAATACAACCAGAATACAATTTACGTACTATATTTTGGTCTTTTTCTGACAAGCACTATAGACAAAGAAAATCAATATTTTGAGACTTAGAGTAATAGAAATCAAAATGTTTACTTACAGGATAACACTTTTCTGTGACAAGTGAATGCAGCAGATGTCTGTCAAAACTGAAAAATAATGGAGACAAAGGAGATATTTTTATACAAAACAATGATTTTTGATTTTTTTTTTTAAAGAGAACTTTAAAAAATGAACAAAGTGCATTATTGATGACTTCTTCGAGCATCATCCTTTTTCTTCTGCCTTATAGATATGACATTTTTACAAACAATACTAATTTTTAGTGGATCCCATAACTCAATCTCGCATGCAACCTCATTGATTCCATTTAGAAGTATTCTTTTATTCATACTAGAAGGTTTATCAATGCTTTATAGCAACCAAAAATCCAAAAGACATCATTTTAATTTTAGCAGTGTGTTAGATGTACTAATTGCCAGCTACACATGCAACAGTATCTAATTACAAATATTGGCAAACAGTGTGTAATTACAAATCATGATTTAATACACTAATGTTGTCACCCTAGTATACGTCTCGTTCAAAATTTGTTGCATAGACCTCAGGCAAGGAGAAACAAAACTTCCTCAAAGAATACTTACTCCTGGAGAGCATTATGAGCATCAACATAGATCTGCTGGGCTTTCCAGGCAAAGTCTGTCGTCGTGAACTCTGGTTCAAATTGCCTTATTTTCCTCTGGGCCATTTGTGTGACACCTACATTCTTGACTCTCTCAAGACGTTGCTTAGCACCCTGGGAGTGTAAGATCAGTAAAAATACAAAGGTATGAAATATAGCTTGGTCATGGAAATCTACTAGAGGGTACACAGTATGAACTATTACAAATTACCACTATACAGATAATCTTCAAATTAACATTATCAAGAGAAGTCAATATGTTCACAATTTACAAGAATACAAAATTGGAAAAGATAAGATAATTGAAATAGGTATCAACCTCATACCTGGTTTCATACAGCGGTAATTGCTATAAAATGTATTGTTACTATTATCAATATTAATATCATCATTACTGTTGCTTCAATTTTTGTATTTGTGGCAAACTCATGTACAGACACACAACCCAAGAAGGTGAAACTCTTCTTAGAAAGAACTGTGCTTTGATGAAAAATGATGATATTACCTCTGTGGTTAGAGACGATGCTTTCCCATCTCCTTCTGGTGGGATATAGGGTTCAAAGAAATCACCTGAAAAATAGAATAATAGAAACATATTGCTCAAAAAGAATCATATGGTCCAGAGAAATAACAAGAGGAGACGGACAACAGAAGTTAGATCTCAAAGAAGTCAAACACACACACCAAAAAAAAAAAGTTCAAAGAAATCACACGAAGAAATATCATTTCCGACTTCAGTCATGATAGCATCTCTTACAATAAAGTCATTGCAATGATAAAAAGCACCACTGAAATTATCATATTATGATACAGAAATTTTAATTTTACACTGGATCGTTCTTAAAACTATGACAATCTTCATGATTTCTAAATTCAACACAAACAACTCCTTTTTTGGGGATGTGAACTGACTGATTAGTGATTCAAACCAGTGTCAAATTTTGGTTTGTCAATTAAAGCCTATCTGCACTAGATTACCCAGGAGGGATTAGACATCCCTGCGTGATCATTGGCAGGTGATTATCTCATCAAATCAGCTCTCAATTAACATAAGAAAAAGGGGACCATGTGAGATCAACGCGTACCGCTTACAGGCGCGGATCCAGGATTTTCCAATAGGGGGGGGGGCCAGAAATTGCGTAGACCGTTTTTTTCAACTCAACATACCAATACTGACAAGGTCATATTAGAAGCACCATACCGGTACAATTTTGACATTTCCATCGGGTGGGGGGGGGGGGGGGGTATAGCCTCTTGCCCGAAAAGTAATTTTGTGGTTTCACAATTCGAAATAGTGAGCGAAGCGAGCGAGCAACAATTTGAGCATAATATGTATTTTGTGAAAGTGTTATTTATCACCAAAATAAACGAGAAAAGATATCAAAAACTCATATTCGGGCAGCTCGCTGTCTCCTCCCCCCCCCCCCCCCCCCATTACGCGCGAAGCGCGGAAGCTTTCACCTTTCTTTAATTGTTAGAGAAAGAAGACGTTTTGTTGTACTATTCTCGACTCTTAATCCTTGTCTGAATTCAGTTTCCCCCCTCCCGCGTGAAGCGCGGAAGCTTTGACTTTTCATTAATTATTAGAGAAAGAAGAAGATTTGTTGTACCATTCTCGACTCTTATTACTTGACTGAATTCAGCCCCCCGCCTCCCGCGTGAAGCACGGAAACTTTGGCCTTTCATAGTTTAATGAAATTATTAGAGAAAGATGATTCGTTGTTCCATTTTCGACTCCTAATCCTTCTCTGAATCGAGTTCCCCCCCCCCCCTCCCGCGCAAAGCGCGGAAGCTTTGACATTTCATTAAATTATAAGGGAAAGGAGACGATTCTTTGTACAATTCTCGCCTCCTAATCCTTGACTGAATTCAGTTTTCCCCCGCCCGCGCGTAGCGCGTAAGCTGTGACGGTTCATTAAATTATTAAAGGAAGAAGACGAATCGTTGTACCATTCTCGTCTCTTAATCCTTGTTTGAATTCAGTTTTCCCCCTCCAGCGCGAAGCGCGGAAGCTTTGACGTTTCATTAATTATTAGAGAAAGAAGATGATTTGTTGTTCTACTTTCGACTCTTAATCCTTGTCTGAATTTAGTTTTCCCCTCCTGCGCTTTGCGCTAGAGCTTAGCGTTTCATTAAATTATTAGAGAAAGAAAACGATTCGTTGTACCTTTCTCGACCCTTTATCCTAATCTGAATTCAGTTTCCTCCCCTCCCGCGCGAAATCTTTGAAGTTTCATTAATTTATTAGAGAAAAAAGACGACTCGAAGTACCGTTCTCGACTCTTAATCCTTGTCTGAATTCAGTCCCCCCCACCCCCCCCCCCCCCCCCCGTCCCTGCGCGAAGCGCGGAAGCTTTGACGTATTATTAGACAAAGAAGTCGATTCGTTGTACCTTTCCCGACCCTTAATCCTTATCTGTATTCAGTCCCCCTCTTTCGAAGCGTGGAACCTTTGACGTTTCATTAAATTATTAGAGAAAGAAGTCGATTCTTCGTTCCGTTCTCGACTCTTAATCCTTAATTTGAACTCAATTTCCTCCGTTCCGCGCATAGCGCGGAAGCTTTGACGTTTCATTAAATTTTTAGAGAAAGAAGATGATTCGTTGTACCGTTCTCGACTCCTTTTTCCTTTTTCTTCCTACGTCCTCTTACTTTTTTCTTCTCTTTCTCTCTCTTTTTTTTTTGGCCGGCGTTTTTGGGGGGCGACCGCCCCCACCGCCCCCCCCCCCCCTGGCTACGCGCCTGTCCTTGTTTGAATTCAGTTTTCCCCGCCCGCGCATAGCGCGAAAACTTCTGACGTTTCATTAAATTATTAGACAAAGAAGACTATTCGTTTTACCATTCCTTGTCTGATTTCAGTTGCCCCCCTCCCCGAACGAAGCGCGGAAGCTTTGACATTTCATTAAATTATTAGAGAAAGAAGACTATATTTCTTTCTAGCTATATTTCTAAATTTCCTGGGGGACGTGTCTCCCTATCGGGCCCAGGATTGCCGCCCCTGTTTATGATTACTACCAACATGAGTTCAAATAGCCTCAAGCGAGTTGGTACGAGCTGAATCCAAATGAAGGGCAAAATAAGAGTTATGAAGCGGCCCTACCGTTAATTTAAAATTTGACTGTTGAGTATATAGCTTCTATTTAAAATAATTTCTCACTAAAGAGTGTTGACCTTTGTGGCGCAGGGGCTGTTTTTACGTTTAACTTTGAATCCGCGGCTCGACTGATTTTTTGCGGCCGGCCCGGCCCCCTCTATTCAATAACGTTTGCAAAGCCTTCTGGAATGACCCCAAATCTCCCCGATTACAGTTTTCCCTATTCGTCGTTACTGTCACTTAGCGCCATTTCCTTGTCTTTCCCCCTTTCTCACCGACTTTTCTCCCCCCCCCCACACACACTCAGTATAGGGTACGCACCTGTATGTTCCCTCTCTTTGAAAGCACCCCTCTATCTCCGGTGTAAGTCAGTATGGGCTGGATTTGTGTGTATTACGGGCCGGACTTTGTTGCGTGAAAAGTAACTCTTTATCGGAAATTTTGGGAACACACATTCGGTCCCTTCGACCCCGGAGTGGGAGGGAGGGGGGGGGGGGGGGGGTGTTGGGCTTTCCTCTTTATCTTTTCTTTTTTCTTTTCCCTTCTCCTTTCTTTTCTCTTATCCTTTTTTCCTTCTCCTCTTCTCCTTTCTTTTTTTCTCTTCTTTTCTTCCTTTTTTTTTTCTTCCTTTTTTTTGCGCCGCCAATAGAGGGGGGCGCGGCCGTTTCGGCCCCCCCCTGGATCCGCCACTGCGCTTAGGCATTGTTGGCTGTGTAGAGGGCGCAAGTAGCTACAAGTAGTGCAGTCCCACTTCAGGTTAACTTTAGAACAACCCAAACTCACCAGTGCAGGTGATGGTGATTGCCCTCTCTTGATACTGTTGTCCAGGCCTGATACCTGCGTTTCTTAGGGTATCCAGGATGTACTTGCGTCGATCGTTCTTGTACTCCTCTGACTTTCTCATTCGCTCCTGATCTTTGAGAGTCAGCCTGGCCTTCTTCCGAGCCTTGTGGATTGTTTGCGTGGTTTTGTTCCTACATGGTTGGTTGGTTGCAACTATGGATGTGCTCAGCAGAGTCTGATGGGTTATCTGAGATCTTAACTGCCCGACCTAGAGAAAATGGAAAGAGAGCTTTGTATAGCAATAGTATGAAATCACGTGCTAACCAAAGAGGAAAACTTTACGTATTGTACTTCAACTTATCTTGTGAATGTTACTGAATTCAGGGACACTCCCTTGGCTTTAAAAAAAATAATATTTCAGCTTTGATTTGACCAAAAAAATGTAGATTATGTAGATTCCAGGCAGGATCAACATCACAAACCTCCATCAGTGGTCAATGTTTTTGCAATGTAAATCGCCTGTCAGTCAGATCATGTAAACAAGATTCACAGTAAACAAAGGTCTGTCATTTGTTTAAAGTTGAACTTTGTTATTCCTGGCTCATTTTTCCTGATTGAGGTGTCATATGAATGGGCAGAAAATAAACTTTCTAGAAATGTGATTTTCTCTTTGAAATTCAGATACAGTTCGTTAAATGACTTTTTAGTACCCTTTTTTTCAAATTGTTTTTAATCACTCAACCTTTGAATTATATACAAAATGCTACAATTTTTGAAAATTGGAGTGGACTTGGCCTTTAAAGATAAAGTTGAGTTCTGGCCATGCAATTGCATCGTGAAAGAAACGGTGTGGAATCGAGCAGAAAAAGTTGATCATGTAGCATATAAGTATTGGTGTATACTGCAAGGTTCTGGAATCATCAGAATGATAACAAATTTGGCCCGGTCTTGGTAAAGTTACAAGCACTGTACACAGAAAGATGTATATGGATAATGGGGCTACACATAAAAATCTGTCCCGATTTTTAGGTTGTTACATACCAGAATAAGAAACCATTTGAAGAGCCATGCTCTTCAGGGAACATTTTTTATCTGATGTTCTTCCACACTTGCATAATAACAATGATAATGCTCACAATTTTTTTCCACCTCTTCCCAGAACTCAACCTTCTCTTTAAAATTAACAAGTTTAAAGGTAAAGACCAGTTTTGGAAACGCCCCCCTCTCAAAAAAATGAAATGGAAGCTCTACGAATTATGTCAAAGAATATGTTTCGACTAATGCGTGATGATACAAATTTTGCTGAGAAACCGCCTACTAATCGATAGACCCTAAATTATTATATCTATTTGCACCCGATACTCGTGTCGCGTAGTCCCTAGTACATCTTTCTCATATTTCTGTGTCCAGTGCTTATAACTTTACCAAGAGTCCAAGACTGGGCCAAATTTCTTATCATTTTGATGATTCCAGTACACACCAATTTTAATACTAGATGATCAACCTTTTCTGATCGATTCCAAGAGGCAAAATGTTTTCTTCACAATCAATGGCATGCGCAATCACATGACCATAACTCACTCGTCACTGGTCTTTAACTAGTTTAAGCAAACTTCTTGCTAATCTTGGTTATCATGTGTCATGTGGTTAACCTGAAAATTAAATTTCAAATAATAAAAACATTAGTCAAACAAATTTTAGCAGCGGTGGGCGAGTCTTAGTCTGAGCTAGGCGAGCGCTGCCAGGCAGGCAGGCTTGGCAGGCACGTAAGGTAACGACCCTATTCAAGCGAGCTCCGCCGCCCCTGCCACAGGCGGAGCTCTAGCTGGCCCTGAACGACCGAGAAACGCCGCATGATACGAGTCGTTGTCCCATACATTGTCTTCCGTGTAAGTTGTAACGTTTAGGTGATTTTAGACTCTCGACTGCTGACATTATCACGGCAAATTTAAGATATTCCTCCTCACAAAATAAAAAAAAACTTACCAAGCTATTACAGCAAACAAATGATCTGTGTAAGATATTGGCCATATTGGCCTCAACAAACAAGCTAGGCCTAGCTGGATCTTGAAAATTGAGCGACCTTTGAATTTGAGGGGAGCTCAATGGTTCGAGAAAAGATCTCGCACAGCTACTACAGTACAGAAATACAATGGTTTGTGTTTCGTAGGACGACAAGAGGCGAGTGGGCCTAAATAACTTGGGGAAAGAATTAGGAAAACGCCATAATAATATCGTACAATTTTATCATGTATTGTTAGCTGCTTGAAACGAGCTAGATCTATGTTTTATGGGAGGGGGGGGGGGGGGTAAGGTCATCTTTTTCAGGTCATCTATCAGGATTTTTTGATTTTTTTTTTATTAAAAAAAAAAAAAGGGGGGGCGGATTCCTAAAAACATACACATAAACAAAACTCAAGGGGGGGGGGTTTAACCCCCCCCCCCTCGAGTACGCGCCTGATCAGAGCTATGTTCCAAATATTTTATTTTTCATTATATTTGTTTGTTTGTTTAATTTCTATATTTTTTTTTATTATTCATAGGGGGGGGGGGGCTTAAGCATTGAGTACCACTCCCAATTCTCAGTAGAACCGTGCATAACGTTATGGCCATAGATCTGTTATAAATTGCATAATAAAGTTCAAGCTCGGAAATTATAATTGTTGTGATTGTAGATCTATGCAACATTAATCATGTTTTGAAGACAAATATGAGTTTGAAGTTCAAAGGTTATAGAGGTACATGCAGGCACGGATCTAGGATTTCTTAGGAGGGGGCCCAAATTTGAAATCAATTTAAAATTTAGTGTGCTGAAATTTGAAAATTATGTATTTAGTGGGCACTTTTTTTTTTGGAGGGGGGCTCTCTAAAATTTGAAAAATCGCACCCCCCCCCCCACGCCTTGAGCGCCGGGGGTGGGGGCCATCTCCCCAACAAAGTAAAATCTATGTGTTTTTACACGTTTTTTTCCCAGGGGGGGGGGGGCGGCCGGCCCCCCCCCCCCCCCTCTGGATCTGCCATCTCTAGTATGTCATGTATAGAAGATAACTTGTTTGAATGAAATCGAAATAATTAAGTTCTACTTCTACTTCTATGGTAATACTCATCAACGCCTGAGTTCAGCATCTAGATGAGGGTAAGTATATATCTCTATGGGGTAAGCATAGAGTTGTTTATGCGATACAGTTCCTGAAAAGGGAACTAAATTACAGGGGAAAAGTCGAAGCTTTAGCTATCTTGTTTCTATATCAGTTTCGGCATGGACCATAGCTGTCCAAAATTCACTGAATAAATCAAATAAATGATAAAATTATTAAAAATTAGATCTATGTTTTTTTATGCGCACGCATCATATCTAGATAATTATGTTGTTATTCTAAAGTAAAGAAAACTGCATAAAAAGACTACGCGTGATCGCGCACACGTCGTCCTACAAAAAGAAAACTCGCAAGCACACTAACTTTTCATTTTACGATGGACGATGAGAGACCTGTGAAGCTGAAGCTGAAGCGGAAGTCGAAGAGGGAAAAACAAACAAAATCCGGCAGATTAGAATATCAAAAGCGGTACAGACAGCAAAATGCTATTAAGTTGAGAGACAGACGTCGACTGGATGTACATAAAGAAACTTTTGACCAATGGGGCAGTCTTCGGGAAGCGCTTTCCCTTACTACTAATGATGAGGTAGCTGTTCTACTGCTGGCAACGTAAGCTCTAACTCGACGTCGACTCTGACTAGTCTGAGGAGATTACAACAACAAACATTAACTCACCCATCATTGCATTGCACCATCTTCACCTGTTTAATGATTAGACAGAATTTACCATCTGCTACGGGGGGAGGGGGTTCATTAATAAAGCTTATATTTGCCATAGATCTAGAGGTGGTCGATCATACTAGTGCAGTGCAGGTATCCTACTAGTAGTTTATGCCAAAACAAAACAAAAGTTATTATAGCCCATACTAGAGTCTACTGATACAGGATGTGTGAAAGCGTTTTATAAACATAACTAGACCTAAGCACATTTTTATTATTTTGTTAGTATTAGATCTATTATGATATTATCATCTAGTCAGTGGAGCATGACGTAGTGCAGCGGAACAACTGTTGATATCGGGACTGAAAATTAAGATTGAAATATACTATGCTTTGCTGGAGTGGCCTTCGCTACTGTTTGACAAGACAGTAGGCCTACGATTAATAATACTAATATTTTTGGGTTTAACATAAATAAAGCTGTAACCTTTGCCTTGGTATTAAGTAGATATGCAACTATGCATCAAATAGCACTACTGAATGATTTGTGTTTTATAATGTCTAAAATAAGACTTAGAAGATTGCAGCTATAGCTATAGGCCTAGCCGTTTGTTTACAAAATCCTGACCAAAAAACGACAATGGACTTTAGAGTACTGGTAGACTACTTTTGTCTTGAGAAACTGAAAGTAATACAATTTTGCCAATTTATTAATACTTATTAATATGAAATAGGTATTTGACACCAAATCCCACCCCAAGTAAATTATAATATTCAAGATTGCCTGGCCAACCGAATGTGAAAATGAAGTGAATTAGATTGAACACTTTCTGATATATCTTGGTCTGTAGAAAATGCTTTTCCTTTTTACAGCCAGAGTATTTTGGGGCAGCAAAGCTTTGTCTAAGAGCACAATGCAGGGGAGTGTTACATCTGCTTCGTGAGACAATTTTGTCATTTTAAAAATTGTAATGTATACTGTACAGCTATACAGCTTACTTCTTCCACTGAATCCATCAAAAGATGTTTAAAAAATCCTCTAAGCAGACAGCTTTTTATGTACATGGAAAATTTGACTTCTGTAATAACCCATCCCGATGGAAATTTTGTCAGTTTTTGTGCTTTAAAATGTAGTCATACTAATTCCTACTGACAAAGTTTGGTGTATGGGGTAGATGGGGGGTGAAATCGACCAGACTTTGGGGGTTGTTTTGGGGGCGCTGGGGCCTTAAATAAGAGCCAAACCTGATGGCTACGGTCGGGCTGACATCTTATAGGTTAAATAGGGTGACTATTGTGGGAAAAGCTCCTGGCGTAATAGGGTGGTGATCACCTTTTTTTCGCCTTGAAGTCTACGAATTTTAGAAGTCACATAGAATGTTGTTGTTTTAGTTTTTGATACTTGTATTATTGTTAGTTTCCTTTTTTTTAACTTGAATTAATTCAGGTATGAACATCACAAGGACTGTTCCCTGAAAATACAACAGATTGGAGTGAGATTAGCTGGAACAGAGAAGAGGTGAGAAAACGTGCTATAAGATTAACTCAGTGTTTTCAAAACAGTTATATAGGGCTGTTGTCAGATAGCACTTTGTCAACATTTATGCTGACAAAAGAAAATTTAAGCATGGTCAAATCAATCATATTAAATGATAAGAGTACTGGTAGTAATAATAGAGTCTGATCTGATTATGATTATTAATATCTAATTTGTTATACCACTGATTTTACCTTGAAATCGTACGGGCATGAGCCACCACAGATCACTTTATACCAGTAATCAATGATAGGCGGAGGCCCGCAGAGCCAGGTAGAGACAGGGTACTTGGCATTCAGGGGATGCAGCATCTTGACGGGCTACAAGAAATAACAACAGACTGCAGGGAGCTGGTCATGGTTGCTACAGCTACTAGCATCTGAGATATGTGTGCGTGCGTGCGTTAAGAAGTTTATCTATTTGTCTTGTCTTGAGTTATAAATGTGCAACAACTGCAGGTTTCTTTTGATTTTGTTAAGATTTAGTTTTTGTCATGAGTAAGAACTTAAAATTGCTTAAAGGTTCAAACTATAAAACTGAGCTTTAAGAACACACCCCTAATTTTTCTCTCCATCTTGGGTCAACAAACTTGTTTTTTTAATTATATATTTTTGTTAATGGTATTGACATTTGTACATGCTATTACTTTATTTCCTCTGCATACAGAAAGAAGCAGAAATTAGTGATACCAGAGTATGCAAAAGATGAAGATTACGCTGAAGATATGAAAGGTTACAACATCTTTGAGCTAGTTTATCATTTTATCTTATTAAACATTCATACCTTATATGAAAGAAGTTAATGTACATGTAAGTATTTGGAGTTGGTCTTTGAGTACATGCTGTCAGATGTATGTACTGTTTTATAGTATGACTAGACTTCTATCTTGTGCTAATGACATTTCTTAAACAGCATACATTTATATATCTGTTTGTGTTGTTTCAAACATTTAATCATTACAGAATAAACTTTAAAAAAACCAAAGTATGACTTGAGCTCCATGTGCTCCTTTGTTTTTAACAGGATTTTTAAAAGTCATCCTTTATCTTCTGCATACTCATTTACTCTGAACCCATAGAATGCTGGGTAAAGCCATTTTAGTGTACATACCTAATATTACCTACCGGTATACAAGCTGTACTATTAATTTTGTATAGGTCTTTATCCATTTTTCAAAAAAGAAATAACTGTATTAAGCCTCAGAATGTGAGAATTCAGATGTGGACTTACTAATTTAATCTTTGCCTCACCCTGTCATTTTGATATAGAAGAGACATCATTTGAGGAGTTCTCTATTCCTCCTCTCTTTCCATCACGTCTTCCATTGAATGACGAGGAAGAAGAGGGTGAAGATGAACCACATCCTGACTTGGAACTGAAGAGTGATGAAGATTCGCTTGCACGTCCTACGGGTGTCAACCTGTTAACGGACATTACCTCACAGTGCAGAAGATTACAGGAGATGGATTATGGCAAGCATAACTTTTATGTAGAAAATGACTTTATATCTTATAATTAGAATTGTGCTTAATCATAAGGAGGTCTCCTAATGTATATTAGTTTGTAAACAGTGATTGAAGACTTATTTTCCTAACCTTGCTTACGGTACTCATTCTTTGTCAGAAGTACAACAATTATAATAGTATAGGCAAAATGATAAATCACATTATAGTGCAATGTTTCTTGGCACTAAGGTGATGTAGTATATCGTGGGTCACTTTCCATACCTTCTTGTAAAGACCCAAGTCTCACTTTCAAATTTATTGTATTTTCATTTTTTTCAGCTATCAATTAGCAATAGTTATGTTGTTTGTTTTTAGATTAGATTTTTGTTTTTTGTGTTGCTTTTTTACATTTTTTTAAAACCTTCTTTCATGTCTTTTATCAGAAATTGGACCATACTGCAGAGAAGCAGGAATATCTGAAGCAGATATTATGTCAAACCTCCAGAACGTATCATCACTGCCAACGGTCAAGAATGGACTTGTGCTTGAAATCTATGATTATTTTAATACAATGCAGATGTGTAATCCCAAACGTTTGGTTGAAACTTTGAAAAGACTTGCCGACTGCCCACAAGCTAGTGATTGGAGTATTGGTGCATTCATAGAGAGACTAGTGGAAAGAAGAGACAATATGCAACCAAAAAACAAAGAGGAAGAAAAGGACCTAAGATTTTTGCAAGAGGAAAAATTCCAACTTACTAGAGAGAGGACATATGTAAAGCAACATGAAACACCTAGGGACAGTAGGGAGAGAGAAGTGGACAGAAGTTTGCGATTGTTACGAAAGGATATGGCACTGGCAAAGAAGCAGAGAGCAAAATCATGGAAATACCTTGATAGATTGGAAATACATATGCAACATTCAAGACAAGAGAATGCCGCTCTTTCAGAGAAAGTTAAAGAACTCATCACAGAGAATAGATACCTAAGAGCAATGGTTTCTCATTTGGAAGAACAGTGTCAGCCATTGGAGAAAACACAAAATATGGAGAGAAAAACATAAACTGTACCGAATATTGGAGCAGATTTCCCAAGATCTTGAGAAAACATGAGCAAAGCAAAGATATAGATGCAGCACAATCAGTATTGACAAGATGAATATTTATGTTTTCATAGAAATTAAAAATATTTTAATCATGAACTTTTTAACACACATGAAAATGAGCTGTAAATAATATAATATGGAAAGACCCAAGAGCTTAAACTCTTTTGAGTATGTTGACCAATGTAAACATAACTGTAATTATGATCAGTTTGGGGTGTGTTTAAACAGAATCAACAAAGACATTCATTTACATATTGTTAGAAGACATTGAATCATACCCGTAAAGCTTTATGAAACCCTGTATGATATATTTCCAATGGTACACCATCAGAAACCATAAAAGACACAGAAGGAAAAAAAAGTGATTTTAGTTCAAAGCTCTAATGGAACTAAGTCAGAGTTAGCTTCTTTATCTATGATTTGATTTATTTACCAACAGCAATACATTTCATAAATTTCATACAATAATTTACATATACAGGAAGAGAAACTATTGGTTGGTAAAAGGGGCCAGATAATAGCACATGTGCTAGTCGAGCCTAACCCCTTAAACAGCTTAACCAAGTATTTTGGTACAAATCAGTTTAGAGAACGTAACAAAACAAAAAATAATGAATTTACTTTTACAATCGATCCTTAAACAACAAAAAAAACATGTGAGTGTATCCACTAGTCTACTTGCTTGTCACTTATAATTTTACCGGTACCTTATTTTAGAATGCAATTCTTGGTTTGATTATGTTCACATTTTTGGCCTTAAAAATAAAGTTATGTCCAAATACATTGTGATAGAAAGTTAGAAGCTGTCTGGACTTGAAGGAATTGGAAAAGGCTGATTTGTATACTTTGAAGTTTCGAATCATGAAAATTATAAGAAATTGACTCGGGTCTTGCTTTAACTTGAGAGCACTACACACATTATACACATGTGGCGTAAGAGTTTGTTCCAAACATTTCAACTATTTCTTGTCACATTTAGAATATGAGGGCTTTCGAAGAGCATTTCTTTTCAGCTATGGTGCAGTTCTATCATGATATTCTTCCATACTATCAGAAAGAGTTTGAAGCTAGAGGTTCATTTTTGTTTTCACCTTTACTAGAACTCCAACTTGTCTTTGGATATGGAAGAGGGTAATGTTAAATGCAATGCATGGATACAATTTAAAATAAAACCTATGAATTATACCAAGACTAAAAATCTTGAATTTCACAATGATATCCGAGACTTAGGGTGTATGTTCATAAATTTAAAAATTCACATTGACTGCGTTAATGGTATGATTGACACACAGATGAAATAGAAAGGGATGGGAAGAAAGAGAGAGAGAGAGAGAGAGAGAAGGGGAGGGAGAGAGAAAGACTGAGAAAAGAGATGTTAAGAAAGGAATAAGGAAGGAATTAGAATGAAAAAGAAATGGTCTGAAAA
The DNA here is from genome assembly GCA_035222895.1 of Strongylocentrotus droebachiensis. Lineage (NCBI taxonomy): Eukaryota > Metazoa > Echinodermata > Echinoidea > Camarodonta > Strongylocentrotidae > Strongylocentrotus > Strongylocentrotus droebachiensis. Next base: position 237,452 of record JAVYIG010000537.1, on the reverse strand, counting down.
ATTGGGAAGTTGTATAGTGACTGTAGGAGAGAGGATAGGATATGATCATGTCCTAAATTTCCCAATGAAAACAATTTTTGGTAGCATATATGATTATAATATCAGCCAGAATGGTGAGAGAGCTAGAGAGATGGGGAGGATCGAATAGGGCAACCCGGCCCCTCACTTAGTGTGATGGTAGTATGCTCTCCATCAAGTTGGCAAGCTGGTACATGATGAAAGAAGGACCGGAGGGAAGAGGAGATTTTAAGAAAAGGGTATGTAAGGCAGAGAAAGGGGGGGGGGGCAGCTATAGTCTGTGATGGAAGCGCGCACGGTTGGATTAATTCCAAGATGCATATTCAAAGGGGGTACGGGTGGTAGTGAAAGATTTCTGAAATCCCAGAATCCCCTTAGCCATCTTAATCTTCCATTCTAATGATAGAATAGGCCCCTCATCCTGGATGAAAGATCGATGTGAGTTAGGTAAAAGTGGTGTAGAGTTTTGCGGGCGAAAAAATGACATCATGACCGCATTGCCGATTAGAGCTTGTCATAATTATTACCAATATTAATAACTTTCTTATTGTTTATCAAATTCTTATGTCACGAAATTTCTCTAAGATCGTTTCTTCATTTTTCCTACCTCCATTAGAGTTAATCAATTTTCTGTAATATGTAATACATTTCCCTGAGTTTAGTCGTGATAACTGATATGGAGATCGCTGCACTGCATGCCAGCGCCAGGTATAAAGTTAGTCGGTCACTTTAGCTAGCTGTACTGTGACGTCATATACGGATTCTGGAATAAACTGACTGACCTTGCCTTTGCCCTCATCCTCGTTATTTATTGCCAAAGTTGTATCGACTATTTTTATGAAATAACAACACCTGTACCAGTACCTGGACTGGCATATGTAATCAATAGTAAGTGTGAGTAATTACCAGCGTAATTCTGGGATCGGATTTACTGGCGCTGGCGCTGGCCGACCGTCATCAGGATCAGACCCGGAGGCTTGGGGCAAGCTTAGCTCTATTCCCCGGCCCCTTTGGAAATTTCGGATCGAGAAGAGTGAACTAAACTGAAGTGACTGAAGGCAATTCAACATGGTTGCGTGTCAAGTGAAAGGATGCCCAACTCGGAGCAGTCGTGTGCTCAAGAAGAGTATGTTCTCAATACCTGATCCTCGAAAGGAGAGGAACAGATGTGAAAAATGGCTCTGTATTTTGGGATCAGAAAAGTTTAAGATAGAAACTTATGAATGCATACACAACAAGTCCAGAGTAGTATGCGAGGATCACTTTGAACCGGATTGTTTTGAAGAGGACATAAGAGCAAAAATCATGGGCTACGAACCGAGGAAGAGGTTGAGATCAGGTGCTTTCCCCACCATACCATTCGTAGCAGGCAAAAGACATTCAAGTAAAACCAGATCGAGTCAAAAAAGGTACCTCACTCAGCAGTCAGCTCAATCAAGCCATGGGTATTGTTTTATTTGAAATACAATAAAAACAAACAAACATTCAAAAAAAATTCTCTGGGGTGGTATCCTGAAAATGACAACTAATCAAACTCAGGACAGGTCATTTGTTAATGTCTGCGCAAGGCAGGCTGCGTTCACTTAAATTTGAAAGACATATCTGCTGAAGGAGTCGAGCTAACTCGGCCCAGGGCCGGGGACAACTATGGCCCCGCTGCAAAAACGGTCATTTTTTTGCAGGTTTAGGGTTAGGGTAAAATAATTAAAAAATGACAGTTTTTGCAGCGGGGCTTAATTGTCCCAGGGTCCGAGTAAACCTGGATCCCTGCAGAAACATCAATTGTAATACTGCAGTGCCCTGTTACTAGTTTCGCACAATTTTGAGTTAAATTGTTATAACAATTTAACTCAAAATTATTAACATAATTTTCTTTACAAAAGACCAATTCGTTTTCAGAATATGGCTCCAGGTGTTTTTTTATTTTCTAAATATAAAGTATTGATACTACTCATACTACTACTAGATCTAGTCCTAGACAGTTTCATGAAATTGTAGATTTATGTTAAAGGTAAAGACCAGTAATGGTCATGCGATTGCATTGTGAAAGAAACGTTGTGGAATCGATCAGAAAAGGTCGATCATCTAGCATCTAGCATCTGCAAGGTTCTGGAATCATCAAAATGATAAGAAATTTGGCTCATTCTTCGTAAAGTTACAAGCACTATACACAGAAAGATGTATATGGGACTACCCTATCTCTCTCACCAGACCATGAGAGAAATAAATTTACCAAATATATGAATTAGTAGGCGGTTTCCCGGCAAATTTGTTATCATCATGTATTAGTCAAAACATATTCTTTCACATGATTGGTAATGAGAGCTTCCATTTCATTTTTTGAAATTGGGGCGTTGCCAATACTGGTCGTTACCTTTAAAGGTAATACAAAGTTTTGGTATGGGGTCATGAATTTGGTTCAAATGAACATATTGGAAGCATATATGCGATCCTACAATATTCAGTGATCGTTGTCGCGGTTGAAATCGAGTTTAAAGTAATGAAATTGTAAATAATACACTCTTTTAGTTGTATAGCTCCCTCTCAAGGTCAAGATATTATAAGCTATACAACAATGTTTCTTGACTAAAATCGACCAATTTGCTATTCTCGTTTGGAAGTTATATATCACATCTACATATTCTGAGATTGTCATGGTTGCAGCTACCACTGTACGGCTGTGGGCGCTATTTGAAATTTATCAAAATTTACCGGGAGCACCGGTAAATTTTTAAATTCAATTTTTCTCGAAAGCAGAAGTGTTTTAGAGGCTAAATTTTCTAGTGCTTATAATACATCCACAGGGGCATCCAAATCTTTCCAAATTGTAAAGAATCACTATCCACCCAATTTTCAAAATTTCCCAAAACTTTGTATTACCTTTAATGATATCAATTTTTGTTTATTCTGGAAGTGCTTTTAAAATAATTTAAAATGAGTGGTCAATCACTATAGTGTAACCCAAGGTGAAGTTATGCAACAAACGAACAGAAAAATGAGCAAATTATGTAGGTACAAAATGGGAGACGAGAAAGTAGTGTGCATGACCATTCATATGAATATAGCTGCCATTAATTTTGATTTAAATTGTTTGATGTTTTCCCCAAAAGGATCTTTTTCAAATCATTTGTAGCTCAATGTTGCATGTACCGTAAATAACGTTGTATAAACCGCCCTCGTGTATTAACCGCACCCCTCTTTTTCGCCCTTAAAAAAAAAAAAAAAAAAAAAAAAAACTTTTTTTTTTTTTTTTTTTTTTTGCCGAGATTTTTTTTTTTTGTGTGTAAGATCATTACGGTACTGTACATTAAAAAACAGTAGGGACCTAGGATAGAACCTTGTGGTACACCATGTAATAGAAAAAAAATTGGAGGAATTATTATTATAAAGTAAACTACATATTGAGTTCTATCAGAAAGATTACTTTCAAACCAAGATGACAGACAAATTTGAGTGTTGTTCTAGTTTCCGAGTGGTGAGTCAACACACCGATTACCGAGCCGGGAGACATTGCCAGGCATAGCGCCAGGTGGAGGGGCATAAATTGAAACTTTTAAAAAAAAAAAAAAAAAATTTTTTTTTTTTTTTTTTTTTTTGGTGTACCGTGTATAAACCGCACCCCCGACTTTGAATTTTTTTCGGCGGCAAAAAAGTGCGGTTTATACACCGTTATATACGGTATGTGTTGTGAACCAATTTTACAATAATTTTTATTACAATTTTGAGCTGTAATGATTGGTTGCAAATGAATCAAAATTCAGTATTTAGGATAACTCATGTAAGGAAATAAATGGCTGCTGTGGGAAGATTGGCCTAATAAGGCTAATTTGAGTAATTTCAGATGTTTGGGAGCAGATAAAAGCACACAGAATCATACTTGTCAGTCACCTTTAATTTGAATATTTCTGTTTATTTGAAGGGTTGGGTATTGGTTTTTCGAAAAATTAAACTACATCAACACACTTCATTTTCCATTTACACCATTGCTTGCTGATCATTCTTATGATTTATTTTGTTCTGCTTTTGAAGTAGGTAACAGCTTCTGGTCTCAAAATGCACTCATAATTAGAGTTAAAAAATACACAAAAGACAATAAATGATATTAAACAAGAAAGGATTATTTTGTAAAATAATCTTTTCTTGTACGGTGCTTCAATATCATTTCAAGTTGAAGTTAGACCAGTTCTGGTTCACACACTACAATATGCTCATCCATGGGAATAGTAACATTTCTATTTCCTAGCCCTTTGGCACAGCATACTATGGCATAATGTTTGAAAACCATCAACTAGTATAGAAATTGAGATAGCAACAAGTACATGGTAGACCTGGAAACCAGCCATTAGAAAAGACATGAAATATGGCGGGGGGGGGGGAGGAGGGGGTGTGTACAGTACCCAGAAATGTAAAAGATTTCCCTAGATTTTGTAGAAAATGTGAAGAAGAGACACCCGTACTAATTGATAAATAAAATCTACAGGACCAACTTAAAGTTTAAAAGCAAAGATGTAGATGCAGCACAATCAGTGTTGAAGAGGTAAATATGTATTAAAGTTGATTGTGATACAAATGCGTTTCATGGAAATTAAACATATTTTAGATATGACCATTTTAACATACAAATGACCTGTAAAGTGTAAACGATGAAATATGGAAAGACCCAACAGTTTAAAATCTTGCGAGTACATACATTTCGATTTTTGACCAATGTAAACATAACTGTAATTTTGATCAGTTTGGGTGTGTTTAAAGGGAATCAATACAGAAAATTATGTATTGTTAGAAATTGAATCATACCCATAAAGCTTTATATATTTCTATGGTACACCATTAAAAACCATAAAAGGAAAGATTTGTTTAGATAGTTAAAACTGCTATAAGTTAGTCGGAGTTAGCTTCTGTATGCCTACCTTCATGTAAGTGTATCCACTAGTAAGTACTTGCTAGTCACTTTTTTCTTAGTTTAGAATTTGATTCTTGATTGGATTATGTACACATTCTTTCCTTAAAAATGAAGTTGGGTTCTGGACATCCTGTTCAATTACATTGTGATAGAAAGTTAGAAGCTGTCTGGACTTGAAGGAATTGGAAAAGGCTGATTTGTATACTGTGAAGTTTTGAATCATAAAAATTATAAGAAATTGACTCGGTCTTGCTAAACATTGAAAACACTACACAGTACACATATTATACACATGTGGCATATAAGACTTGGTCCAAACATTTCAGCCATTTCTTGTCACATTTCGATTTTGAAGGCATTCGAAGAGTATTCCATTTCAGCTATGGTGCATTTCTATCATGATATCTCCCACACTATCAGAAAGAGATTGAAGAGGCTCATAAGTTTTTTTCTTCACCTTACCAGAACTCCACCTTGTATTTGGATGGAAGAGGGCAATGTTAAATGCAATGCATGGATACAAAATATATTTTTTAACATATGGATTATACCAAGACTAAAAATCTTGAATTCACAATGATATTAGATAATTATGATGTTTGTTCTGCATTAATGGTATGATTGTCACACAGTTGAAATAGAAATTAGGGGTGGGGAGGAAGAGAGAGAGAGAGAGAGAGAGAATTAAGAGGTCTGAAGAGATCGAGAGCTAGGGTGAGAGAGAGAGAGAGAGAATTAAGAGGTCTGAAAAGATCGAGAGCTAGGGAGAGAGAGAGAGAGAGAGATGTGAAGAGCAAGAAGGTATTAGAATAGAAAAGAAATTGTATGAAAAATGGGGAAGTAGTATAGTGACTGTAGGAGAGAAGATTGCGATATGATCGTGTCCTAAATTTCCCAATGAAAACAAATATGATGGTAGCATATGATTCATTCAGCTTCATACTAATTGGAATAGTGAGAGAGAGAGAGAGAGGGGGAGATGAATAAGGCAACCCTCCCTGACTTTGATGCTGGTAGTATACATCAAGTTGGCAAGCTGGTAAATGATGAAATAATTTAAGGTCCGGAGGGAAGAAGAGGAGATTTTAAGAAAGAGGTATAAAGCAGAGAAAGAAAGTTAAAAGGGTGCGGGGGGGGGGGGGGCAGAGTCTGTGATGCTTGAAGCATGAGTTGGATTCCAGGATGCATGTTGGAAGGGGGAGGGGGGTAGAGAAAGATTTATGAAATCCCAGAATCCCCCTGCATGAATGGCCATCATAAATCTTTTTTTATTAAAATTCCGTTTTATGATAGAACAGACCCCTCGTCCTGGAAGAAAATCTTAAACATCATGACCGCATTGCCGATTAGAGTTTTTAATATTATAACTAATATTGGCAATGCAAATTAATGACTTTCTTATTGTTTATGAAATTCTTATTTCATGGAATTTCTCTAAGACTGTTCCTTTATTTTTCCAACTTCATATCAGAATTAATCAATTTTCTGTATAATGTAATACATTTCCCCAAGTTTAGTCGTGATATGGAGATTACCGTACCGCATGCATGCACTGCAGCACTGCCAGCTGTATAGCTAGTCGGTCATTTTAGCTAGCTGTACTGTGACGTCACGGATTTTAGAACAAACTGACTACTACTACTTAGACAAGGGTGATCTTCTTCCGACGGTGGACGGCTTGTGTGAATTTGCGCCGAAATATACATGTTTTGGACCTTGCCTTTTGCCCTTATCCTGGTTATTGCCAAAGTTGTATCGACTGTTTTATGAAATAATAATTAACACCTGTACCAGACTGGTGTATGAAATAAATAGTAGGTGTGAATAATTACCAGCGTAATTCTTCTGGGATCGGATTTACTGGCGCTGGAGCTGGCCGACCGTCACCAAGAGCAGGAAGCCGTGTCAGCTAAGCCTGGGGTTAGGGGCAAGCTTGGCGCTATTTTCCGTGCAATCTTCCTTGTCTCTACCGGCCCCGTTGGAAGTTTGGGATCGAGGAGAGTGAACTAAACTGAAGACTGAAGTGAATGAAGGCAACATGGTTGCGTGTCAAGTGAAAGGATGCCCAACTCGGAGTAGTCGTGTGCTCAAGAAGAGTGTGTTCTCAATACCTGATCCTCGAAAGGAGAGGAACAGATGTGAAAAATGGCTCTGTATTTTGGGATCAGAAAAGTTCAAGATAGAAACTTATGAATGCATACACAACAAATCGAGAGGTATAGGTCTATGCGAGGATCACTTTGAACCGGAGTGTTTTGAAGAGGACATAAGAGCGAAAATCATGGGCTACGAACCCAGGAAGAAGTTGAGACCAGATGCTGTCCCCACCATACCATTCGTAGCAGGCAGATCGAGTCCAAAAAGGTACCTCACTCGGCTCAAGCCAAGGGTATTTTTTTATGAAAGAGAATAAAAACAAACATTCAAACAAAATTCTCTGGGGTAGTATTTTGAAAATGACAACTAATCAAACTCTGGATAGGTCATTGGTTAATGTCTGCGCAAAGCAGGCTGCATTCACGTAAATTTAAAGGACACATCTGCTGAAGGAGTCTATCTAACTCAGCTCGGACCCGGGACAACACAGGCCCCGCTGCAAAAACAGTCATTTTTGCAGGTTTAGGGTTAGGTATTGGGGTTAAGGTAAAATGATTAAAAAATGACAGTTTTTTTCCCTTTTTTTGCAGCGGGGCTGAGTTGTCCTGGGTCCGAGTAAACCCTGAACTCTGCGGAAGCCTCAATTGTCAACACTGCAGTGCCATGTTAGTTTCGCGCAATTTTGTGTTTGTTATGACAATTATTAACATAAATTTCCTTACAAAATATCAATTCGTTTTCAGAAAACGGCTCCAGGCCTATTTGAGTGTTTTTTAATTTTCGAAATGTAAAGTATTGATAGGCCTACTTGACAGTTTCATGAAATTGTAGAGTTATGTTAATGATATCAACTTTTGTTTAATCTGGAAGTGCTTTTAAAATAATTTAAAGCGAGGGGTCAACCACTCATTGTGTAACCCAAGGTGAAGTTATGCAACAAACAAACAAAAAAATGAGCAGAGGATGTAAAAAATGGGAAAAAGTAGTGTGCATGGCCACTCAAGTGAATTTTTATTACAATTATGAACTGTAATAATTGTTTGCAAATGAATCAAAATTCAGTATTTAGGATAACTTATGTATGTAAATAAATGGCTGATGTGGGAGGGTTGGTTTAATATTTGAGTAATTTCAAATGTTTGCGAGCCGATAAAAGCACACAGGAATGCTTGTCAGTCACCTTTAATTTGAATTTTTCTGGTTATTTGACAGGTTGGGTATTTGGTTTCTCGAAAAATTAAACTACATCAACACACTTCATTTTTCATTTACAGCATTGCTTATCATTCTTATGTTTTATATTGTTTTGCTTCACAGGTCACAGCTTTTGGTCTCAAAATGAACTCGTAATTAGAGTTCAAAATACACAAAAGACATTAAATGATAAACAAGCAGACATTATTTTGTAAAAATTTTCTTTTCTTGTACGGTGCTTCATTATCCTTTCAAGACAATTAGACCAGTTTTAGTTCACACTACAGTAATGCTCATCCATGGGAATCGTAACATTTCTATTTTCTATCCCTTTGGCACAGCATACTTGCACATTTGGCATAATGTTTGAAAACTATATACTAGTATAGAAATTGAGATCTAGCAACAAGTACAAGATAGACCTGGAAACCAGCCATAAGAGAAGACATGAAATATGGGAGGGGGAAGGGGGGGGGGGGGAGGGGGTGTGTACAGTACCCAGAAATGTAAAAGATTTCCCTAGATCTTGTAGAAAATGTGAATAAAAGACACCCGTACTAATTGATAAATCAAATCTACAGGACCAACTTAAAAGTTTAAAAGCAAAGATGTAGATGCAGCACAATCAGTATTGAAGAGATAAATATGTATTAAAGTTAATTGTGATACAAATACTTGTTTCATAAAAATTAAATATTAAATTATTTTAGATATGACCATTTTAACATACAAATGACCTGTAAACGATGAAATATGGAAAGACCCAACAGTTTAAAATCTTGCGTCTGTACATGCATAATTGCATATACATTTTGATTTTTTGACCAATGTAAACATAACTATAATTTTGATCAGTTTGGGTGTGTTTAAAGGGAATCTATACAGAAAATTATGTATTGTTAAAAGACATTGAATCGTACCCATAAAGCTTTATATATTCCAATGGTACACCATAAAAAGCAATGAGGGCATTCAAAAAGTATTCCATTTCAGCTATGGGGCATTTCTATCATGTTATCTTCCACACTATCAGAAAGAGATTGAAGAGGCTCGTAACCTTTTTTTTCTTTACCTTTACCAGAACTCCACTTTGCCTTTGGATGCAAGAGGTTAATGTCAAATGCAATGCATGGATACAAATATAGTTTTTTGTCTCGCCTGCGTAGCAAAAAGCGAGACATAGGCGCCGCTTTTCCGGTGACGGCGGCGGCGGCGTCAACATCAAAAACTTAACCTAAGGTTAAGTTTTTGAATTTTTGATAAAATTTTTAAAGTATAAGTTCTTAGACAATGAAACTTTGACTGTAGGGTAATCAAGTATCCCCAATCATGTGAGTAGAATTTCAGATCACAAAGTCAAGGTCAAAGGTCATTTCAGGTCAACAGACTTGGACTATGTTGTAGCATCATCATCGAAAACTTAACCTAAGGTTAAGTTTTTGAATTTTTGATATAATTTTGAAAGTATAAAATAAGTTCTTAGTCAATGAAACTTGGACTATAGGGTTATCAAGCCTCCTCAATCATGTGAGTAGAATTTCACGTCACTAAGTTAAGGTCAAAGGTAATTTAAGGTCAACAAACTTAGACTTTGTTGTGGCATCAACATCAAGATTTTCAAAATGCTTCTTCGTTATTTTTCAACCGATTTTTGATTCTGATTGTTTCATATGATAGGGCTAGGAGGGGGATTTAAAATTTCTACACAGAATCGTGAAATTCATTATCTATGCTAATTTATGCAAATTTATTCGAAATCACAAAAAGGCTTCTTCTTCATTTCTCGACCGATTTTGATTTGGTTTGCCTTATCTGGTAGAGCTAACTTTGGTACACTAAACTTCTACACAGAATTGTGAGGTTTTGCTCCATTAATTAATTATGGTAATTTATGCAAATGAAATGAAATTATGTCCCTTCCAGGGCATCAAATTTTTATTTTTTGACCAGTTCAAAAGTGTACCACATAAAATTTACGATATTTGTTGTTGCGAGATGCAAGACTAAAAAAAATCTTGAATTTCACAATGAAACCAGAGTAGTTTTTGTTCATAAATTTAAAAAGTCATATTGCATGACTGCATTAATGGTATGATTTTCACACACAGTTGAAATAGAAAAGGGTGCATTAGGAGAAAGAGGGAGAGAGAGAGAGATGTGACGAGAAGGAAGGAATTAACATGAAAAGTAAAATGGTATGTACGATGTGGACAGTGGAAGTTGGATAGTGACTGTAAGAGAGAGCTAGGATAGCAATATGATCGACGGTCCTAAATTTAGCATATGATCAGGGAGAGTGTTCAATGGTGAGAGAGAGAGGGAGAGAAATAGGCAATTTAACCCCTCCCTGACTGACGGTAGGGTATATCAAGTTGGCAAGCTGGTAAATGATGCTGGAAAGAAGGACCGGAGGGAAGAGAAGATTTGAAGAAAAAGGTGTGTAAAGAAGAAGAAAAAAAAGTGAAAAAAAGGGGGGGGGGAGGAGAGGAGTCTGTGATGGAAGCAAGGTTGGTTTCTAGGATATGCATGCGAAGGGGGGGGGGGGGGGTAGAGAAAGAATTTCTGAAATCCCTGAATCCCCCTGGCCATCATTAATTTAGATTCCATTCTAATGATAGAATAGACCCCAATTAGACCCCTCATCCTGGATGAAAGATCGTTGAGGTAGGAAAAAGTCCAGGGTAGGCCTATACAAATAACTACTCTTCACTACGTGGTGTAGAGTTTCGCGTGCGAAAAAATGGAAAATTACCGCATTGCCGATTTAGAGCTTGTCTTAATAATTACTAAATATTGGCGATACAAATTTAAGACTTATTGTTTATCAAATTCTTATTATGGAATTTCTCTAAGGATGTTCCTTCATTTTCCCTACTTCTATGAGAGTTAATTAATTTTCTGTAATATGTAATACATTTTCCCCGAGTTTCGTCGTGATATGGAGATCACTGCACTGCCAGAATCTAGCTAGGTACATGTAGCTAGGTAGTCGGTCACTAAATTCAGTTAGTTGTGACGAATCTGATAATGATATTGCTCCTCCCACCTCATCTCATCCTAGTTATTGCCAAAGTTGTATCGACTATTGTTTATGAAATAACAACACCTGTACCGGTACCTGAACTGGCATATGAAATGAGTAAAAAGTGTGAATAATTACTAGCGTAATTCTTCGGATTTACTGGCGCGCTGGCCGACCCAGTCAGCCAGGGTCTACGCCGCGTCAGCTAAGCCAGAGGATAGGGGCAAGCTTGGTGCTATTCCTTGCCTCGACCGGCCTTGGGGATCGAGAAGTAAACTATAAAACTGAAGTGACTGAGGGCAATTGCAACATGGTTGGGTGTCAAGTGCAAGGATGCCCAAATCGGAGCAGTCGTGTGCTCAAGAAGAGTATGTTTTCAATACCTAATCCTCAAAAGGAGAGGGACAGATGTGAAAAATGGCTCTGTATTTTGGGATCAGAAAAGTTCAAGATAGAAACTTATGAATGCGTAAGATCCAGAGTAGTATGCGAGGATCACTTTGAACCAGATTGTTTTGAAGAGGACATAAGAGCAAAAATCATGGGCTACGAACCTAGGAAGAGGTTGAGACCAGATGCTGTTCCCACCATACCATTCGTAGCAGGCAAAAGACATTCAAGTGAAACCAGATCTAGTCCAAAAAGGTACCTTGAGCTTAGACAGAAATAACCGTCTGATATGGGTCTTTTCTTTAATAAAACTGACATTTGTTGACATTGTATAGAGGCGGTCAGAGGAGCCAGATGCAATCTCAGCGGAACAACCGTCGATATCAGAGACTGAAGCTTTCGGTCTATCTTGAGCTCGGCTCGAGTCATGGGTATTTTTTTATGAAAGACAATAAAAACAAACGTTCAAACAAAATGCTCTAGGGTGGTATTCTGAAAAGGACTACCGGTACTAATCAAATTTGGGTCCTTGGGATAGGTCGTTGGTTGATTTCTGTGCAAAGCAGGATGCGTTCATGTAAATTTGAAGGACACACCTGCGGAATCATCAATTGTAACACTGTTTAGTGTTAGGATAACTTGTGTATGGAAATAATTGGCTGCCTTGGGAGGATTGGCCTAATATTAATAAGGCTAATTTTCAAATGTTTGAGAGCTGATAAAAGCACACAGGATCACACTTTTTACCTTTAAGTTGAATTTTTCTGGTTATTTGACTGGTTGGATATCCGTTTATTAATAAATTATACTACATCATCACACTTAATTATCCATGTTCAGCATTGCTGATCATTCTCAGATTGTTTCGCTTTTGAAGTGGGTCACAGCTTTTCGTCTAAAAAATGCACTCGTGAAACATGACCTCAATATTGTACTTTCGTAGGCTGTGAAACTGCCTAGTATTGAGCTCTGCTTCAGAATTAAGAGTTCAAAAATAAACGAAAGACAATAAATGATAAACAAGAAAATTCTCACTCTCGGTATAAACTTATACCAGTAAAGAGGTGTCTTCCTAAAAAACAAAGGGTGCTGTAATTTATGATAAGCTGTGGCTGTTAATAATTCAAATGATAAATGATGTTGAAGAGGCTTATGCTTAATCTACCAGTTTATATGTATTCTGTATTTTTATTTTTATTTATGTATAAAGGCTCCATGGTCGACGTGTGTGTGCATATTGATATGTATTTTCAATGGCTGAACTTATGAATCTGATTACAAAAGCTTGAAAGAATGTTTCTAGCAATTCTTAGAACTTGGTCTTTTATATTTTTATCTCCTATTTGTACAGAAAGAAGCAGAAAGTGGTCACCTCGAGGAAGTCAAAAAATGGAGCTTGCTCTAAGGGCATAAAAGGTATACCAGTTTTATGTGATCCTATCATAAGTCATTTAGAGTGAACTGTCACAGTTGGAAAGGTCTTGACAGTGCTCGTGATGGCATCGTTCGTTGTAAGGCAAAACTTAAAAGATATTTCTGTTTTTCAGGTTCGGTCCAGTTCCAGGTACCAGAAAAAATATTGCAAATTTTCTTTCCAGGTTTTAGTCCAGGCTTTGCTCTCTAACTCCCATCACTACTAGAGTGTATTCACTCATTTCACTGAGCTCTGTGTGACTGTGTTATAAGATACAGAAATGTGAAGCGTATTGCACTTAACATCTTTTTTGAGAAAACTGCCATGGTTTGGCTCAATTGGCTGTGTCATATCTGAACGAGCCTTAACTCTGATCCTTTGTCTGATTCATCTCTAACATACAGATGATAAAGGTTGAGTAATGTACACCTGTTTAAGTCTATCATGATCCTGTTTTTGCTTCTTTCTGTCACTTTTTTGTTTGTTCGTTTCTTTTATATCACAGAAGAGACGTCATTTGAGGAGTTCTCTATTCCTCCTCTCTTTCCATCACGTCTTCCATTGAACGACGAGGAAGAAGAGGAAGAAGAGGATGAAGATGAACCAAATCCTGACTTGGATGATAGTGATGAGGATTCACCTGCGCATCCTGCAGATGTAATGCTATCAATGGAAAGTACTTCACAGTGCAGCACATTACAGGACCAGGAATATGGCAAGTGTACATGTAGATGTGTAGATTGATAAGATTGCATAGGTCTAACTTGTGTTTTCTGAATATTATTTGCTAAAATATCTGTTATCTGATCGTGATCAATAACATCAAATTTAACTTGTATGTATCGAGTATGTATTTTTCTTAAGAGTTACCACCAAAGCTATGTTAAAATGTTTTTAATGAGTAGATCCAAAACCCAGGAACTTTGTTCTTGTAAAGTAAAGGACAGACCTAGTGGTAAATTTCTCCTACAATATTTGTATATTGTAAGGGAAAGCCCATCAGTATGGAAAAATTAGGCAAATAAAATTTGCAAGCACCATGTTTTACTTAGAACCTGTTTCTTGTCAAGTAAGCACAAGAGTAAACAAACATTTATATACACTATTCAGGATACATGGAGATGAAGTAGATGGAATTAAAATTGTAATGAGGTGTATTTTTCCCACACCTGAAGATGGCTTTCTAGTTCAGTTGTCTGAAATTAAAATGTGTTGATAATTATAGGTTGTGATACTATATGAATGTACCTTTAATATATCATATTTTACCCTTTTTTCTCTTTTGCTAGATGTTGGACCATACTGCAGAGAAGCAGGGATATCTGCAACAGATATTGCATCCGACTTCCAGAACGTATCACCCATGCCAACCATCAAGAATGGACTTGTACTTGAAATCTATGATTACCTTCATGAAACGCAGATGTATGACTTCAACGTTCTGATTAAAAACTTGAAAAGACTAAATAATAGTCCAGGGTTCGGTAATTGGAGTGTGGGAGCGTACATAAAGAGATTAGTGGAAAGAAAAGTCAGAGCAGAAACAGACACTGAGAATGGAGAAAAAGACCTTAGGTATTTGCGCGAGGAAGAATTCGTGCTTAGTAGAAAGAAGACTTTCACCAAGAAATATGTATCACCTAGGACAAAATCATTGCATAAACATCTTGAGCTAGCCAAGCAGCAAAGAGAGGAAACATGGAAGTGCCTCGATAAACTGGAAAAAGATATGCAACATTTAAAGCAGGAGAAAACTTCATTGTCAGAGAAAGTGACAGAACTCACCATTGAGAATAAAGACCTGAGAGAAACAGTTGGCAGTCTGCTGGGACAATGTCATGAATTAGAGCAATTCAAGAAAAAATACAAAGATTTGAAAGAGAAGTGTCACTGTCAACAATTTCCAGAAATCGACATGAACAATATTAAGGAACGTGGAGAAAAGTCTACTTAATGTCAACAGGGGGGCGTTTAATCAAACATTTAGTTGGTGGTTTTCACCGACTAATATCATTTTCACCGACAATTTCATCATCACCGACTAACTTCCATTTCATGAAAAATTGTTGGTGGAAAACAAAGACCAATTTCTGTAAGTCCACCGACTAATTTCAATAAATTTGTCGGGTGCCTTGTACCTCCCGACAAAGTCAATTTACACCGACTATTTAGTCTTGACAACCAAAATGGCAGCACTGTGGGAGATGTTAGGTGGTGTTGCTATCCGTAGAGAACGAGTATTTAGGGACCGTTCGAACCCACTGGACCTGTACGATGATGTTGATATGTTTAAAAAATACAGATTTAATAGAGCAGGAGTCATTTTTCTCATCACCAAGCTACAAAATAACCGAGAGTATGCCACAAAGAGGAACAAGGCTCTACCTGCCTCCCTGCAACTCTTTGTGGCATTGCGTTTTTTCGCAACCGGAAGCGTGCTGGACAGTGCAGCGACCTTCCATGGCTGCAGCAATGCCACAGTATCCAGAGTGGTCAGACGGGTGGTGGTGGTAAATGAAATATCTGCTCCACTAGATCAAATGAGAGTCTTTTAAAAGGTATTTCAATAGCACCAATGATGATAAGTACATGTTTATTTGACTTGGAAAAGGCTGAGATTCCCAAACTCTCAAATGTCCTTTTCTGATGGCTGGAGTGGAAAGATAGTTGTGAATGAAGGTATATTCATCTCGATAGTTTAGGCAGATGGGAGTCTTGTGACCAATTACGATCTCATTAGAATACATGTATGTATTCCATGATTGTTTGAATAATGTTCAGGCAATTTTTAAATGTAATTGGTATACTACTTTGAGCAAGATCTCAGGGATTTATTAAACTACATGTAATTAAATGTAATGCTTCCTGGGAGAAATTTCAATAGTTTAAACATATTTGTGGCTTACACCCAGTAAATCTTATTTACTGGGTGTAAGCCACAAATATGTTTAAACTACATGTAATTAGTTCTGGTAATGCTGATTTAAAATGAATGTTCAAGACTACAAATAAAGTGGTATCAGACAAAACCTTTAAGAAAATGTATAATAGCCAAGCAATGAGCAAAGAAAGCTAAGAAAATCACAGGAATCATTCCAATCTACATGCATACAATATGATTATGCTCGCTTTCAGCGTTACTGTTACTGATATCCATTGAATGTTTGCTTTATTATACACATTTGTTTTGCTGATTCAAATAACCCATCTATATATCTAACGATTTTTAAACAATTCTTCTTACCTCTGTTAAAATGCAACTCTATTAATATCTGAATGGAAGAATATCTTGGAAGAGATAATTTTCGTAAAAATCTAATGCATGCTGTATCATCAGTATGAAAGCTCAGTATTCATGTACTTCTTTCAGATTTTATTTTTAAATTTTATATGTATAATTGTATACATGTACATATTTTCATATAGTGATATTGTTTGTTTTATTGTGTAATTGCAGTTTACATGATAGGGTTTCCTTGGCAAACATACAAGAATAAATATATGAGTTATTAGAAAATTTAAGATCCCAAGTTTTTGTTGATGTGTGAATATTATTATGTGTAAAGTTTTTTAATGTTTTAATTTATGAAATGAACATACGAGTGTGCTTCTGTACAACTACACCCCCCCCCCCCTACTTCTTATTAGGGTGATGTCATAAGGATGGAATGAGTGGAACATGTAGAACACTGAGAGAGAGGTATTATGTATCTGGTGCATTTTGTAAGTACAAATGTACAATATGGCTGTGAGAGTAAAGTAATTATCGTTGCATTATTGAACATTTTATAATTGACTTATTTACTAATATATTCAAAATTATGGACGTTTCTCTCCTGGGGACCAAGTGACGAATAACCCGTTATTAATCGATGAGAAGAAAGGCCTTTTAAAATGTCCTATTGCTAAAGCCCAGGGAGATTTCCTCTACAAATGCTGGATGGTAGATGCTCTCGTATGAATTGCTGCCTCACTGAGAGAACATGTAACCCAAATATTGTGGTTTGTCCTACATGATCACTAGTGTGACCGATGCTTTAGAAAATTGATCAAACATGAGATATACATTGTTGAGATATGTGTTTTGATGGCGATTGCTCGTAAAAAGGATACACTCTCATCAATCATCACAAATAATCATTAATTCAAAATAAATTTAACATTTTATTACATGATACATCAAACGTTTCACATACAATCTTAAATTTCACCCCCTATATACCAGCACAGGATTTCAAACTACTTCAACAGGTACATGAGTCAGCATTTAAAATCTAGCATCAATGATGATGCTTACTATTATAAGATCTACTGGTATACATTATTGATCATTAAAATCTATCTCTGTATAGTGGTCAGCCACAACGAATGTTTGTATTGTACAGAAAGCTTTCATTGTTTGAGGTAATCAGAATTGTTTGAGCTTCTGCCTTCTACTATTAAACCTAAAAATGTAGTATGCAAAGTCAAGGGATTCTTTCACACAGTTTCTTGCCGTCTTCTGATCACTAGAGCATTTGTACTGTAATTGTGAAGGAAGCTTGTTTTGTTGATATATTAAAGAAATAAGGATGTCAATACTCATGCATTCTCTTGCAATGGCTAGAGCACAAGTTCTTTTTTTCAGGTTTATATATATTGTAAATATTACATACGAATGAGAGGCCTCTACAAGACTTTGGTTCTTTAATTGAAACAAATGTCTTAAAGCGGGACTGCACTACTAGTATCTACTTGCGCCCTCATGGTCCCCATTTTCTAATGTTTATTGAGAGCTTATTTGATGAGATAACCACCTGCTAGAGACCATGCAGGGAGGTTTAATACCTCCTGCCCAAACTAGTGCAGAATGCAGATAGGCTTTAAAATACCAATGGACACAAAATATCTTCACTCGGGGATATCCAATTATTTTCTCAAATAAATCTTACACATGGTCGATATTTAGTCGATATGATTGTGAACACTTCATCTAAAACAAAAATGTAGCATTGCAAATTGTAAATACATATAACAGAATACCGGGTACCAGAAATGTCACCCAATCCATATATTCCTTTGAAACAAAAAAATATCCCTGTCATTTGTATAGCCTACAAGAGACAGGAAATCAATTATATAATAATATGACAGCTTCAAGCAAATAAATGATAAAATGCAAAATTGATACAATCTAAAACATTTTGAATACGTTAGATCATAGAAGTTAAAATCTCAATGCTTTTATTATTCATGCGGGAAATCAACATTCACTGTTAAGTTACACACTTGACATTTCAGCATTATGTTTTTGTGAATATTTCAAACAACTTTTTGGATATATTTTCAATGTCTACTTTTTGTTAAAAGAATAATGAAACACAAATCAATGAATGTGTATTTCAATACTCAATACAATCAAATAAAAAAAATCACATGTACACTGTACATGTTTGGACTTAACTTGCAAAACATGATTTCCTCAATAAATCGTACCTGTATGATTATTGTACAAGGAAATCTAACAAAACAGGAAAGATGTTCGCATGAAGAAAAGGCTTGGAGTTTCGTTGACTGAATTATTTATTTCAATTTACAGTTTTATTTAAGGCGGGACTGCACTGTTTGTAGCTACTTGCACCATCTCTATAGCAAACGATGCCTAAGCGGTACCCGTTTGTCCCCTTTTTCTTATGTTAATTGAGAGCTGATTTGATGAGTTAACCACCTGTTGGTGACCACACAGGGAGGTATAATCCCTCCTGGCCAAACTAGTGCAGATAGGCTTTAACAAAGTGCTATCCCTGAGGTCCCTGCATTCAATGGCAACCATTGAAAGTCCAATCTCAAGATGAGTCGTATGGTTTGCTGAAAAACTAATGATGGAATCTCAAGTCGACTAGATGCTCTGTTCTGCACATCGCTCTCACTGTTAATGCAGTACATGCGAGTAGGTCTCCAATAGCATTCAGGATAATATCGATATCAATACAACATGCACTGACATAGGGGATAAAACGAAATGGTGTGGGTTGAGAGTACTCCAAGTGCATGTTGACTTCCCTCTCCTCAATGTTTGTATTTTTTCTTAATTTATATATATAACTTTTGACGAGTGTCTTTTAATTGTTCATGGAATCCCTGCGGTTCAGTATAGTTGATTCTGACCTGCTTTCCTCAAGACTTCAGCAACCAGTTCTCGGAGTGTCTAATGTGAAATAACAAAATATGATAATCAATAATACAATACACAAGAAGTGGTATTTGGAGACTGGATAATGACAACTGACTATTTAACTTCAGATAAACATAACTTAAGTTAAGGTCTGTGAAAAACTGCCATGCTAGATAATATATTCACCACTTCTGTGTTCTCTTTTTTCCTATTTGTTGACAATGCAACATTTTTGATGTACACAGATAAGGGAAAGATAATGTAGCTGCAATTAAAATTGAAGCAGACAACATGCTTGAAAATTCATATTATCCAGATTTAGATGAAATTTAGTTAAAATGGAGGTTTCAGAATGTTTGTTAAATCTCTGGAGATATGAACAAACATTGTTTGTGAACATGCAGTCATCACAGAAAATACTTTAAAATGTTAAGAGCAGATAAACCATATAATATTAATAGTTCATTTAAAGACAGCCTTTTATCAATGAAATCTCCACAAAACAGCTTCCCTGTGTTGTGCAGATAATTGCTTCTTTCTCTAAAGTCCCCTTTTACTGACATTTCTCTGTATGACAAAACTTTAAATCATTGTCTTTAATTGAAAGCAGAGTATGACTGTGAATCACATGAGAGAATAGCTAATAAATTCATTCTGTTGTAATCAGGATGAAACTAACCTGAGGCTTGCAGTACTCCTCTAGCCAGCTGAATACACATGCAGAAAGCTCTGCAAAACTAGCCACAGATATAGAGGCATTGAAGGTCTGGAACTGGGCATCCATGATCGCTTTAAACTGTCATCAAAGCAATAAAAGAGGGTTAAAATATAACATATCAACAATAACAAGTTTGATGCTGCTAATAAGTATCGGCTTTCATGGTGATGTAGATATACAGTAGGCTTGCTCCCTCTCTCTCACATGGTGCAACCGCAAGCCTACTGTATAATTACAAGTTTGTACACTAATATTTGGTTGTACAGATAACTTATAGGTGCATTTCAATCAAGTTCAATTTGGGGTCTATGTTAATGTCAAGCCCTGTTCTTTGGTTATCTTTGGAATTTATTAACCCACAAGCTGCTGGAACCAAGTGGTTTCTGTACTAAGCCTATGGGAATGAGATGATTCAGTAGCCAATGGATTAAGTTGAATATCTTCAAATATTGCAAATCATTTTAAAATCATATTTCAAGTAATGGTACTCTAATAACAACTAACCCATTCCAATAAATGTAGAGTAAGCATGTTTTCAGCATTCAACATGCTCTGGTTACAATTTCAGAATATATTTCATCAAAGATTTACATTAAGGCTTGTGTTGAAATGGGGTTTGAGTTTAGGTTTTGGGTCAGGTAGAGTTTTGGATCCATAGCTGAAGTACAAAACTGACTGAGTAGCAATTGTTACCAGAGCATATGTTATCAACCATATAATAATAATAATAGTTTGTTCTTATATAGCACTTTTTAGGATCGCAGGCCCTCTCAAAGTGCTTTACAGATATATATTATTACCCCGGGAGAATATAATTAATATAACTTACCACACTGAACTTGACTTGGTCCGACACCTGGTTCTGACCACGGCCTGGTGTGTTCTGATGCGCCTTCACAATCTGCTCATAGTTACTGATCAACAAAATAAAAATATAAAGATTAATAATTTAGAGTACATAGACTGTCGTCCCTAAAACATAAAAGGAACACAAAGGCTAACAGGTGTGAGAAGCTGTGTTCTTTTCAGGGGCTAGAGTAGGAATGGAAAATGGGGCATAGCTTTGCATAATTAGTGATAAATCGATAACAAAATACTGTTCCAGGAATTTCAGAACATTTCTTGGGTTACACATCCATCCATATAAATAATATTCAATGTCTAGAATGTCCTCATTTTTTCTTGTAAAAGTGCAGAATTAGAATAAGATATATATTAACAACAATAAACATGTTTTGTTTCAATCAATGGCCAAAACATGGAAGGATTATTTCTGCACCTGGGCAGATACATAGAAGAACGTCTGATCCTTAGTTACATGAGCTGGGTAATAGGAAATATTGGGAAGGGTAACACATACAATGATACAGTGCATATCAAAACTAGATGGAATTCGACTGCGCGCAGTCGAAAATGATGCCTCCGTCATAGAGCAAGTTTACAAACCAAAACAGAAGAAATTTTTCAAATTCAAGTTCAATTGTAATCCATTAACAACAGGTTCTCAGAATATTGTGATTACAAGCAATTTCTCCTATACATATATGACCCTTTGATCTTTGACCTCATGATCCTTATATCTACTCAGTTCATTGGCTCTGCAAGATATCCTGAGTTACATCTGTCAGTTCTATAATGAGAATGCGTTCACAAGCTATTTTTGCATACATAATGAGCCCATGACCTTGGACCTTATGAACCAAGAATCTACTCAGTTCATTGGCTCTGCAAGATACATAAATGATCTAAGTTTGGCAGGAATCCATCAATCTGTTCTAATGATAATACGATCATAAGCTATTTTTGCATACATAATGTGCGCTGTGACCTTTGACCTTGACCTCATGATCCCAAAATCAAATCAGTTCATCAGCTCTGCAAGTAACATACATGACCTAAGTTTGGCAGGAATCCATCATCGGTTCTTGAGATAACGCGATCACGAACTGTTTTTGCAGACATAATGAGCCCTGTGACCTTTGACCTCGTGACCCCAAAATCTAATCAGTTCATTGGCTCTGCAAGATACATACATGACCAAAGTTTGGCTGGAATCCATCAATCGGTTCTTCAGATAACGCGATCACAGGCTGTTTTTGCATACATAATGAGCCCTGTGACCTTTGACCTTTGATCTCGTGACCCCAAAATCTAATCAGTTTATCGACTCTGCAAGATACATACATGACCAAAGTTTGGCAGGAATCCATCGATCGGTTCTTTAGATAACGCGATCACGAGCTGTTTTTGCATACATAATGAGCCCTGTGACCTATGACCTTTGACCTCGTGACCCCAAAATCTAATCAGTTCATCGACTCTGCAAGATACATACATGACCAAAGTTTGGCAGGAATCCATCGATCGGTTCTTCAGATAACGTGATCACGAGAACGGGACGTACATACAGACGTACGTACGGACGGACGGACGGACGGACGGACAACCCGAAAACATAATGCCTCCGGCTACTTCGTAACGGAGGCATAAAAAGTGTACCCAACTTTGGTAGCTTCTAATTAAAGAGTTATAACCTATGTGACCTTCAATCATATTTCATTGTAAAGAAGAACTAAGACTTTGTATAATGATGTCATTTTCATTATTGTACGGCCAAGGATGACTGAACAGCAGGCTTTTCAAAATGTATTGTCAACATCCTCTTGTACCAGCTTTGGGCTGAAGTAATGAATGTGGGACAAAAGCTATTGTGTTTGTGTTATCTCATAATTGTGCTGCCAAGGATGACTAAACAGCAGGCTTTTCAAAAAGTATTGTCAAAATCCTCTCGTACCAATTTTGGGCTGAAGTAATGAATGTGGGGCTGAAGTAATGAATGTGGGTCAAAAACTATTATGTTTGCTTTATCTCATTCCAAAGACAACTGCTCATTTAATTACATTGAATATTAGGCAGTTGGAAAAAAATAGATAAAAATAGATTCAAAACATTCAAAAGATTCAAAAAGAGTGAAAGAGGAAGAGAGAAAAACACACAATACTCACGCTTTCATAATTTTGAGTGCCATGACTTCTTTCCTGAGAGCCTCCAATTCATCTTCCTGCTTCTTCTTCTGTTGAATCAGATACTGAATGTAATCGATGGCTGGAGAAAAAACACAATATATTTTACACATTTTAATTAATGAATGTGGTATTACATTCTCATTTTTAAATGTCTACAGATTTGTCTACATGAATAGAATTATATTTTTCAATTGTAAGCTCTTTAGCAAGATATGCATTATTAAGCACACCAGCCAACTGAGCCAAGTATTAAATATTTACCAGGAACCTGGATCAAAGAGCGAAAATTGTATAATTTTGATCAACACTTAGCAAAACCTTAGATCCAACTTTGTAAATTGCAATATTGATTTTTATGCTGTATTGGATATAAATGTATGAAATGACAAGTTTGTAAACAAAGCACAGAAATATTCTCTTGATAGATAGATGCCATCATGCCAGTTGCTTTTACTTAATGAGCCTGAAATGAGACAACATGTTGTTGCCCCATACATTCTGCTCACTACAAGTAAAAGCCTGAAAAGGCCTGCAACAGATAGACAAAAAAGGGGTTTGAATTTAAGCAATAGCCCGAAAACTGGCATCCCTGTTAATAAGTACTTTCTTCAAATATAAAGAAACATATAACTTACATCTCTGCAGGACAGTAGCTTTACTAAGTTTCTGTGATCCAACTTGATCAGGCTGTTGGCACGTAGGAACAATCAGCTGCAGGTCTTCATACCCTTTCTAATGATGCAAAACCACAGAGAAAATTTGTTCAAATTCTCATCTCAAGATCAATTAAAAAAGTAAAATCTCTGTTCTTGATTGATTGATGATTACCCTCTTTACGATTCAATTTTGTAATTGCTTCTCATGAAATGTATATCATCAAAAGCACAATACGACAGAGCGCATGTACAGTATATTGAAAGGAGATAACCTACCAGGAATTCAATTTGGGGAATATGTTAAGAAAGGTATTTCATCAATAATGTGTGCTATTATTGACCATTTTTCAATATCAAAGCTTTAGTTGAAGGAGATCCATCTATTCTAAATTCATAATGAGTATTCATTTTTATGACTTATCTGCAGTATTATTTAAAAAATCCTGTTTTATCAATGAAAGTATAATATGAGTTGTGAGAAAAGAATATATACCTTGATGGCATCTCTTCTTTTCTGCTCAGCAGCAGTATGAGCATTCCTTCTTCTGTCTTTGTAGCTCTTATATGCCTCTGCCTCATCATCATCATCTGCAACATATAAATATGAGGACAAAAGTAAGATTTCAATTCGAATTTTTCCTTCAAAGTTTTTAATTTCTTTTTACTCACATCATGAAGACACTTTATATTAGGGTAAACACATTTTTATTCTGTTATTTTTTTTATAGTTTTTGCAAGGATATCAAAGTCTCCTATAGAGAATAGCAATTTAATTACAAGATTAATTTAGTATGGAATAATATAATCTTAAAAGGCTTAAATTCTATGTTCTTACAGATGCTCTCTGATGCTGGACGGTATCACCTTTTTAATTGTAAAGTCACAATGTGTTTCAAACATCTAGTGGTATAAATTCACACAAAGAAATAGGCAAAGGAGTGGAGAGTCCAACTTCTGGAAAGCTCCAAGGAGCTGCAAAGAAAAAGTTAACTTAATTGCAAATCCAAACAGATTTTGAAAAGGTAATTTTATCTCCTGTTACTCCATGTATGTCATTGTATTTAGGATGACATTGAAAAGGTGTAATAAAACTAAAGACAGTGTTCGTACCTGACATCCCAGTAACACTGTTCTGTCTTGATAGACTACTCCTCACACTAGAATCATCTGGGAAACCTTCAAAGGAAAGAGAAAACGGAGATACAAAATAAGCATCAATAAATCTAATCTCAACTTCATGCAAAAGAAATGTACATGATTTTTTAAACATAATACACCTTTTCATTGCAAATGATTACAATGAAAGTGAGTGATAAAGTGGGTCAATATGTATTGTCTGCAAATAAGCAAATGTAGCATATCACACCAATAAAGACACTTTGTCATAATTATCCATTGTATGAAATGTACAGTTAAAAGGTGAAATGTCATGTGAGGCTAAAAGAATAATAATATAATTGGCTTTAAGTATTGTTATTGTGCAGTACTTCATGTACATACCGGTACAGAATTTTGACTACCCCACATGTCCAGGATTTCAATGGAATAAACTGGACATTTCTGACATCATTAATAATTATAAAGCCATGAAGAAAATATATTTCACTTCTCACTTGAATAACAGATGATTTAAGTACAATTTTGTGTTGTTGGATGAAACTCACTTGTATCAAAACTGGAATCTGTGAAGCTTGAATCTTGGTTAGCCATGTTTACTGATGATTTTCAGGTCTACCTTGTAAAATAAAGAGAGAAGTGATAAGTAATAACATGAATGGAAAATGACATGCTCCATTAATGATTCTGGAAATATTAAACTAAGCAGGTGTCATGATGTCATCATTGAGCAGTGATTACTAACTCTATAACAGCAAATAGTTTCTCTTTTTGGTATTAAGCAGTGGCAAACAATGCTAGTGCTGTTCTCTAACCCCTCTGGATATGAAACACGATGAAAAGGTAGAGAAAACTTTCTGACATAATTGATAAAGCCATGAGGGGAAATTATTTCATTGATTATAAAATATGAAACGTGATGAAAAGGCAGAGAAAAATTCTATCTAAGTTTAGGAGGCAACTTCCGCAACTAGACCAAACATGTATTCAATCTGATCTTCGAAATACTCTTTGCAATGGAGCATCCCAATGAAATATTAGACCAGCATAGAATGTCAAAAAATTGTCAATGGCAAATTGGCAATCACAGAATGCTTTGTCCTAATTAATAAAAGCATCTCTAGAACGTCCATGTTTATTTAGCACACAATTAATCTCCTTCTTAATCCTGATCGATGAACAGGCTTAGCTAGACCTACAGTACATCGTTGGATTACAGTAAAGTCTAAAGATTTACAGTGTATTTCAAACTTTCGCCATTCTGTTTTCTTTTATTCTTCCACGTTCAAGACTACACCCAACCTAAAACGACCAGAGTTAGAAGAGGGCATAACAGACAATTTCAACAAACCCACTAAAGAACAGACACATTGGTGAACTCCTACTTCATGAGAACAGTGCGTGATTGGAACCAGCTTAAATTAACCAGAGACTATCGCCCACACTGACCCTGTCAAATTTAAAATTGCTTTGACGTCTCCCCCATCTACAAATTAATCCACCTATCTGCACCTCCAGTTAACAGTAGGGGCGCTGGTCCGAGAATAAGGATCATCTTCATAAACGAGGATCGTCTTCGTAAATGCAGACTGATGTGTCCGCAAAATAAGGATCGTCCGCATTTTTCGCAGACGTTTCATACTTTTGATCCGCGCATTGGCGATGCGAAAAACAGATTTTGCAATGATTTTCTTGATGCATTTTACATTGACTTTGTACAGCGAATAGAGACTTTCGCGTTATGAGCGATAAATCCTCAGGAAGACGGACAACCCATAATATTAATTTAAAAAGTAGACAGTAACCTGGGCTGGGGTTATTTTTAGTGCTGTAGCCGAACCGCCGAACCGAACGGAAGTTCGCCGAACATGGCACTTCCGAACCAAACTGAACCGAACGCAAAGGCCTGGTTCGGATGTTCGGTAGAAAATTTTTAATTTTTTCGCAAGCTAATAAACTTGTCATTTTGTACCTAATTTTCATGTCATAATTGGTCATTTTATATTTACTTTTTTCCCATTTTCCGCCTTTGTGATTTATGCCTATCCAGTGGTGGCCACGACTTCACTGGCGCCATTTAAATCCCAAATCCTGACCACGCTACGTCGCGATTGCAAGCTATAAACAAGAATACATGTGCGTGATCAAAACAAGTTCAGCTCAAACCCATTTAACAAAAAAAAATCAATATTTTAATTGTAACAATATCGGACAAATTTTACAATATAAATAATAAAATAAATATATATTATAGACTAGTATGGTATTTATTTATTCAGGAAAAATAGGTATTTTATATTTTTCCTATTGAAAATAAAAACTGATAAAAAACAGTTATTGACAAGCCTGAATTGCTATTCAAGATGGCAGTTTTCATGACTCTAACATTAGACAACAACCGTCTCGGAAAATCTTGAAAAAATATCATTTATTGACAAATTGAAAACATGATTCTTTTAAAATTGAAAATAAAACACGATTCAAGACGGAAATACGAATGTAAGTAGTCTAGGTCTAGTACTTTTCTTCACAAATAATTACGTTTAGAGCAGTTTTTTAATGTGAAATTCGTGCTGGTCGGAAGCACTGTTTTTCAGCAGGAGTGGGCAGAAGTGCTTCGTGCTGGTCGGGCCTGGCCG
Organism: Strongylocentrotus droebachiensis; assembly: GCA_035222895.1. Classification (NCBI taxonomy): domain Eukaryota; kingdom Metazoa; phylum Echinodermata; class Echinoidea; order Camarodonta; family Strongylocentrotidae; genus Strongylocentrotus; species Strongylocentrotus droebachiensis. The sequence continues at coordinate 210,105 of JAVYIG010000537.1, read as the reverse complement.
GCCGGCCCGCCCAGTGCCGACCGCCGTTGCTATAACGCTGCTTGCTATTATATTACCGAACCAAAATATTGCCGAACTCTGCCGAACCGAACCGAACCGAACACGAACATAGCGTCTGACAGCACTAGTTATTTTCTTAAAAAAATCTGTTTTTCTAATCGCCAGCGCGTGGTTCAGGAACCCGAAACCGAAAGAGCGCCGATGAAAAAAAACATCGCAAAAAATGCAGTTGATCCGTATTTTTTTAGGACGCGATTTGTCCCGTTTACGAGGATATCCTCGTTTATGCGGACGCGGACCAGGCCCCACTGGTTAAAACTCAACCAACCAACCAACCAGGTACGTAGTACTAACAAGTACCTTCCATTCAAATCATTATGAAGGATGGAGAACTCTTCATAGAATTCCACAAACCAGAAGGTTTTTTTTCTGTCTAGCCTAGGCTTGAGTCGGTACGGTCGATCACACCGGGACCCGACCGTTGCCGTCGGGTCCCGGTTTCGTTTTTTGAGAACCGACGCTCCGAAAAAAATAATGAAATATGTAAGAAATTGCAGTTTTGCACACCACTAAAATCATTCCACCTTAAAACTTAAGTATTTAATTGTTACCAATCATATTCTAGCTCATCCTGAATCAATCCGAACTGCTGATATAAATATGGGTTGCAAATTAAAGCAGTTCGCCCCATGGGGTTGTTGTTGCCAGCTGCTAGTTAGCTACTGTACTGGCCGGGTCTCTCGGCAGGATTAATAAATCAGGTTGAAAGAAACATTAATGTTTGAATAATAAAACGGCTTTCTAAAAAGTACTTCTTTACAACATACCGATCGAATAATTTTTAAAAGACAAAATGGATATTATTTCTTAGATTTTGAACACCGCCTGCTTCTTTTAAAAGCTGAAAATTACTTGGTAATCACAAGAAGTTTCGATACGGATAGCTGTTGCAAGGCAAGTTCAGACTAGTCTCGGAAAAATGCGCAGTGCTCCTAATTGTTAGCTGTAATGCGTGCCAGAACGAACCCAAACAAAGACGTGATCGTAACGTGATCGTATTACGATCGTGATTGTAATAAGTGTACTGTTTTAAGGCTTGGGAAGTTACCGGCAGAAGCATCTACAGACTATTGTATGAAAAAGGGGACAGACTCTGTAACACTATCTGTTACAAACGTAGAAAAGGACCTAGGTGTCCTAGTAGATTCACAACTATCATTTAAAGATCACGTTTCCCAAACAGTTCTCAAAGCGAATCGAGTACTTGGAGTTATCCGTAGGACATTTATGTACCTCAATACTGATACTATGCCGTTTTTGTTTAAAGGCCTCGTTAGGCCCATTTTAGAATACGGACAAGCCGCATGGTCCCCATACAGATTAGGAGAACAGAGAATGTTGGAAAGCGTACAAAGACGTGCAACAAAGATTATTCCTGGCCTTAGAAATTTAACATACCAGCAGCGCTTGACCAAACTCAAACTACCAACTCTTGTTCACAGGCGTAAAAGGGGGGACATGATCGATGTGTATAAGTACGTGAATGGCTTGTACACTGTGCAAGAGATGCCCTTTAAGATGAGTACAGAAGATAGAACTCGAGGTCACTCTAGAAAACTTGAAAAGAAATATTCAAGGCTAGATATAAGAAAATATTTTTTTAGCAATAGAGTCGTGGAACTGTGGAACGGTCTCCCAGAAAACGTTGTGGCAGCTGGGTCGGTAAACTCTTTTAAGAATAGACTTGATAGTCACTGGTCGAAGAGTGTACCAGTAAGCTTTCTGTATGAGCCGGTCTAGGTGTTGTCTATTGTCTCATGTTATCACACAACCTCCTCCCTCCACAAAATAGCAGTAATCACAGAAGAATCCTGGATCGATGAACAGGCTTAGACCTACAACATCGTGTATTAAAGTAAAGTAAGTAAAGTAACGAGAAAAAATCATTAAAAACTACGAGAGCACAATTGGAAAGACAACTACTCAAAATTATCGTAAGCAGATACATAACTTGGAGGAATAATACAATAGTTGTCCAAGAAAAGCCACAGAAATAGTGATATTTAAGGAGTTACTATAGGTACAATCATTATCGGAATGGGCCTGCTGATATGTCCGAATTACACGTTATTTGGTTTCTATAGCCTCGTGTTCTAACACGAGGCTAGAAACCAAATAACGCCCTCTACGGTAAAAAGCAGTATAACAAAGGATTCAAGTATTTGCAGCAAGCCCCTTGCGATAAAAATGTACCCAGTTACTCCTCGATTATCACAATTTCTTTGGCATTTCTTGGGCGATTATTGAATTCTTTGTCCAAGTTATTTATCTGATTATCGTAATTTTGAGCAGTAGTTGTCTTTCCAATTGTGCTCTCGTAGTTTTTAATGATTTTTTTCTCGTTACGATCACATCTTTGTTTGGGTTCGTTCTGGCACGCATTACAGCTAACAATTAGGAGCACTGCGCATTTTTCCGAGACTAGTCTGAACTTGCCTTGCAACAGCTATCCGTATCGAAACTTCTTGTGATTACCAAGTAATTTTCAGCTTTTAAAAGAAGCATGCGGTGTTCAAAATCAAAGAAAAAATATCTATTTTGTTTTTAAAAATTATTCGATCGGTATGTTGTAAAGGAGTACTTTTTAGAAAGCCGTTTTATTATTCACACGTTTTTTGACCCGATTTATTCAACCTGCATGAATCAAAATGGCGGCTCGATCGTTGTCTTTCTATTTTTGCTCCAGTTTTTTTACTTTTAGAGGCACGATAATGGCACTAATCATCGCCAATCATGGATAAAAAATAATGTCAAATGGAAGAATATACCGATCTGTGCTGAGGTATGCATGTGTTGATTTATTTGACTGATAAAAAAAGGTCACTTTTAAGGGACATACTGATGATATGCGCTTTTTATAGAGGCAAGTGACAAATCCTGCGAGCTGATTTCGGGACACCGGGTCCCGATCGGTGCAAGGCCGTCGGGACCCGGTTTATGAAAATCCCGACATGACTCAGGCCTAGTCTAGCCTGAACTTGCATGCATTAACACTGCGTCAAACCGGTGCGGTGCCTGTGAGCTGAGCTGAGGGTAGACCGAATTTTCCGTCTCTTTCGTTCGTTAGCCTCTTATTGGGGTAGGGTGGGCCGGCTCTCTCTTTAGAGACGGAAGCCGTCTATACACATGTCCTTGCTAACGCCACGACCAGTTCTGGTCGTAGCGTTTTGCCCCCAAAATCCCCCAAAATGTCATTTTACCTCATGCATTGATTATTTAAAATTAGGAGAAGGTTTTACTACCTCGGTTCCACTTACCAACTTGACTGTATAATCCGTTTAATGGTCCCTTTTAAGGAAATTACGGGTCTAAATTGACAGCCGTGTTGAAAATCTTGCAAGGTGTGTTAAACTCTCGCTGCCGGAGTCTTCTAAATCAATCTCATCCCTTGGTATAGGTATGTTACAATGTGTGTGCTTTCGCCATGAAGGTTTCTGCCATGGGGCTGTTATGCACTATTGGAGACCAATTTGGATAGCCTACGTAAATGTGATCTTTTGATGGGCTGATTAGATTTTTGTTTCATGATTTCTATTGGATGAGAAGAATGACATTGTTATCTTTCATTTCATACTAAACTTTTTATGATTTATGTTTTCGGCGTTTTGTTTTGCTGCACTGTTTCACAAGAGCCGTGTTTAGTGCCATTCTGTACCCTGATCCTAACTACAGGATTTGAAAAAAAGTATCTAGACCGATTGGTTAACATGTGAATTTGCTTTTGGTGAAATTTCAGCAAAATCTAACGATTAGAAATAGACCTATGTTTTTTTGGATGAGGAATGTGAAAATGTCATGCAAAAATGACGGCCCGATTAGCGTTTTTTGTGTATTTACATACATTTTGGGGTAATTTTATGTCATGAAATAGAATCGTTCGGTCACATTTGAGATAATAATAATAATAATAATACATATGATTTATAAGGCGCCAAATCCACTTGACAGTCAAATGCTCAAGGCGCAGCTTGTGCAAAAGATGAAATACATACATGATACATTTATACAAAGTGCGATAGGAAAGGTAGAGATATGAAAGGTTATGGTAATCAATTATAAGCTAAATTAAACAGATATTTCTTAAGATTGTTTTTTAAAACTTCAGCAGAACTGCTATTCTTAATCCATTGAGGGAGAGTATTCCATAATGAAGGCCCAGCATGAGCGAAGGTTCGCTCCCCCCACTTTGTTTTAACCCTAGGAGTAACAAGTAAGCCAGAGTTTTGAGAACGTAGCTGTCTAGAAGGAAAGTAATGCTTAATCAAGCCGATGTTATACTGCGGAGCAGAGCCATGTATACAGTGAAATAATAGCAAAATAATCTTGAAAACAACACGTTTTTCTACGGGCAACCAATGGAGTGATTTGAGGACTGGTGTGATGTGACTGTACTTGTTGGACAGGGTCACGACACGGGCAGCAGCATTCTGTAATCTTTGTAATTTTGCGAGTAGGTTGTGAGGCGAACTAAACAAAAGGCCATTACCAAAATCCAAGCGAGAAGAAATTAAAGCATGAGTAATTTTCTCAGTGGCACTACGGTTAAGATATTTACGAATAAAACCCAAATTGCGTAACTGATAACGTACTGATTTTGAGACATATTGAATTTGTGTAGACATTGTCATGTTTGAGTCGAGAAACACACCAAGGTTGCGACATACATTGGATAGGGTAGTTTCATGTCCAGCAAGAGTAATTGAAGTGATAGAAATCTTCTCTAACTGAGTCTTAGAACCATACATTATAAATTCGCATTTGGCGAGATTTAATTTAAGAGAATGTGAGTTTAACCAATTATGAACATCTTGTACACAAGTCTCAATGTTATGGATAGCGCTGGCTGCATTGCTCTGATTGGGTTTGAAAGAAGTATATATTTGAATATCATCAGCATAAACATGATAAGAGAGAGAATGGTGATGAAAAATATTCTTCAAACCCGTTAAATATAACGAAAACAGCGTGGGCCCGCCCACAGAGCCTTGCGGAACTCCGCATGTAAGTGGTACAAAATCTGAAAGGCAGCCGTTTATCAAGACAGCTTGAGAATGGCATGACAGGTATGATTTAAACCATTCCAGGGCTTGACCTTTAATACCGAGTGACGTAAGGGTATTCACTAGAACAGTGTGGTTAACAGTGTCAAAGGCGGAAGACAAATCAAGGAGTACCATAGCAGTTACTTTTCCGCCATCCATCTCCTGGAGTATAAAGTTGGATACATTAACAAGGAGGGTTTCTACACTGTGGTGGGGACGGTATGCAGATTGAAATGGGTCAAGGAGGTCACTATCGAGACAGTAATCATTTAATCTAGAGAACACCACCCTCTCAAGTATTTTAAACAAAAACGGGAGATTAGAAACTGGACGGTAATTACTTAGTAATTCAGAATCAAGATTGGGTTTCTTCAGTAAAGGAAGAATGTGGGCCGTTTTAAGGACAGAAGGTACGCATGCCTGAACGATACTTAAGTTGACAATCTGTGAAATAACAGAGGCAAATGAAGAGGAGCAATCCTTAATGAGAACAGTATAGACAGGGTCTAGTTTACACGACTTAGCTGGCAATCTATGAAGCAGTGATTGTATCTCATCGGAGGTGGTAGGTTGAATCGTCTTGAGGGATGCTGACGTGACAGGATCAGGTGGAGTTAAGTCAGGAGTGAGACTGTCCTGAATCTTCTGAACCTTGGAGCGGAAGAACTGAATAAATCTTTGAGCCAGTTCTTTACTATCAGCATGTCTTGGGAGTGGAGAGTTCTGTTTCCGATTCAAGAGACGATTGGCCGTAGAGAAGAGTTCACAACTTTTGGTTTAAAAACAAAGGAAAACAAAGCAATTAAATACATGATTTCCGGGCGTTTAAAATTGGCATAACTTTCTTATTACTGGGGCTATTATGATGAATGAGGCATCAAATAAAAATGGCATAAAGCAGGAGCTTGAATTCTGAGATTTAATTTTTTTGTAACATCCCTACTTGGTAAGTTGGTAAGTGGAACCGAGGTAGTAAAACCTTCTCCTAATTTTAAATAATCAATGCATGAGGTAAAATGACATTTTGGGGGATTTTGGGGGCAAAACGCTACGACCAGAACTGGTCGTGGCGTTAGCAAGGACATGTGTATAGACGGCTTCCGTCTCTAAAGAGAGAGCCGGCCGACCCTACCCCAATAAGAGGCTAACGAACGAAAGAGACGGAAAATTCGGTCTAAGCTGAGGGGTGCAGTGCATCCACCAGCAGGCCTACGCACACGGAGACTGCGCTTACGTGTATCACGATTAATACTTACCTATGGCTATAAAATAGGCTTCTCACTCTCAAGCTCAGCGACATATGAAAGAAATTTCCTAGTTGTTGACTGGAGATTGTGGGGCATCCATACGAGCTCTAATACACCATGTCAAAACTCCAGATAACTATTTAAGGTCCGTAGCAAGTTGACTCTCATATTCTTGTTTCACGATCACGTACGATTCGAGTTGTACATACCGTTAATACAACATGTAAATAATTACTCGTCAATTTGATGAGTGTCAAAAATGTAATGATTTGTTATCCTAATTTTTAAAAGTGATTTATGTTTATATAGAAGGTACCTTTTAAAAAATCAAATTAAAAAGTATAGGGAACAGTACTTTTACGAGAAGTTTGAATAAGTGGAATAAGATTTAAAACCAATGAAAGGTAAAGTTCAGTTTTGGAAACGCCCCCCTCTCAAAAAAATGAAATGGAAGCTCTTATTACCAATAATGTGAAAGAATATGTTTTGACTAATACGTGATGATACATCTTGCCGAGAAACCGCCTATACTAATTGATATATTTGGAAAATTATTATATAGCGCACGTGTTTTGTTTTTTTGGTTCCCGAAATTTGGACTGAGGGTCGATGCCGCAGAATCCTTCCTACCTCCTTGATGCATCCCACCTTTTCCCGCAATTAAGTTCTGTGGCACCCATATAAGCTTCGGTATCACCAAATAGTAAGGATTAACGATGAACTTCAAATCAATTTATCATTTAAAAGACTGTGAACAGCAACAGCTTATAAGAAACAGCATACTAGACCCCAAGATCTAATTCCATTATCATGTTGATCCCAGGAACCAGTGATTTGCCTCAACCATCACAGCCACTAGGCGATAATTGTTTATGAATATATTTTCAACAATAGTTCCACGGACCTATGCTCACCTGAGCCGATAAAAGTACGGACCTCGCAATATTAGGTACCGAGCTCTCATCCCCTTTCTTTGCACCAGGGAAATGGGATTCATTGAAACAGTGCATGGGGAAATCTGCTGCTCCCAAGTCTCCTGCAGGGACATGTATCCCATTCAAACAAATTAAGGTCTTCTTCCCTTTCAAGAAGGAGTAGAAATTGTGCAATTACTGCCACTGACAATCTGAGAGGCGCTGCCCCCAGGTTCCCCTTGGTGGTACTTACCCCATTTGAACAATTTTAGATCACCCTTGCCTCTAAAGATGGTCTCTACCAAGTTTGATTAAAATCTGGTATTGCATTTTTGAAAAGAAGTCCAAAATGTACGAGAAGATATATTAAAAAACATGGTTCGGGCCCTTTCCTATGGGGCCTATCCTAGACTAATATCTTTTTGTAGGGGGGGGGCTGCTACACTCCCAAGCCACATCCCCATGGACTCGGAGGAGTCAGTAACCATTCAGAACAATTTCATATCATCCTCTGCCTGATCAATGCATCCCATCAAGTTTAATCAAAACCCATACGGAATCACATTGGGGATGCTGGACCCTTTCCAGCAGGTGATTCCTACACATTTTGGTTATAACTCCATCCAACCATGGGTTTCAATAGGAGAAGAAAGTGTGCAATTAAGTGTTGAACTTTTTTTTTTTTTGGGGGGGGGGGGGGGGGGGGGGTCATCTCTCACGGCGACACACCGTTAGGAAGGTCTTCTGTGCGAAAACTTGTTTTTACCACTGATATATTGCTCTGTAGGGTTTTTTAAACCTTTATAAGGAAGTTTTTGAAGACTTTTATAATCAACAGGGACTTCATCCTCTTCGATAATCAGAAAATCTTGACGTTGGCAGTTATAAACAGGCTAAACAAGCTAGGGTCTCAAGCAGTCTCGAGTATTAAAAGCAGTGGCGGATCCAGGGGGGGGGGAGGGGAAATCACGTAAAAACACGTGATTTTGACCTTTTTTGGGAGTTGCCCCCCCCCCCCCTGGCGCTCAAGGGGGGGGGGGGGGGGTGCAAATTTTTAAATTTTCGAGGACCCCCCCCAAAAAAACTTATTTGTGACACTGGTAGGTCACTTATTGGCGTGAGCCCCCTAAAGCTCAAGGGCGTTAAGTATTTAATTACGGTCAAATGAGCATCCAGGGGCCTGCCTTAGGGTCCCTTGTAGGGTCACTATTCTTTCTTTCTTTGTTTCTATTGCTCTTCAGCATACTTTTTCAAAAAAGTGAGGGCCCGGGGGGGGGGGGGGCTTGAGCCCCGCCGATTTGCAGGCCTTGACATGTAGGCTTCTAAATAAGCATATTTTTTGTCTGATTGTACAATTGGGAATGTGTCATTTTCCATTGACGCATACAAATATCTACATCAGTACGCCAGTGCGATGGATGAGGGAGCACAGTGAACGAGAGGGGGCGAAAGTGACGGCAGTGCATAGGCGCCGGAAGTGTGGGGGGGGGGGGGGGCAGGGGGGGGGGGCAGTTGCGCCCCAATAAAAAAAGTGGGGAGGGGGGGCGAAACGCATTTTTGCCCCCCCCCCCAAAAAAAAAAAAAAAAAAGCAGTAAAGGAGTAAAGATAGTTTGTATTTTTAACCAAAAGAACAATAACACTGATAAAAACCTGAATTAAATCACATATAAAATTCCATTCAAAGAAAAAGGAAAGTTCACAGGAATTAAATTTCCTTAACATTGCGCATGCCACCTATATTTATCAATGGAGGTTTTTATAAAAGCGATACGCGCATATCGTGGACATATTGTGAAAGAATGGGAAAGCGTGTCTGTTTTTTGTTATGGGGGTGAGAAGACATGAGCCCCACAACGCTGGCGTACGAATGGGGGGGGGGGGGGGCGGGGGTATTTCTTATTCGATACCAGGAATTTACAAAAGTTGCTGAATTGACATGATTTTCTGGTATTTTTTTCCCAATTTTTTTGTAAGTCATATACCTTTTTATGCGTTTGTTGGAAAATTAGAAATTCCCAAATTTACAGTCGGGCGAAAAATATGCTTATTTAGAAGCCTTCACTTTTTGAAAAAATATGTTACAGAGAAAAAGAAAGAAAGAGAGAAAAAATAAGTGACCTGCCAATGTCACAAATGAGGTATCAAAATACCTCATTGACCGTAATTAAATGCCTAAAACCCCGAGAGCTTCCGGGGGCTCTGCCATCTGGACCCCCACAAGGGTCCCAAGGCGGCCCCTGGGTGCTCATCTCACCGTAGTTAAATATTAAAACCCCTGAGCTTCCGGGGGATCTGCTCCCTGGACTCTCCGCCAATTAGTGACCTGCCAGTGTCACAAATGAGGTATCTGCTTATCTGACCGTAATTAAATACCTTAAACCCCTGAGCTTCAGGGGGCTCTGTTCCTGGACCACATCAACGGCCTTAAAGAGTGCCCCTGGATGCTCATCTGACCGTAATTAATACTTAAAACCCCCGAGCTTCCGGGGGCTCTGCCCCCTGGACCCCACCATGGGCTATATAAGGCGGCCCCTGGATACTCATTTGACCGTAATTAAATACCTAAAACCCCTGAGCTTCCGGGGGCTCTGCCCCCTGGACCCCCACAAGGGCCCCAAGGCGGCCCCTGGGTGCTCATCTCACTGTAGTTAAATATTAAAACCCCTGAGCTTCCGGGGGATCTGCTCCCTGGACTCTCCGCCAATATAAGACTAGTGACCTGCCAGTGTCACAAATGAGGTATCTAAATATGCTTATCTGACCGTAATTTAATGCCTAAAAACCTTAAGCTTCCGGGGGCTCAGCCCCTTGACCCCCTGCTGAGGCTCAGGCCCTGGACCCAACGCCAATTTACGCTCTACCTGATCTTTAATACTCCACTTTGAAAAACGTTCCGCGGGGCCTGCATGTAAAGTTTAAGAGTGGTGGTGATGCAGATTTTTCTCCCCCCCCCCCTTCCAAACGTTTTTGCTCATTACGTCACTGCCCCTGGAAGGTGAGCCCCCTGGAGTGTTTGCCCCCCCCCCCCCCCCAATCCCCAATCCCAAACTGCTTCCGGCGCGCCTGCGGCAGTGACTACCCTAGACCGAATTTTCCATCTCTTTCGTTCGTAAAACCTCTTATTTGGGTAGGGTCGGCTCTCTGTTTTAAAGAGAGAGCCGACCTTACTCAAACAAGAGGCTTAACGAACGAAAGAGACGGAAAATTCGGTCTATGACTACCCCCTCACGGGCTTTTGAAGTTTTGTTTATTGAAAAATGTCATTCCTTAGCAAAAATAATATGAAACCAAGTAATATACCATTTTTTTACACTTCACCTTTACGTTAAGGAGCTTGGGCATGGATGAGATTTTTCTATTTCCCACACTAGGCCTCTGTCATATATACGTCTATATTGATATCACTGTGGGAGTTGAAATGGCAAATATCACCCTGGCAAATATATATAGACTATAAGTTATAGTGGCTCCTTATTGAAAAGAGCAAGCGGAATATTCATTTTTGTAGCACATACATGCAGTTTAAACTTTGCTTACGTGATACCAACGAAATACCGTTACATTTTGAAGAATCTTATGCGAGGGAGACTAGCGACCGAGCTAGAAGATATTTGCATTTGTATTAGTCTAAACGCTGCACCCTTGGGCCCTCCAGAAAACTGTCTTTAGTCATTATTTGCTAAACATTTTATTTTATTTGCGCTTTTTCAAATTTTCCGGGGGGCCGACCCAACCCCCCCCCCCCCCACTAAAAAAAATGGAGGGGGGACGTGCTCCCTCCCCCGTCCCCGGGATCGCCGCCCCTGGGCAAGCGTATGGGCTGGGGGTACCCCCTTTCCCCAATCTGCCGTCTGTATTCGGTAGCGGCGGTTCTCATCGATCGTTTTTGCGACGGAGACTTTCTTTCTTTCTGGAGCTGGTTGTTCGATCAGTGTATTTAGTCTTAAATTGGCAGCATGTATATATAGAAAACTTCGCGACTGATTTTCAGCGCGCGATTTCTTTAGGTATACAGTACCTAGCTATGCAATTTTTGCGTGTAGTAGTACATGTGTACTGTGTATGTACCGTAATCATATAAACAGTGCAGTGTTTACAAGTTTATAGGCCTATGCTGTTGATAGACATGTTAGTAGAGGCTTAACAAGTCAGATCCAAAGCTTGTTTCGTTTCGGGATTCCGTTTTTCCAGGTTGACACCGATGAAATGTCGTGTCATAATATGAATGACATAGTCTAGATCTTAATCAGCATTAATGAGGCGTTTCCATTTGGGAAATAGACTCAGCCTCAGCTCATCTCAGCTCAGCTCAGACAGCGACAGGAAGGGATCATCTAATCAACAAAAGCCAAATGATATTGATCATTGATGATCATGTACTATGGAAATCTTGTCTGGACTGGAGTGGTTGGCCTGAATATAGTCAAGTCAAGATTGGACTGAAATTTTGTTGACAACAATGTTCCCCAAGTGTGCAGAGTCGTACTCATAGAGGTCTAATATATCTGCATGAACATGACAATATATGAGTGACAAGTTAATCTTGAAAGGACACATTATGAAGATTATATTTTGATTCAAGACTAAACCGGGTAGATTATTCCACATTGACTCTGTTTAAAATTACCTGGATGTGAGGCCATGACTATCATCGAACAGAACTAGGAGAATTAAAATGTAAAGATGAGGCCTAATTGCCGGAGAAGTGCCTTCACAATTGGTTATCAAGAAGGGCCTCACATAGTTTTGTTGTCGATACTGTCTTTGCCATTCGTCTTTCTGTGTGCAATGTGTGTAACTGGTTACATCGGTGTCCTGACATGGTACAACGTATTCCTGCTTTACTTTGATGAACGAACGCTCGTCCACCGACTCACAATCTGCCCTCTACTCATCCTCACCCTGCCCGTGATTCTTCTCTTGGTCACGGTATCGTTATCAATCTATGCATCTTTTCAGCAACTGTCCTGGCATCTTGAAAGCTGGTGGGACAGCGTTCGTGATTTGGAGAAGGGGTTCTTTGCCAAGATCTGCTCTGGTCTGGGGTTGACGGAATGCTGTCCGTACGAGGTCATCATACGCAGGGAAGACGACAGTTTTGAGCTAGCAGCGGAAGATGTCAGTTTGAAAGGCATCATTATCACAAAGTCTGAAACCCCATCAATTGATATGTGAATTTATTCAGTCGTTTAGACTGCTAGATTCTCTCTTTTATGTGAAGATATGCAGAGATGTATATTATACAAGGGGCACGGTTAAAACTGTTGCCCTAGGTGATCTTGAAACTGCACATAGAAAGTGCACTCTCAAGATAACTGAGGAGCTAGATAGTTTTGACCGTTTCCTGAAAAATAAGCAGTTTTGTATACCGCATCCCCATTTGTTAATACTCGAGAAAAAAAATATGCACAACAAAATGTACCAACTTGAAGGGGATTCACCAAACTCAAACTAAGAGTATTTCCCATGTCTCACTGCACATATCCATTGTTGAATTCATCTGAATCCATGGCGTCCTTGCATTTACTGCCTATGCCAGGCCCAGCAGTCAGGTATGAAGTTCATGCCTCCAGTTTTGTCCGATCCAAGGCCTAGAATCTTAATATATCTGATCATGTGATATAATATGACATACTGGACAGGGTAAAGTTGTCATAGCCCGGATAGCCATATGTTATGGAAAGAAGAGATAGTTTATCTGAAATATTTATATGTGCACATGTCATATTTTTCTTGCAGTATGCAGTTGACTGTAATCGTAACACTTGATGTATAGTAACTACTAACTAGAAAAGTCACTGGACAAAAGTTACAGATACTTGCCAGTGAGAACCTTATAAAGCTGATAGAAGATGTTTAGCCGCTGCTATGTTAGTTGTAAGCCACAATATAACTCTGTATCATGATATGATCTATCCTTTGTCAAATGTTGTAACTGTTTACATAATAATAGTGGCTACTTGTATTCATAAAGTAGAATAGCCATTCACTTTCCCTTTTTAAAATCACAACTCAAGAAAGTGAGCCTGTCTGTGAGAATATACATGTAAAGCACAGTTGTCTTATAAATGTATTCTATAGGAGGACAAAATCCTTCTATACCAGTAAGTGATAATGTGTACAAATGCAGCAATCACTTTGCAATTTTAGATCATCTCACATTGTTATTTTCTACACATTGTGTAACTGATTGTTATACACAGAAGCATATAAAATATGCAATCACTTTCCCACCTTCGCTTCGCCAAACATGTCTGTGCAATCTTTTTTAAACAATTGTATTCACCTTTAATTTGTTCACATAATCACACGAGTGCCTATTCATGAATTTCTTTGCTTGATATGCATGTTCCATTCTGAAATATGATTTTTGTATTCCATTTGTTTTTTGTATCCTGTAGAAAAGGTATTTTATTGTAATGGTGATTACATGTTGAAATGTTATATTACGACCCTGAATATTTGACAGAATGATTTTGTATTCATTGATAGATTGAAAAGAATAATTTAATTGTCCAACAAGGGAGAAAACTGTTCCTGTGATTTTTTTTTAGTTTGCTTAAAAGGGTGAAAGTGGCCATCAAAGGTGCAAACAGCTCATTTTTTATCCAACATCCAAGAAGCCAAAGGTTTTGCAGTTTACCAACATGGCTTCAACCAAAATATGATGGACCGGTATAAAAAATGTAGTGCAACAACAAAACTGTGATTTTCATGAATGATCTTGCATAGCCTTGCATGTTGCCAATATAAAGATATTTATTTTTCCTTTGTGATATTTCATAAAACAGACCAGCCAGTTTGCTATTGCTAAACACTTTAGACCAAGCTTGATGTGTTACTTGTGTATATATTGTTAAAAAAATACTGGTACTGAGGGGCTCAGTTTGACTAGAACATATGCCATTAATTTTCTGATCCCATTAAGTTAATACCAGTTATTTTATGCTTCATTTCTGTTGCATTTCCGTAACCTGTTTTTTTAATACATTGTGAAGTCATACATGTGGCTTTGTTGATGAATAACAATACAATAAAATTAATCAAAGATGAATTAATCAATCCATTAATCAATCAGTCTATCAATTGAGCGTGATTTTTCAAATGTGCCAATAATTTATTGGAAAATACATATTTTTGCAGCTCAGGTTGTATATAACTACATTTTTTTTTCTACATGCATAGTTATTATGACAGTGTAAAATGGATTTATGGTTTTTTCATCTTGTACTCTTTGAGTGCGAATGCACTGCCTATTCATTTATATTTGTGTTGGGGGTTTATGCATAATTACTAATGTTGGATTACAACAAGTAGCTTACAGAGTGTGAGGTCCTTGATTACAGTAACTATAGCTTATATACTTTTAGATGCCTTTTAATGCTGCCTTTACTTTTGAAGTGTGTGTTTTTTACTACTGTACTGTATATGACTGTTTTGAATGGTCTCTTCAACAATTTCTTTTCAAGATGGTTCTACTTTCTTGCACAATTTGTAGAAAAAATGATTTTATGAAATGAAAAAGACAACATATTCAATAGAAAATGCTCAAGCAACTGCGATGTGTCAGTGTCACATTGTATTGTTTTATTTGTATTAAAATGTATTTCATCAAATCAGTACAATTTTTTTTTTGGTATCATTTATTAGTCAGATTTGTATTCCTTTTTTTAGAAAAAGAAATGTACAGGGTCACCCAGGGATGGAAACTTCCTGAGAAATAATGGTGACACGATATAATGGGAAATACCTGGGCAGTACTCATACATTGTATGTGTACTATTGACTTTGTAAAATTTGAATGAGCAGACATAGCGATGCCTTCTTAATTCCATCAATTAGACTTCAAATGTGTTTTTCTTTATTTTCAATAACTGCACAGCTTTCTTTAGAATCTAGATTGCTTGTTAGGATAGTCTATTCGCATTCTTAAGAAATTAATTTAAAATGTTCTACCACCTTCCATTGGCTACCCATGAGCTGTTGTTCCCTGGCATTACATACAATTTATATGTACATCAGTGAAATCTTTACCAATAGTTATGATTTGAATACCTCACTGCCTGAATATGATGTAATGACTGCCAGGATTTTTATCATTTCAAAATTCAAGGGAGCTGCAGACCCCCCCCCCCCCCCCCCTCCCATCTCTTCCTCCTGCCGTGTTCACCTATGACAGCCATGCCATTAGTAAAATACAAATTCCCCTCTTCTGGTTAGCCCTTGTTTTTTAAGGATTCATTTACCCCTATGAGATAATATATTTTCAATCCTTTGCCATCCCTCCCCCAACAAAAATTACAAGTACACCATAAATAACTATTCAGACTGAATTTACTTTTTTGCATTTATATTTCATTCCATCATGAAATACTTTATCCATTCACTCTCACTTATACATATTTTTTATCATTGACAAGCAAAGCTGCAGAACAATGTTATACATAATTCATATTTTGCCTGGATGAGTTATATTATTAACAACTTGTATATATACATTTACACACATTTTTGACAAAAAAAAAAAAGAACATACACAGAAAGGATAAAGCTCAGTTTAAAACAAATGAAAGGAGAAAAAGAGAGTACATTTTCTCAAAATGTAAGTTGAAAAGTCATGCTCCTAACAATTGTTGATCAAACACTTTATTTTAATCACATTTTTACTAGTTGCATTCATAAAATCAATTTGAAATGCATTTCAATTGAATATCTCAATACCAGTAAGAAGATTTATTTCCAAATTCAACTAGATTGGTCTCATCACTGACCAGCAATAATTATACCATTGGATGTAAATTTACTGTTCTTAATTATCCATACATAAACATGGAGAGGTTACAGATAGAAATTATAAAAGTGTTAAGGTTTCTTTGTTCTTAATGCACCAATAATAATCTTTTGCTGGAATACATGATCTGTACTTATTTTACCTGGTACTAGAAACTGACAGATCAATTCTTGGCATGACTCCATCGCTACATACGGTACTGTTTTTGGCTAAAATTAAAAATGTGTATGCTCTATCTTTAAAATAAGTTTGCACTATATAGAATGTAGGGTACACTTATTTCAGATAGAAGACCATTCTTTACCATTATATAATTGTACCAATACTTTTAAGAAATATCGCTACTCCACACTTCATGCTGATATACATGTACATGTGATAAACGGCTGGAGTGTCTTCACTGCTCAGATATTGAAGAAAAAAAAGATTGTCTATGAATGAAATAAAAAAAAATACACTCCTTTAACTAACATTGCAAGTTCAAGCCATCACCGTTAAATATAATGTTAACCCAGCCACTTAGGAAGCATGCCCCATTTGAAACTTGAAATGGAATGAAAATGCAGCAAAACAGAGAAATAAAGTGCAGATCTATGGATAATGTTATTCCAGGTGTAATGTTTGGAGAAAAAACACACATTCTGATACTTAACATGTGCCACAGGTTTACATGATTGTCAATAGTCTCTCAGACCATGAAAAATATAACTAAAAAATCTTTCCATATAAAGTGATTTTTATCTTCCTAAACTGTCATGTTAATGAAGAGATGGAAGATTGTTTCTATTTAACACAAACAATATTTGATTTACTGACCCTCTGGAAGCAATTACATAACAAATGAAGATTTTGTTTTTGAAAATTTCTCATTAAAAAAATCATTTGAATAGGGGTAGTTAAATAATTACCCGGTATGCAAAAACATTGGGAAACCAATCAAAACTAAAAATATCTTTGTATTCAATTTGTGCTTAAAAATGCAGGAAATATACATTGTAAATGTATAGTATTTTACATGAACTTGTACATGTAAAGGTTGCCAATAAAGCAAAAGAAACAAGACTAATAAAATGTTTTTCTGAATTCTACTGCGATCTACTTTTTTCTTGTACTGATCAATGGACTTGAAGGGATTCTCTTCATCTTCAATTATCATATTTAACAACAATCATCATTCAATTATTTCTCCTATGTTCTATTAGTACTATTCATTATCACTATGGGGGCCAGTAGAACAGTAAACTCTTATATAAAAACTCTTTTGAATAAAAACAAGATATGAATAAGAAGGGGATTGCACATGTGAGAAAGGACGGAGAAAAAAAAAAAAGCAGCACATACAAAGATTTACCAAATAAATACACCAATTTGAAAGATAATTGTTTACAATTTAAAAATTCATTACACGTTCATTTAGATTTATAACTGTATTGAAGTATACATTTTCCTCAAAATTATCAAATTTCGAATGTGAATAATCAGCTTCATATACTAGACTTAAGGTTTAATTTAGGTCTTGACTTTAAAAAACGGAATACAATTTAGTGTTCAACACCTTTCAAAAGTGACCTCCACACAGTGAATATATGGTTAAAATGCAGCAAATCTTGTTAATACACCTCAGTAACAGGAAGGAAAATGACAGGTGGGATATTATATTTTAGAAAATGCATATATGACAACAAAATATATCACATGCTCTGCAATTGCATGGCCATACCGGCATACAGGATACATGACCGAGCCTAAAATGGATGATATTATCATTATCATCATCATATCAGCATGAATTTGGAGGGCTAATAGATTGCTGCTGATCAGGAAGACGATATCACACCAAATTCACTTCTAAAGTTTTGAATTTACAATGTGGTGTAATGTCAAAAATCTAGACATCTTTTTATATCAATACCGAGGAAGAGATGCAACATATATGATGACATTTCTACTAATCTGATTTTTCTTTTTTTGGGTTTATAAAATGCATATATTGTATCACTTAGATTTGATCCTGCAGCTGTAGCAACATGACATGACATGACAAGTCCATGTTATTAACTGATGTTACATCTGCAGACACCTTTCTGTAATGTAATGTTGTAAAGCGCTGTGATACACATGTATGTCTGTAAGAGCGCTATATAAATGCCAATATTATTATTATTATTATTACATAAAATCACTGAGCGAGAAAGCTATATCCAATTTGTCTTAAGAGTCCCCCCTCCCTCCCCCCTTCCAATCAAACTATTTCATTTACACCATTATTTCCTTGATTATCACTGAATACATGTAACTTCATGGATTATTACGATATTGCATACTTTGTGCGAAAACAGGGAAGTAAAATTTGTCAGTTTCCGACTTTCAATAATGTATTTATAAACAATAAGAAATACCTGGTTGTATTATCGTAATTTTTGCAAATTTTTAATATGAGATTTAAAAAATTCTGGAATAATAATAGAGTAGTATCTACACTTGAAGGAAAAAATCCATACATACAGATGGATAATTTCTAAAAGCCATTTTGCATAGAAGGCATAGAATAAAGGAAAAGCTGCACATCCTATACAGATTACAAAGCCAAGTACAGTTTTGTAAGGACTAAGCACCCCCTCAAAATTTCCTACTTGCCCAAGAAAAGACATTTGCTAGAGCTTCATGATACCATCGGACACACTCATGGTTATCTTCTGGAGTTGTTTAAGAATGAAACATTGAAATCCTTTCGCAGTAGCAAATAGCTACAAGATGATTTGAATAACATTTGTTTTTGAAGAAAAAAATCAGTTACCTCATTTGTAACAATATATGGAATGTTGAGGTTATCCACTCATCTCCATTGTATGAATGGCAGCAAATGAAAGAAACTTTTACGAGAACTAGAGAAAAATAATAAAATTGACCACAAGGCTCTTTTTTTCTATCCCCGATATTCGAATTAAAGGCCCTTCCAAAGGAATTCATATAAAGAAAAAATGACAGAGACTACAATACATTTAACACACACCCGAATATAAGTTAGATTTGATAAAATAAATGACCACACTGCTTAAAATATACAAAGTAAGCTCCTAAAAAAGACCCACTACATGATTACAAATAGATCTAACATACTGTATTATCATTTGGTATACATGGCAAGCACCGTTGATTTGTTGAAAAGAATGATCAGAAAGTCATATATCAATATCTGTGAACACATTTATATATTCATTTTCAAATGGAATGATTGAAATGTTAAGAAGAATAAACAGAAGAAGGAATTTAATTGTATTCTCTCATTAAATCATTACATATTTATTTCAGACATATACAGCAGAGAATATGCAATTCTATAATCAATAGAATAATGATATTTGAAGCAAAGATCAGGCAACTCCATACAGAAGTTCACAGGTGAACAGGATATGTTTTTCATCTGTGTAAAATATATAACAAATTTCTCCTTTCAGAAGTATTACTGTATAAGCCAGAATTGATAGAGGGAAACACTAATTAAGCAAACATTCTTTCTCTTAACTTTTTGTTGAGTGATTTAGAAATCTAATGATCCTCTATATTGTAAAATTTGTCCATAAAAAACGACTACTTCATGTGGGGGTAAGTAAAGCTCAATAAGATTACAGCTTCATATATCATTTCAATTAATTTTCTTTGGTACTAACAATTGTTTCTAAAGAAATCTTCTTTTAAATAATTTATTACAACTTGATAGAATGTTTTTTATAAATGTAATGCTTCCTGGGAGAAATTTCAATTATTTTAACATAGTTGTGGCTTACACCCAGTAAATAAATAGATTGATCGATCTGTATTGAAAAACAAGTCAGAAAAAATCTTGTGCCATGGACCAGTGATGGCCTGGTGGTAGAGTCGCTGCCCGGCAAGCAGTAGATGCAGGTTCAAGTCCCGCTGGTTCCAAGATTTTTTCTGACTTGTTTTTCAATACAGATCGATCAATCAATCTTATTTACTAGGTGTAAGCCACAAATATATTTAAATAATTGATAGAATGTATTTCTTACTTTCTAATGGATAACTATCAAATCTTATAATCTAGGTAGTCGAACCAATACCATATTTATTATTGTAACATTATACCTCTAGTAAACAATGGACCTTTCAAATTGTATTTTGGCAAAGAAGAAATGAGAGTGGTGTGATAAGTTTAACAATACTTGAAGATATGTGCTTAAGAACTTCACAAGGACGATAACAAGGTATTAGTAGAAAGCTGGATTGGTATGCTCTATGATACACTTGCGACAGCATCGCTTGAGTAGTCTATAAGCCTCTCTGGACACCTCATCGCAATCCTGAATATTCAGCTGCTGAAGATCAGGACAGACTTGTGCTAAGACCTCGATCACCTGATCAGTCACATGTAAGCAGCCTTTCAGACTTAGCTTCCTCAAGCTCTGACAGTTTGTTGCTATGGATACCAAGCCATGATCCGTGATCAGCGGACATTTGCCGACATCCAGCGATCTGAGTCTTGGGCACCCTCTCGACAGGGCCTCCAGGGATTTGTCGGACACCAGGACACATCCCCTGACATTCAGGTAACGTAACTTGTAGCAATGCTTGGCTATGGCATACACACCCATGTCTGTGATGAGTTCACATTTGGCCACGCTGAGGTACCTCAGATGGTACTCCAGCTTGGCAAGTTCTCTCATGGCGCAGTCAGTGACTCGCGGACAGTCGCTGAGAGAGACTTCTTTTAGCATGAGACACTGAGTGGTTACATATTGCACACCGATATCAGTCACTCCGACGCACCTTCGGAGGTAAAGGTTGACCAGAGTCGGACAGTTGGTGGCTATCGTCCGAAGCCCGTTGTCATCCAGCAGAGAACAGTCAGACATGTCCAGATGGCGTAGATTGATCCGCTGCTTTAAGAAGTCCTTGGGATCTGAGTAGGCAGGCTCCACAGGAAGGTTCATACAGTCTACCTGCTTACAACCTGCAAATATGTGGAAGCAAAAAGGAAAGAAAAATGTCAAGAAGGAGTTTAGTGCATTCTAGAATCATGAGCAAAAACAATGAAAGTATTATGCTGAGAAGTTTATTCCTAGCAACAGGTTGAAATTAATACTTGGGTAAATTCTCCTTTGTTTATGATCTGTCTAAAATCTCTGAAATGCAGGATCTATTTCCATGACTCTGTACCATAAGGATTTCCAATCACTGAGATTTATAACAAGAATAGTTATCATTAGAATTACCATTCACAGAATTCTGTGTCATCCTAAATGTAAATGTCAAAATGCCAAGCTTCTTCCTTTCTTTAATAGTACACATTTCGTGAATAAAGTGAAAAAGAAAAACTTCAATGCATATAAAATCCTTGATATCTGGACAATAATCAACCTCTCTGGAAAATACTTATTTCTTTTAGTTTAGATTACAAATTCCCCAAATCTGTAGGTTTTTCCCTAAGTTCCTTTAATGAAGCCGTGTTTTTCGACCAAAATATCCAAATCGATAGTGGAAGCTTCAATAATGCCAGTTGGTGTGTATAGGATTACAATGCCCTTCCCTCTGGGTCTGAAGGTAATGGTATATTGTTCTTCAAGATCGTATCTAAGGAAGTAATCTACACCAAAAGGTTTTCTTTTTTCTGTTGTTTGGGGTGTTTTACTTGCCTACCGGCCATAATCAAAGTTCAGGTTAAAGTTCAGCCCCATCCATCCATGTTTATGCCCACCCAACACTTCCATAAATATCCTTCACAAGCCTTTATACAGACTGCCAAAATCCAAAAGATACCACATAGGAAATTCTTTTATTGAATCTTTTTATTCAAGGGTAGGTATAATAGGATATAAATCAGCATCACCTTATGTCTGAGATAGTTATTTGCTGTGAGAAAATGATATTCTGCATTAGTTTCAATTTTCTTTTGTGAATGACCTCTTTTTTGGTGTAATCTTGTTCAGTACCGGTAATAGCATTTTAATTTCTATATCATGTCCTTACAATTTCATTCTGGAGACACAATAATATTTGATGGATTGCAAGAAGGATGGAATGGCAAGGAGATAATTCCAGCATACCAGTATACATGTACATGTAGTATAATATTTTTTTGAGTTGTCAATATGAGTATCTCACTCTTTAATATCATTCATTCTCATCAGGGATTGGCCGGGCTATTTCAATAAATAAGACGCAATCCACAGACTTAAAAATAGCATCACTGTATCCTACTTCAAGATTTGCAACAAAAAGTGCAGTTTCCTCATGAAGTATGACGTATGTATTGTGCACTTATTTTAAGCTCCTGTGTTGTGATCAATAACATAGCATACCGGTAACCAAGGGTGCGTTTAAGCTTAAATTGTGAAGGCAGAATGAGCGATTTGTAACGCTCATCGTAAACGCTCATCGTAATCGCAGTTCCACGGTGTACTGTTTATGCTCACTTCTCTGGCTCCTCCAGGCAATTCTCCTTGGGTGGCCTTAATTGGTCTTCCAGCTGGATTCGCAAACCTTCACTGTGCATGCTACGTAGACCCACTGGAGGTCAGTGCGTTGACTCCATTTAAACGCGTTTACAAATTGTAAACGCATCTTTTTGTGAGTTTACGATCGGCGATCGTGATCGCCGTTTTTCAGTGATTCTACAAAAGTGAGCATGGACGCAACCGTGTTTTAAACTAAACGCGTAACAGATGCCTGATTCTGGCCAGAAAAAGTGAAGCATAAACACGCTCTAAGTAAACCTACAGTGGAATATGCCATAAACGGAAAAAGGTCAATCCAGTGGTGAAATAAGTCTAGACAGATATCACTATTTTACAAATATGCTTTAGATATTTATCCTGCGAAAGCAAAGGGGCTTTCAAATACCATTATTAAAATCCTTCATACATCCATTAGGATTACCCACAGTATCAAGTAGACAAGCTGATTGAAAGCTTTTTCAGTTTGTAAGCTGGCAAATCCTCTCTACTGTTGATATTCAGGCCTATTTTTGGCCAATTATCTACTTTCCGAGTTTCCGAGGCAAAAAGTAATCCAGGCCTATTAATAGAGTGGTGCTTATGTCTCAATGGAAGTTTTAATATTCATTTTCAATAAATAGAGTTTTGGTCATTTGTATTTCTGCATGGAGGAATCTAGTCCCTGAAAAGATGTGGTCAATTGCCATGAATGAGTTAAAGAGTCGTGGACTATTTCATTAAATTGCCATTACGTCTAAAATCATGTAGATTGATGCCGAGTTTGGCGACATTGAATTCAAAGTGTAGATTGCTGGCTACATAAATAATTTTAATCATTAAATGGCTACATTATCTATATTTGAGGTTGATCGATGCATTTGAAAGTAATAAAGTGCATTTTGCATGAGTTTTTTACAAGATGGTTATGCTGTCACCATTTGATGATTTGGACAGTGCACATATATAATTATGAAACAATTCAATCATCTTGAATATGACATGAACAGCTAGTAAAATGTACACAGATCAATCTCTTACTTCAAGAGAAATTTACTATTTTGTACATTCTTTGTTGCAGTGTACAGTGCTGCAAGTAGTTTAAAGTTATCACTAAATATTCACAAACAATTATATTTCTTTCTCTTATGATGTTGAAAATATGAATGCATATAATCTAAATCTCTATGTTGCTGTAGATATAGGGTCCATTATAACGTTATAACCATACATAAATTAAATATACTGTTGTTGTGTGCTTCCATCATCATTGCCATAAATTTACAACAAGCAAAGTTCAGCAAACTCAACAGTTTCAGCCGATTACTTGTAAATCGTCAAGTAAATTTGTACAAATCTGATCACTTTAAGAGGGAATTACTAGGTTTCTATGAACAAGAAATGAAGCATTTAACAGGATTTTCACATTCCTGCAACGTATTGAAGATGACCAGCACTAAACTTTCACCCTTTTGCACTTTTAGATGAAGACATATCCCCATAAGTGTTGTGAGAGATCCTAACTAAAGCATACACTGTCTTTGTAGAAATAAGTTTGGGTCATCAATAGATCAAGGAAGATTATACCTCACTACAAGTGATAAAAGCAGAATTTCCAGGATTACTACACTCTCATCCCTAACCTTTTCTCTGGAATCTTAAGCTACTTTACAACTAAAGCTGTTAATCTCTTACTGTTACAAAGCTTGGTGACAAAGCTTGTCATTATCTGGCTACAAAGATGGAATGAGATTTGCAACCTCGATCCTTTAAACTCCTTTCACTCTAGCTCTCAATATGGAGATGTTGAAGGAAATTGCTTAGAAGTATCTCCTTAAACTGTAAGTAGCCCTTTTAACTACTACAATATCACCTTGGGAATTCATGTAACACTTTCAATTTCCCCTTCTTCGACCGATTCTACTTTTGTTGCTTACAAATAGTTAAATTAGCACAGAATTGTAAGGTCGATACTCCAACAATTTATAAGTTGGCTTTAGAAAGTTATTGACAGGTAAGAATGACACATATCAAAAGGGGTGATTTGCGGTAGCTTCAGAGCCTTGTTATGACTTTAACTACAAACCCAGAAATGGTTCTACTATTAAATGTCAATTAAGGCACAAAAATATTTTATTTTCTTTGATTCAATACTCTCTTTAAATATTATTTCACTCAAGAAAATGGATTATTTATGCATCCCTTTCATATGGTGATACCTAAGTCATAGCTGAGTAACAGAGGCAGAGCTACCCCTCCCCTCTCTCTGTTATATGGGGAGGCAGAATATATGCTCCCCCAAAAAAATTGCATTTAAAAGAAAGAAAAAGAAAAGGGAAAAGGGGAAGGAAAAAAAGGTTTAAAAGGGAGAGGGAGAAGACAGGAAAAGAAGATGATACACCTCTTTCTAACAACCTCTGTGTAATCAGTAGCAATGTAAATTTTTATTTCATCTGCTGGTCGCGACCACTTTTTTCCCATGATTCCACTGCCCCCCCCCTCCTCAATATCCTACTTTGAACCAGTACTTGGTTTCTAGCTCTTTGATTTGTTCATTTCCCTTCTACCTACCAGAGATGTCCAGGTAATCCAAGTTGGGGCACCTGGAGACGATTTGAAAGATGGCAGCATTACTGATCTGGTGGCATCCCATTAGTTCGACATGAAGAAGCTCAGGGCACCTATGAGCTACGAGTTCCAGGGCCTTGTCAGACAATCTATGGCACCCATTCAAGAAGAGTCTCTCCACCGACAGGCAAAGGTACGGTGTTTCTCGTGATAACCGCTTCACAAGCACTTTCAACGCGAAATTAACATCCAGCCTTCTCCCGGAGAGCTGTATTGTAGTCCATAGTGTCGGCTGCCATGCTAACCTATGCCATCTCCTGCTCACACAAGAGCAGCGGCATAATTGTTTTGTGGATAGGTATGAAAACATATTAGTGATGATGCTATCCGTGAGTCTATCAAACGGTGATGGCCTCTGCACATCCAATGTTCTTGAGGATGATGCCTCCTCTTGCCCCTGGCCAATGTCATCCTCATACGCAATCTCAGCATTGTTGTTACCATTGTAGTTGGATTCTGAAGGGGATTGGGTAGATGAGTTGGTCTTGGACAGCTCAGCACTGGACGTGGGACTCTTGGAGCGGTTGGAAGCGATACTGCTCTTGGCGGTGGACTCCGGAGTCTGGATGTCACTGGTGGGTGTGGTAGGGGGCTGAGGGAGCTTCTTGCTGATGGACCCATTGGGGATGTTCTCAAGCTTCAAGGAATCTGAATGGCACGGGAGAAAGAAATAGTATTGAGAGAGTATGAATTAAAACTAGGTTATCTTGATCCATAATGAAAGTCTTGATTTAGCAAACAAGTGACATCAACTCTTGTTTGAGAGATATCAAATTAAAAAAATTAGAAGCCATCAAATTACAAAAGTTTGATACAAAGCACTTGTCAACTGTCATGTCAGCAAGTAATTCTCATGATGATTGTCTGGTGAGAGCCAAGAGAGCGTAAACTCATATCCTTTCATACAGAGTTAATGTCATTTGTTGAACTGAGAAGGTTTTTGATATATGGTGTACTTTTGTATCTAAAACCTTTCTATTCCTCCCCCCCCCCCCCCCACCCAAGCAAATGTTCTACTAAATTTATATATAAAGTACTGGTAGTTATTTATTTCTTGATGAAATGGAGATAAGTAGAACATTGTGAAGCTTGTTCCTATGGAAGATATTTAAAGCCAAATTCAACAATGAAATACATCTCTAAAACACCACATTTTACACAAAATTCCATTTAAGACACTTGTTTGAAAACCTAGTGGTAAACAAAGGAATAGGCAAAACAAAATTGATTTATTTCTTGTATTTTTCTTCAAACTGTTATTGCTCTTTAACTGCATGAACCGCTGCATTATGATTTCTATCACAATATTTCAGTGAACCTTTGACCTTCTCACTATTTCACCTGAGACACAACAATTGACAATCTAACACTGACCTTGTTTTTTACTGTCAGAAAGTACATCTTTATCAGACTGATAAAATCTTTTGAGCAATCATGCAGTACTTCCCTACGTTGTGTAAATAAAATATCTTTCATAAAGAAAATAATTTTTTTAAATTGGATACAGTACACCTTGTCTGACAATTTTGTTATAAAATGATTCAATTATATGTGACAAACAGAGCAGTGTTGATTGTGCTTCTAACACAATTATGAAAACAGTCTCATCCTCTTCCATACAATAATTTGGCAATGAGTTTGGGTAAACATTTAAAAAATAGTATGCAATATCCATTTTGGAATCAGTGGTACTTGCACTAATTCAAACAAACTTAATTACACATCTGAGCATTCTGAGCATTCAAGGATTTCTTGAAATTGGTTCTGCATTAACTTAACAATAAATAGGGAAGATGCATTTCTTGTTCACAGAATTATGTTTTAATTTCCTGCATATAAACTGAAGGGGAATTCTCAGGAGAATTTGTGTGTATTCTTTCCAGAGCTTTGCTGAGCATTCCAGAGCTCATCACTCTCCACTCCCTCATATTTCTTCCTTTAAAATACATTTTTTATCTTTTCATTTTTTGATGCTGACTGGCACTCTGTCATTGTTATGATATGTTGCATTTTCTGCCCACACCCTAAATATTTCTTTCTTCTGAATATTATCATTCTATCCTACTAACTATGATATACAAAATCATTTAAAAATAACCATTGTGTGGGTAACTATCATAAATTCAAGGTCATCTCATCCTGCCATTCATATATTTTCAACTTCTAAAGAAGTGATTATATCTCAATACAATACACCAAGCAGACATATTGATTCTTCCCCATTGAAGAACATTCAGATTTTGTACATAACATGAAATTCAATATTACAGGTATTGATGTCACTTCACTAATAAATAAACCTTCTATATGTTTGATTATTGGGGTAAAGGCCAGGGGAAAAGGCCAAAAGGGGAAGGGTCTGCTTGGTATTGCGTTTCTCTCACTGCAATGCAGTTATTGGAATCTCAATGCTGAGCTGCTGACGGCAAAACCCAAATGAAATAGTTAATATAGCTATGGGTGAAATAATAACATGTATATGCTAGCAAAATATACCTGTCATTTCAGTCTAGGCAGTGAAAATACCAAATAGTCCCTTCTGTAAATAACCTTAAAACAGCGAGAGAAAAACCACTTGAGCTGCCTTTCTATGAACTAGGAGGTTTAAGAAAATATGACAGATTTACCAAGGTGATGATGAACACAAAGTTTTTACCCCTGACAGATTCTCTATTCGTATCCTAACTGGAATATTATGGGTAGTTTGGTACAATTGGTAGTTCTATTCACCCCCCAAGACCAAATATTACACACATTTAAATTACATTTTATTTTTCAGAAATGAAAATTATTATCAATAAATCAATAAATCACCACAGAGAGAGAGAGAGAGAGGGGGGGGGGAACCTGAAGAGGGGACAGTGGGAGAGATTGGGGGGGGGGGAAGAGATTGTGGGAGGGAGGAGGTGGGTTCGGGGGGGGGGGGGGGGGTGGTGGAGGTGATTACTTAACAAGTGGCTAAAGTTTGTTGTTCTTACATGCATCATATCCTCTTTGATTTTTCTTTAAGTAATCCATTGACTTTCTTTGGCAGTTGAATTGTACTGCCATAAAAAATAACAGGATGCAGACAATACACACTTTCTTACGTTTCTACACTACAGATGAAGTAACCTATTAACATTCTTTCACTTTACTTCTGAATGCATACCACTTACAATAGAAAGCAAATTTGTCACTAGTAATTGATTGAGCCAGGACGTAATCTTGAGTCTCTATCTCATCCCTTCACAGATTTGTGAGATTACATTGATTATATTTTGTTTTTATGCCGAGCTATTACAGTATTTCTTTGCCCTACCAAGAAGCTTATATGCATCCATATACCCTGCAGCTGTCACCCGCAGGGCAGATTTTATATGAGGCGACTGGTCCTAAAAAAACTCCCAAATCAATATCTGCATTTCTTTCTTTTATTATGCCTTCTCATGAAAATTTCTGGAAGACTCCTGATGCCTGGGGATAGGACTTTTTTTAATAACAATTTATATTGCAAAGGAGGTTGATGATCTGCTAAATCTACCATTGGTTTATCTTTTAATGGATGATGATGATGATCTACTAGTAAACTGAAAAACAAAATATTTAAAACAGCAGCAAAATACTACTGTAGTCTAAAATATAGCAAACATATAGGCCCAATGAAGACAATGGATTTTTTAATGTCGGTAAAATATTTGAATCATTATTATTTTCAGAAAAGATTTTTTATTTTTTATATTTTGTTATACTAGGATAATAATTCAAAGATTACAGTTAAAATGTATTGTGTCATTCAGTTCTATGTATCTTCCACAACTCAGTTTCTACTCTGTGTAAAAGTGCATGTCAGTTGGATATTAAATTGGATTGATATGATTATTTACAAAATCAATCATACATGTACTCAAAAGTATTGCATTTTTTTGTAATTTAACTGCGCATGCAGGATTCATCAGGCCCCATCTTCAGTAGAGATAAACTGAAAGAAAATGGCTTGGGTACAATTTTGGTAATGTAGGAAAATGAAATGTAAATCTGGAACACATCTCAGAAACTGTAATTATCAATCTTAATGTTTCTATCTCTTACTATAAACATAAACAAAGTGGAATGAGAAGGAGCACACATTGCCTGATTGAAATAGATGCTTCCAGTCATTACACATTAGAGGAACCTTTGATCAATGAATCTCCATGTGGCAGAAGTATAAACAGTCAATTTGCCTGTAGACCATCACTCCAAATAATAAACAGAGGACATATTTAGAAACTAATATTCCCTGTAACAAGAGGAGAGAATTTCTCCGGATATTACTATCAAACGCAGAGGAAGAAGCAAATTTTAAATTGGCCAGTCGTCTTTGTCAGATGCACAAGAATAGCAAATGAAAATTAATGTATTGTTACCAGATGGATTTTGAATAGTCTACAAAGTACAGATAGCTTGCTAATCATACGCAACTAAAAAAACAACTTGGTGTCCAGTCTTGTATGAAACAAAAAATCAATATGGCACAAACAGGATACAATCGAAGCTCAAAGCAGAAAAACAGGGTTGTTTGTAAGAAATTGTAATCTGTAAGTTACAAAAGCAAGATGGGGTTACAGAAAGAAGTACTCCCTAAATACTTTTGAGATCAACAAGCCTATAAAAAGCAAAGAAGAACTTAATTAAAAGCAACTTTGTATATATTGAAATAGGGAAAATGGATACGAAACATAATCCTATAAAATGAAGAAAAAATATGAAAATATAAAAAAGTATACAAGGACTATGTTTTGAATCATTTCAGAGCTAGTTCCTTCAGAACAGCATTCATAGTTATAAATCGGTAAACTAAATTCTTTAAACATTTTAGTCAAAAGTGTTTTTTTTTGTTCAAATTTACAGCTAACATCATTTCCTAAATTGTTTGATTAAAAAAAACATTTTCTACAAGTTTTAAATCTATATGATTTTGGTAGTCTCAGACATATTTTATCAGAAATAGAGCAATGATAGTGTATGCCTTACTGCGTGTATTAAGAATACAACAACACAATCTCCAATGGCAGGTACATCTCATGTCACACATAGCTACATGAAAGCAGAGGTAGGGTAGTAGTAGTAGCAGAACATAATCATCATCATCATTAGTCATGTCACATGTTCCTAATTTCCTTCTAATCCCCCTTTGTGGGCTGGTCTCTGAGGACATCAATGATGGCAGGACACTTATGGAATATTGAGACGGGGATGTGCTGCTACTGGCTGGCAGGCAGGAAGGCATCATCTTCATGCCATGAACATGAAGATGTCAGCAAGTCTGGCATCAGTTCAGCATTTAAAATACAAGACGCTTTGTTCACCTTCTACCACTTAGGTTCTGATATGAAGTTGATATTTTAATCACATCTATATAATTGTATTAGTGCAAAGGCCGAATCTGAAAGAGATATCTGCATCTAATTGTCATTAGTTTTAAAGAGTATGCTTCTTCCACTAAATAAAAAAAAGCATGATGGTGCTACAAACATTCTGCGAGGGTGATGCAGGTGCATCTTGAGTTTCTTGACTGTTTTCATGGTCTTCCCAATGACCCCTATTCAAATCCTTTCCTGTAAAAATGCACTCTTCTCAAATTCACAGCTCTTACAAGCAAACAGCACTTAAGTTGCTCCTCAATCGAACAGTAATCAAGTTTCACGGTCACAATCCAGTCTTACAGGTCTAAGCTATACCATGATTGAAATCCTCAACACTATAGGGCTGAATCGAGAAGTAACTTTCCACATCTCCTGTATTCAACGGCACGTACAATCCATGACAATTGACAGTAGAACTTCACCAGAATCCACTTTGCAGGAAATGTGTCTGATCTGACAGATGTCAACGGATAGAAGGGCCCCACATACATACCAACGTGTAGGCAGACAGGTACCGATACAGAATGTATGGTTAAAGAATTCAAGCAGAAAAGAGAATGCACTAGATTGGTATTATGGAGCCAAAGTTCATGACATCTTAGCCCCCCGAGGCATAGTGTATCCAGTTGAAACATTCTGAACCTAATTTGTTTGCTAAATTTAAAACCTTAAAATGCTGATCAGTTCTTTTCTTCTTTTTGCAGCTTGAAAAGCAAGATTTTTTTCTCTCCTCACATTATCCTTGGGGAAGCACACAGTTCTGTGCTTTTTAAACATATTATTTAAAAAAAGTTTTCCCCTTGAGCATTATCTATGAAATACAAAAAAACAGAACTTGAATACAGAAGACCTTTTAAATTTGCATTATTCTAAAACCATGGGGGAAGCACAAATGTTTGACAGACACTTCTAGACTTACGGCATGTCGTGTAATCATGGCACAATTATAACAAGAGTAATAATAAACCTCCAAACTTGGTGTAAATCCCCTAGGAAACTAAGAAAAATACACCAAGCGTCAGTACGATTTCTTTAAATTGGGTCAAAATGTCAAATCTTTTGTTTGCGTGGGTTGAAAGCCAGGGGAATCTGAAGTTCAATGTGATCTACACAATAAAGAGTGATTATATCTCAACTCTATTCTTTGTCCAATGTTTAAATTGAAAATCTTGTTATATACATGATAGTTATCTTTAAGCCATTTTTCATGATTTTAGGCAGTTGTTCTGAAGCTGTAGTTGCTCAAATTCAAAGGGAAAATGGGCAGTCATCTCCTTTTAAGACACTGGAGAAAGAAGTCAACACAATACACTCTTATTTCCACGGAGTCAAATTTCACTCTGAATGGCGTCAGCTGGGAGTCAACTCTATTCCTAGTTAAACTGACACGGAAAAGGAGTCATCTTGACTCTGAATTGAGTCAATTCTCAGCTGATGCCACACAATCCGAGTCAAATTGATTCGGAATCCGTGTCACTTTAACTAGGAATAGAGTTGACTCCCAGCTGACGCCATTTAGAGTGAAATTTGACTCCGTGGAAATAAGAGTGTAGTTTATTGATAATACTTAAAAAATTATGACACAATGACACATATTATCTGCTGAGAGTCATAAGGGCATTAAGTTCTATATAAAGGTATATGAAATACTGCCCTTCTTTCTCTCAGCAGAAAAAAAAAAGTCTTTTCATTCTTAAAGCAGCTTGTAGTTGTACTTAAGTTAAACAGGCATTATTTGAAAGTAGAAGTATTACTCACATGTACAAAGATACATCATTAATGTCAAAGTATACTCACATTTAAAAGGTGCTGGCTTGCTGATGACGAACTTGAGCATTATTCTCTCACAAAAGAGCGAACATTTCCACAAGACATAATAGTTTTTACGATATAATGGCTCCATTGAGCTTTTCTCCATAGCATGAAACGCATACAGAGCAGCAGGCACCATAGTCAAGAAGATTTGTTGTTTGTGGCACCATTTAGGCTGTCGCTTCAATAGCTGGTTTTAATACAATGTCAAATGTTTTTTGTTTGAGTCCTTGCTCCAAAGTGTTTGGGGCATCAATCACGAGGGATGATGATAAAAGTCAGCAGAGATCAAGTATTTATGGATGCCTTCACTAAAAAAATGAACAAAAGTGCAATGAATACATGAATGAGTATTAAGGTCATATATAATATTAGTATGGTTTCTATTTGATTTGTCCTGGGACACAAGACTGTCATTAAAATATCCCAAAGAACAGATGACAATCTTTAACACATGAAAAAATGAACACCAAGGAAAATCTTCAGCCACGATATCACTGTCAAGACTTTTGACTCGATCACTGATGAAATAGTAAAGGCAAAACACGGAATGTCACATTTATCACTGAGAAAGTCCTGGTGCAGCAAAGTCCACACTTTAAAATGATCAAGCACCGACACTGCAGAATGACGACAGTTAAATGCAGCAAATGGTTGAATGCAGCGAGCCAGTATGGGACTTGGAATCCTCTATTGTTAATAAGCATAGATTAAATCTGTGAATACTAGTAATTCCACATCGATCGCAGTGAGTGTTCTATCCTGCTCATCCTTGAAATCAGATGAAGTCTGTCCAAATCACCTGGATGTCCTCCAAAAAGGCGCTATTAGGCTGCCCACAAATGATGCCAACATTTCAATAGATCATTCAAATTCATTCAAAGAAAATAGACCATCCATTTGATGAGAAAACTAGTTTGTTTTCCCCCCCTTTGATTAAAAGTGGGAAATATTTTGTTCACGCTGTCCTGATGAGGTGAATTCAATTATGACTGTCTTGATTGTTGATGCCAGTCTTTGATGTTGACAAAAGAGGACAAAATCAACCTTGAACATCACAAATCAAGTGAACTGCCTAGCAACCCATCACAGCCATCATGAGTTGAACATTGAAGTTTTTACATAGCAACTGGGCTATTTAGAGAGAGCTTTATGGGTAAAAGAGCAGAATTTATAATCAGTGATCATTTCCATTTAGACCGGCCGCAGGAGTAAACTGAGACAGCGGCAACGTGCACAACGTGCTGTGTGTGCATCCATCGGCCTAGGAAACCGGAGTTGGGGTGGGCTTTGGGAGACCTGGTAGGCATGCCAGGGAATGGTTTATAGACACAGCTGTAAATCTTGTTCACTTGGGGGCATTGCTGCCAGCTCTCCTTGTTCTCTCCGGAGAGCCGTTACAGCGTTTCACACTTTTACTCAACTCCATCAGGTCTCCTTTGGTTGTTCCTCATTACAAAGCCAATCCAACAAGGTCAATTGCAAATCTTTGAGGTGACAGTTAGGTCTCGTATGCTCCACAAAACTAAAGGCCGCCCTAGAATCACAGCTCTGCCTCATATATCACTTCAGACTTAACCCGATGCCTGTATATTCAAGCCTCACTGTTGACATTGAAAATTCAAGTTCAAAATTGGAGATTCATATTTCCACAACAAGAAGATCAAGGGATAGATGTAAAAGTTCAACAATACATCGCATTAAAGCTAGGAAATAGCATGGTTAGGTGACTCCCTCCAATAGTACTGCTTGAAAAAGAAACACCAGTACAGTATAATCACATTTGCTTGATCTCCTTCATTGGCTCAGAATTGATAAATGAGTAAAATCACTTCTTTCAAAACGGTAGATTTATATTTCTACACCAATAGACCAGATGATAGATAAGGACTGCAAGACTTGAATCATAACCCAAAACTAAACTGACAGTTAATCTGCCACAAGATTTTAGAAGATAACTCAATGGTGTCATGTGTTTACCAAATAAATCAAAAATAGTACTCTGAGATGATGATACTCTTGTGAGGTCAACAAACCAATGCCTGATGGCACAAAGTCAATTCACACTTTATAGGTGTCCATTACAGATCATTACACAGGTCACGGCCATCAATTGATATTCACAAAGGAGATGATTTTCCTTTCATTTTTGTTTGTCTCACTCCATAATGACACAGCAATGCTTCATTGGTATTCTATATCAATTGAAGAAACAGAAATACAATCTTTCATAAAGAGCATGATACTGGTTCCTACGAGTATTATTAACGCAGTACACCATCAACCATATGGTCTTGTTCATAATAAATACAGCAGAAAGGGGTGAAAAAAGCCACAAATTATTTGAATCCATTTCATTTTCTCTGTAAGATTGGTCACACAATTTCACAAGTGGCTGGAATGATTTGTGCACCAGTATTGGAGAAAGATGGCTAGCATCCAATGAAAAATTAGTCCATTGGTGTGTTACAATCTAACAAGGCACGATGGCTGGAGGTCCATTAGTTAGGTACTCAGATGGTTGAGCACAAAGTAAATTGGTGAAAGACTTGATAATCACTGGAAATATGAATGAACTGTTGGTATATGTGGACACCAAAGTGGCAGCCCGGAGCTTTCAAAAGAAAAGCCCCCTCCAAGCAACAATTACTTCCACAATATGTAACCAGGTGTGAATTTCAGCGCTACTGGCATAAAATCAACATCTTTAATCTTTAACAGCAGACAATTACGATGGAAATAATCCAATCACGCTGGTTAGATGTTGATAATAGCCACTGACAGAGGGGAAATGGCTATTGATAAATTTAAGCGAATACAACACCAGCAGCAGATCCTTTCAAACGATGACCGCTCCACAACAAGAGTTCCAAATCCATTTTTAGGCCTGAATTTGAAGTCAAACACCTCCACAAGAAAGGGATAAATTGAGCATGAGGATGTCAATTTGAATAAGAGAAAATTTTCTTCTTTGATCACAATCAGGGATGAATCAAACTCCAGGGGTATCCAGGTGGGATTTGAGCATCAAAGGATCCTTTCATCAAGACCGACCGACTCCAAAAGTACCTCACGGATCTTCATCAGGTGTCCGCCTAGCTCCTCTTTGATGATGGTCATTGTAACATTGAAATAGAGAATGTTCCAAGGTGTTTAATCAATCAAAACCTTCACATTTGGAGAAACTCTGCTGTAGTAAACATTTGCAAACGGCCATCTATCTTTCAGAATGTGGCAGCAAAATGAAACTTAATCTCCAACATATTTCATCTAAGACATAAAATATGGGTGATGCATAAACTGTTGGTCTTCACATTTCCTGGACTTGCTGTAGCCGGAAATATGAAAAATGTTCATCCTCTCTCTCTCTCTCCATCTCCATTTCAAATAATCCCTTCTCACAGTGTTGATCGAGCTGGGAAATCGTCCATTGAATCAATGATCCCTGCTTGGATTCTGTGAGGTTTCTATTATTGTTAAGTAGTAGAATAAAATCGTAGCTTCTGTTTTTCCATGATACGTGTTTATCTTGTGGCTAAAAAGCGAAACTTTGTGCAGTCTGTCAGGATGAAATCTAACCTGCATGGCCTGGGATGGGCAGATTGTCAGTTCACAGGTCATCAAACAGACAAAGATAACACTTCAACCCTAAAATACTCTCCCTCCATCTCTCTCTCTCTCTCTCTCTATCTCTCTCTTCTCTCTCTCTCTCTCTCTCTCTTTCTCTCTCCCTCTCTCTTTTTTGTCCCCTCTCTTTCTTCTCTCTCTTTCTTCTTTCCCCTCTCTCTCTTTCTCTTTCTCACTCTCTTTCTCTCTTACAAGTTACTTTGCTCTTTTTATCTCACTCACTCGTTATCAATTATAGCAAGGTCCCCAATTCATGTGTCACAAAAATCAGCACACCGTTGATATGACGAAGAATTGATGCGAAGCTTCAAACGGTCTGCGTTTAATTCCGAGGATATGAAATGATGGATATTGGGGATTGAGCTGCCGAGAAATGAAGTCCTTTTTACGAGTGCTTGCAGAGAGGTAGAGATCAAAGATCAAGATGCTGAGATGTCAGAAGAAATGACGAGTTACCGTGTTCCGTGCCTGGCGGATGGCTAATGGGCGACAGAAATCTCATTTGTAGCCAAGGAGGAGCAAAACTGACAATATTCCAATAATCCACAATATGTATGCCAAATCAGGTTTCCCACTATTACAGCTTCTCCAATCATACAAAAATGAGCGCATTGCTCATATATCACAAATCAGATTTAACTTCAGAATAATTTTCCTTCAAAAGGCTCAGAAATTATATTATAAAATGTTGTCTCATCAGCACATGAGACAAAGAACAAAAACAAAATGCACCTACAAATCCTACATTGAAATCAAAAGTTCAAGTCTGCTTGTACTCCAATCCTACATGAACTCCAGATGAAAATTCAAAGACCATGCAAATCCAAAATATGGAATATAAACAATACTGCTGATTAATAATCACACAAAGTTGTGCTATTTCACAAATCCACACCATAAGAGATGACTAAATGTAGCTTCCGTGACGAAGGGCAAAAATAGAATGGGAGGTTAAAAGGTGGTATCTCAGAACACTTGGATGTTTACCAGCTCTGTCCGATGATAGCATTGATTTTACATCTGTTGTTGTGTTGCAACTCCTTTGTCCTGTCTTAACAGATCAATAACTGACCAGTGTAAACAACTTCGTAATGAATGAGCACTCACACAAGCGTCCAATTGCGCTGAAAAAAAACCAACATGCAAACCTAAGTGATCGTTAATGCATTAATTTGTGCCGTTTTAATAATTCCTTCATATACATGTAGGATCCCTGTTTGCACCATAGTTATTGACCATGACTCAAGTGTAAATGAGAAACGATCAGTCTCCGGTATTACTTTGGTGGTCAGAAGAGATGCTCTGATGTCAATCCATAACTTTGAATGAACTAAATTAATTTCATCAACTCCTTCCTTCACTGCAACACAAAATCTTTCATGATGAGTTCGCTCAGAATCGTAGCCCTCAATTAAGGAGTGATGATTCAAGCTGCATATATATCCATCATGAGAGAGCTCCTAGCTGGCTGGCTCCAAATCAATTCTAATCATTTTGGGAGGGTGTTCTATGACGGATGCCTCATGATTGCTGATTGTTGAACGGTTGAATGCATAGCAGGGAATCCAGTCCGCTGGAAAGAGGGGTTGAGGGAAGAATGGAGAGGCTATAGGAGTACTGTAGCATTCGGCTTGATTACGCCACAAGAGCGCAGCTAGGGAGGTAAAAAATGTGTGTGGGGAGAGAGAGAGAGCACACACGAACATGCGGAACTCGAAGTGGGTAAAACAGAAGACACCATAGACACGTCGGCATACATGCAATATCCGGTTATATCTCATTAGATTCAGCTTTAATCTAAGCAGGCGTGAATCACTGCACATCAAGGATCGATGATCTCAAAATGAGCGAATACATAATCCAACACTATAGTTAGAACAGGCACTGCAGAAGAAATTAGCCAAATATCAGATGATGATGATGATGAGATAATCATCGCGCCTCATAGATTGCTCGGTGGTAAGTGACTACTAAGGTCTTTTACCTGGTAGTACATCCTGGTGATGAAGCTAATGAATATTCCTTATGATCACTTCTTTATTAAACAAATTAAAATGTGGCATTAAATGTCAAAAAAGAGAAACACAGTGAAATTTTCACCAGAGCCAAATAGACTTCTGTCGTTGTAAGAAGTAGTAGATATAAATGAGCAGTGGTACCATTGGTGAACTCTATAGAACAAACATGCAACTAGTCAATGATCCAGTAGCGAAGGAGACGAAAAACACTTTCTCTATCTACACAATACCAAGAATACCAATTCAAGGAGCTGGAGTACCACGGTAAATTGAAATAAAATTGTGAGAGTGGGTAAAAATAGAGAAGAGGGTTTCCTACACACTCGCCAGGAAGTGCAGCCAAAAGACAAACACGTTTGAGGTTAATAATCAGAGAGCCAATAGTCTGAAGGGGTGAGAAACCGTAGGCCCCATCAGCTAGCACAATGGCTCTAACAATACCCGATTGGTGCTCCTCGCTCCACTGCTCACCAATTTACCATCTTGGGCCACAATGGAACGCCCACAAGCCAAAGACTGGATTACATGACCGTGTTTGCTCCAAAAACACAGTTCCCCCCTCTCTCTCTCTCCTTCAAACTTCTCCTTGCCTCCCTTAAAAAAGAGACAGTCCATTCTAAAAAAAAAAGACATCATGCAAACAGGGAAGAATAGAATGAGGGATCACTTTCATCATGCCTCATTTGTACTTCAAACGGTTTGTGTTTGAAAACAAACTAGGCTACTGTGTGAATGCAAATGACATGAGAAATTCAATATGTCTTTTCAGACCTGAAAATTTTCATGAATAAAATTAACCTTGAAATTACTTTGAATAAGAGTCTCTATTCATGAGTAAAAGTGTATATATCATAAATATAATGAATTGCGGCAGCGTTACATAGGTATCCCTTAAAGAAAAATACAAGAAGTACTCGAAATATTAAAAATTTAAGTTAAAATTCTTTCTTCCTTTTTCTAAAAAAGAGCTAAGTCTACAATAAAAACCTATTCAAGTTTGAATGTGAGAGAGGGAATAATGGCATTTATTCCCTCTAAACTGTTAACATGAAAAGAGAATTCTAACAAGCAAAACTACTTTGTAAACATGTATGTGGCAATAAAATAAAAATAAATGGGGCTTAGCCTAATTTGGCCAATTTGGCACTGAATTCTAAAGAGAGTCACAATGACAGAAATCAAATGCCAGGAATTCTGGAAATGGGTTGTAATGTATAACATTACTAAATTATATACTATTTGAAAACCTGGTATATTAAAGATATCTATAAACTATCTTCATTATGAATATTCCTGCTTTAGCAAAAAAATACACTCTAGCTTCAAAACACTATCTACCAATAACTAAATAAGCATCATCACTTTATGAAGAAACTATAGTGTCTGTTTTGAGCCAGAAGGGCGTTAACTCATATACCGTAACCCAGAGCTAACGCCCCTCTGTCAGTCAACAGATGGTAGTTTACCAATGACCATGTGCCCTGGAGGTAATAGATTTTTGAGTTTCCCCGCAATCTAGGGATATTGGTCTTGAATCAATACCACCGTCCATCCAGCCCTTTGGTTGGTCAATGGCCTGGCCTTCTGGCTTGGATTGACACACCTTTGATGATCTCTATTGTTCCACATCAAAGATCCTATCAGGGATAACTTCATAAACATGTTTGTGAGCTCATGTTGTTTACCACCATAATCTATAACGCCTCACAAAAGTAGATTTGGTCCATACACAGGCTTGTATAGTATATATGAAAGATCATTAGCAGATTATTTGATGTAAAGAAAACATCAATATTGAAACCTTTCAACGGGATTGGCTCCCTGCCTAAGTCTTCAGTGAGGATTGAAAAATAAGCACAAGATTTCATTCTTGTTTCATACAATTCGCATGAAATATTAGTAATATCACATCCATCATCCCTCAATCTTAGATTTTGAATGGGCATTGAATCAGATTGTCAGGCTCTTCTAAATCTGAGGCATAAGATTACATCGATAGAAAAAATATCAACACATGCTACTTTAATGAAAACAACATGATAAAAGATATCTGTGCACATTGTATGTTACCTGACTTGGAATTATCATGGTGAAGTTATGGCATAAAATTCATAACTCCCTTTCTTTGTTAAAATAGTTTTAATCATGTGAATGACTTCTCATTATCTTGTTTACTCAATTATGAAATTTGCCCATGCAGTAAGTATAGAAAAATGTCAATTTTTATGGTCTAAAACAGAAATGACCTGTCCTAAATACATACATTAAAGTTATTCAATTGGGACAATTAATTATTGATTTCAATTTCTAAATAAATTTCTCATTCTTCTGTTTATTAAAAAATAATCATTTAATTAATACATGAGATCAACACTATAACAACAAACAAAAACAAAAACTCAATCTTTAGCTTCTGGCAAGAAGGTCATTCAACTGATTACTGCCATTGACATTACTAAGCCCTCATGGCTTTCTCACGGGCAGTTGTCGAAATATTCTTCACATGGATTATTCTGTCACTTTTATCATCCTTTTTAAAAAAATGGTTACAAAGGAAAAATGTATATTTCTGTTCAGAGTCAAAAGCGTCAAAGTATATTACATTGTTCTGGCTCTAAACAGACAAATAGTTTATAAATATTGCTGGACCTCGTTACAAGATCAAGGATTCAGGTAGCTACAATAATTAACAGTTATTTCATCTCATTTCATCTTATTTCTCATTACAAAATGAAGATCAAGCATGAGAGAACTTTCCAAATTATTTACAATAATCCCAAAGCATCCTAGGGTGGACCAATACACTTGAAAAGCACAAAAGGTTGACTGGAAATAGAGCTCCATTAAATGTAGACTAAAAATTATGTATAACAACGAAGCACAACTAGGACACGAGAATGAAGTCAATAATTCCATATTTTCCCATCACTCACAATACGCTAAATTGAAGTATTCCCTTTTGCTCAAGCTGTATCTTTTGTGATTTAAATCCACGGTAATGACATATTTTGTATACCCTGCAATAATGGGCTGATGCTTCGGTGCGCTCCAATTTGAATTATTCTTTTCGGTGAATAATGCTTTGTTTGACTTAATGCAATTATAAATGTGGTTGTAATGGTCACTCCCATGACAAATTACAGGAAAACCACATCATTTATATTTTATGTAAATTATGCAAAACCTCACTCTGTAAAGGCCAAAATTGTTGTTAATAGATTGATATGATGCCAAAATACATGGATGTGAAATCAATATGTTGTCACATGTGATTGAAAATGTCATGTATAAATAAAAGAACATTAATTCATGTAAAATATCTGTATATTAAACATGGCTCCAGTGGCTTATGCTTCTTGTGTACTTTCAATTGAGCATGAATCAATCAGCAAAATATATCCCATTTCACTTCTATGCTAAATGTAATTCATGTAATTTATTACTTTTGTCTATTTCAAATCAAAAGGCAAGACAAATTGTTTCTTGGTTTTTTTTGTGGTGAGAGAAAAGTGCAGGTGGAAAAAATACAAGTGATGTACATTTTGACAAAGTTCTGTTTTGTTTGGTAAAAATTTCATTATATATTTTGTTTTTTGATTGTCTGTAACATACAGAAGAGATATATTTGTAGGGTATCATGTTTTCACTGCTAAAAAATAATCTAATCATAATATTACATAGAATGAATGTGGTTTACTACATACCTGGTATTCTACCATTGTTATAAAATATTCTTTGTCCCAAATTTTCTTTTTTAGATTCTTGTATAGCACTCATATCTGGGACATAAAGCACAGTAGGTTATCAA
Source organism: Strongylocentrotus droebachiensis (assembly GCA_035222895.1). NCBI lineage: Eukaryota > Metazoa > Echinodermata > Echinoidea > Camarodonta > Strongylocentrotidae > Strongylocentrotus > Strongylocentrotus droebachiensis. The sequence continues at coordinate 168,318 of JAVYIG010000537.1, read as the reverse complement.
TTAATATAGGCCACCTTTAGGCCCATACAATTAATGCAGCAAAAAAAATAATCCCCAAAGTCATCTGATGAAAGCCAGAAGGGTGTTATCTCATATTATAAGATGATGAAGCGGATCCTAATCAAATGATTGGTTGAAAGCATAAACGTGACCAGGCATTTATTTTGCCTAACGCGTAATCGTAATTTAGATAATGACCGGTCATTATCCAATGGTAATGACCGGTCATTATCAAAATCATGTTATAAAACATCATTTTATAAAAAAATAAAACATAATCTTATAAAACAAATAATACACATCATTTTGTTTGGGCATTAGTGTAATTACCCACACTCGGTACCTTCAAAACCATCCGTGTTAGACTGTTCCAAAGGTACCTCGTGCACATATAGGTAATTCTTACTAATGCCCTCATTGCTGCGCCTTGAGCATTTGCCTGTCAAATGGATTTGGCGCCTTATAAACCTTATGTATTATTATTATTATTATTATTTGTATACAATTTAACACCCTCCTGTCTCTCACTTTAACATAAGGTTTTGCCTTCCCTACAGATTTCTATATATGGATTTGTGGAAATAGTTGGTATTTAACTATTTATAACTTGAACGTTACATTCTAGTGGTATTGCACCAACAACAAAAACATATTAAATTTTGTGATACAGTCTACGGGATATACATAAATCACATTCAGCTTGAGCCTCACTTGATTACTGTACTTCTGGGCCCCGTTTCATAAAACTTGTTATAAATAACAAGTTACTATAACTGTTATAAGCTTCTGAAATCGTTGCCATTGATTGGCTGTGAGCAGCTTTGTCATAGATCTGTGGCAGTTGTTAATGATAACAAGTTTTATGAAACCGGGCCCTGAAACAAGTCTTACAACAGTACCCTGCACAGAGCCAATGAACTAATCAATATAAATATACAATGTAAGAATGAATGGATTTCAAACAGTCAGACATTGTGGCCAAGAACAAAGCAAGACTACAACAATGACATTCAAAATGACTACCGGTATTGTAAAAACAACGTCCGAACATCTACTGTTTTTGGCAGTCTATAGTCACAGATCTATAGGAAGTAGGAACCAGGTAATTATTTTCCCAAAAAGTTATTCCAAGAAAATCCCAAAAGAAACTTGAATCCTGAGGAAAATGAACTCATCAATAAAACGAACAACTCCTCCAAAAATAACCTTGAATATGTTTTTTTTTCTCGCTATTGTTGTTAATGTGTTTTTGTATTTGTCTTTTGTTTGTTCCACAGGTCAGCATGCATTCATTGTGAGCAGACCTTCAATGGTGTGATATCAATGTTTATATAAATTAAATATTCCTGAAAGAGGTTTTCAAATAATGAGTACCGGTATAACATTTCTAGCCTTCCACCTAAAGAAAAAAATCTAAAAAGACCCATTGTGAAACCAATTCCACAACTATGATATTTTCCAGATTTCAAACCTTTTAGGCCTTTCCATCAACCACAATTTTATTAATTGCATTTTTAAATGATTATTTTGAACCTCAATCAATATGATTTTATTAGGAGATATAAGATCTTACATATATCACATTTTGTTTGAAATCTACTAGCAGTCAGGGCATAAGGCGTGCATTGGAATTATGAGTGGAAATATCTCAATATATGTCTATCGTTGTCAGAATTTGTAGAATTTCTAGTAGAACAAGATCTATTCAATTTATAATATCATTCCTAATGTGTTTTTTTAGATACCAAGCAAAAATATTAGAAAATATAATAAATAAATAAATGAATGAAATTAAAAATATAATAAATAAATGAATAAGCAATGGAGCTAAACAATTGCAATTCATATATCTTTATATCTAATTTAAGTCTGCTGTATCATTAAAAAAGCCCAAAATATGTCCCTTTGTTGATCAATGGGGCAATGAAATGACAAGATCTCATTACAACACGAACAGGACCAGTGCAATTATTGTTTTGCAACACTAGCCAACAGATGGCGCTCTTACCACCAATGTTCAAATACCATTGATTTCTTCTCTGCTGTCTTCCAACTGCTCCTACACAGGTCAGAGGTGAGGTCATCACAAACATTCTTTCCAGATATTTGAGAAGTTTTATGCACACAGAATGCCATATTGTATGACATTATGATGAAGACAAATGATCAGATATTTAGTTTTTCTTGATGCTGACACATTTAACAAATTGGGATTCTAGGCTAATAGACTATTGGTTGAGAACCAAGAGAACCAAAGTTATGTTTTCAAGTCTGTGTTAAAGATGCTATGTCCCTTTTGCAGCCAACATCAAATTCTGTAGAACTTTGCAGGAATTATGAATATGTCATGTATGTCCTATCTGTGAAATGTAAACGTTAGCAGTGTCCTAATATTCAAATTATGCAAGGAAACCCGTTTACTTGCTAGACTTTACTGTCAGACACTATTGAGTGACTGATTGGCTTATTTTCTTCTTTGGTAATAACATACATAAAATGAGCTGTAAAGGGTACATGAGCATTTGTCTACATCAATAACCCACTTCTTGTAATGGCCAAAATTAAACTGATTGAATCTTTGTGCAGCATAAAACGTAGGACCATTCTGTAGAATGGTCTGAAAATCAGACTATTACTTACTGGCTCTATAGCTCTTAAGTCGGTTCGACAACTACTAGTCGTTATTTTCCCACTTAAAGGCATTTTCAAGCCCCCCTTTTTTTAGGGAAGTTCTAAATTAGTCTTATCTTTCAAATGCTGTTGAAATTGAACCTTTTCATTTTTTGGCCTGCAAATGGGACATAGTACCTTTAAATGCCCTTCTGGCTCTTAATAAGAAACAGAATTTGATTCACATTATAGACCTGTTAAACATTTTGTAGTATAGAAAACTATATATTGTGGTAGAACCAGAAAGACATTGAACTCCAAATAATAATTATTTACTATTAAATTAAAGGTAAAGACCAGTATTGGCAACGCCCCAATTTCAAAAAATGAAATGGAAGCTCTCATTACCAATCATGTGAAAGAATATGTTTTGACTAATACATGATGATAAAAAATTTGCCGGGAAACCGCCTACTAATTCATATATTTGGTAAATTTATTTCTCTCATGGTCTGGTGAGAGAGATAGGGTAGTCCCATATACATCTTTCTGTGTATAGTGCTTGTAACTTTACGAAGAATGAGCCAAATTTCTTATCATTTTGATGATTCCAGAACCTTGCAGATGCTAGATGCTAGATGATCGACCTTTTCTGATCGATTCCACAACGTTTCTTTCACAATGCAATCGCATGACCATTACTGGTCTTTACCTTTAATGCCATTCATTATTGCCCTCAAATGGGACAGCAGAATGTTAAGCATTTTCAGTGTCTAAAGTGTATAACAAATGTGTATAATTTTATGGGGTAACACACTTCTGACTCAAAGTAGTTAATGTTTGATGGTGCTTGCAACACACAGGGACTCGCAGCCTACAGTCAAAGTGAGAGATAATATACAAAATACACAAAAAGTTAATTCTACATTTTATATACTACATGTACCTGCACCTTTAAAGTTATCAACAATTACGCCAACAGGGTTGTTTGAATACTTGAACTGATGCTTTATAAAAATGTATAAATATGCCATTTCAATAATAATGGCAATAACACTGATGATGATGAAAACAATGAAGATGATACTTCTTCTACTACTGCTGCTACTACTGCTACAGATACTACACTACCCCTATTACCCCTACCACCACCACCACCACCACCACCACCACCACTACTACTACTACTACCACTACCACTACTACCACTACTACTACTAACACCATCAGACTTAATCTTTCACAGATACAGTTTGATAACAGTCTGTTTGAACAATGGACTAATGGAATTGGAAATCAGATTATGCTCTTGACACTGAAGAAATATTTCAGAAGTTTTAACAACCCTGTAACAAGTTCATTAGTCATTACGAAATCAAACATTTGATTTATTCAATATAATAGACCTCATAAAGATAATAATGACAATGTATCTCTCTATTCCAAAAGTTCCAGAAGACCTTCAGTCTGTAAAAGATTATCTCTGTATCACATTGTAAATTTGCTAAGATCATGCAGCATCAATAATTGTGCCTCAAACAGTGATACTAGGCATGGCTATTTTGTCCTAAATAAAAATATCTATGCAGTTGCTACACGATCACTTCTAATTTACGCTAATTTTAAGGATGTAGACATGACCATGTCATCATAAACTGACATCCCACACACATAAAACTCATTCTATTGGAACAGATCCAATGTATTTTTGGCGTACAAACGATGGATTTTAAAGATGATATCAGTCAGCAATTTTCAAATTGACTGCTCAAGCAATGACTGTTACAACTGATACCATCATTAAGTGTACAAAGAATATGCACTGGCCTGTTAAATTGGTGATAAGCTTCTTATATATTTATAATTCCTACATTTCTTTATTCAGCATGAACAAAGAATGAAATTTAAACTTTTCATGGCTACAGGTGAATTTCTGATGAAATCAAATGACCCCTAACATAATTCTTGTACGTTTAAAAGCTTATACACTATAAGCATTATAAGAGACAAATTTGTATACATTTTTGATCAAAACTTATCACAGTTTAGTAGGAATTCAATGTTTGTAACTTGAAGCATATACAATTATGCTGGAGGTTTTCCCTGTTGAAATAAGAGTGGTTTTTAGTACAGCTTGGCAGGAACAATGTAGGACTACAAATAAATATTTGTGATACTCGATCATACTATTTAAAGCGTATGATTTGTCTTCCTACAAAAAATTATGTTTAACAAACCATGATACATCAGAGGACTTACACTTCACATGTATGTCTGTTTATTAAACAGTCATTTTCCTGGTATCATGGGAAAGAACAGTGCAACAAAATTTCACTGAATACCAGGTGCCAAAATCTAGCCTTGATAGTGCTGCATCAATCAAAAGTCTCCCAAACAGCTGAAAATATGTCTACAGAATAATCAAACCTTAGAATGCTTTAAGATATACAATGCATCTTACCAATGAATCCCCTTGATACCATTTTAAACTGAACTTAATGAAGACTGGTACATGTATAAATCCCAACTGTCAACTTAGAAGCACAGAATGACTGAAATTAATAATAATTCAATTTTTCAACAGCCAAATTTTATCTGTGACAAAACAACATTTCCTATTGAAGAGAATTATTTCACTCTGTCCTGCACTGATGAGCCGTAAGAATGTTCACAAAACCCATAAAGCATTTACAACCAGCATATTAACAAATATCACAAAGAGAGGTGGGTAGTACAAAAAATACCACACTATTTTTCATACCTACACAAAGAAGTATTTTTTTTTCAAACTCTCTTTGGCGGTAGCAAATCTGACATGCATGCTTGCTGCATTAGTGACTTGTTTTTGTTGTAAAGATGAGGGCACAATAATGAAAGAGTATCACAGCCTGTTGATTAATTTTTAATTAATATAAACCTCAAAGGTAAATACGTAACTCTTATCAATATTCGACTTAAACTATTTTTTTGTCTTGTTCTCTTATTTATCTTGCTGATTTTAATATTTTTGGACTCCATGATGTTGTGGATCTTACTGTCCATTTCAACTTTCAAGGGCATGTAAAATTCAACAGATTTTGTAATGTGTTGCCCTATAGTCTGATGTATCCAACTACATTTTGTTAATATAACTTTAATACATCTGTAATATAGACATTGATATTTACAAATCAGCAACTCCCTATCATTTTGCATGAATGCAGATATGTTGTTGTATTTTGTTTCAACTTATTCCATTTTGTTAAAATGTTATTTATGTTATTTCATTTATTCATTTATCATTTATTTATTTTTTCCATTCCTCAGAGTTCTAATAAACCGAACAGAGTTCCTTATGAAGAGACAAAGGTCAATGACCACAGATCTAATGTTACCCCACAGTGTACATTCCTGTGGTAATCAATATATACTCTCATTCAGTTGTTCTCTGTTTGTTAGGGGGTATTGCATTCTTAAATGCCAAATGAACAAGAACAATGATTAAAATGGAAGTAAGGCTTTGATTCAGTACCTAATCTTTCTCATCACAAACTGTGTAGATGGTTAATAGAGAACATATGTTATCTATTCATTTGGCTTAAAATAACTTATTGGATTCTATTTACACTATACATCTAAAAAAAATAGTTTGCTGATTAGGATACATAACATTCAAATAACACAAGTTTTTTTAATTACTTTTACTGATGTTGTTATTGCCCTTATGAACAAATATTGAAGAAATCAATTTCAATAGGCCATTTTTGTAGTGTAATCAAATTTAATGCACAAATCTCACAAGTAAAGTGCCACGTTACAAATAATTTCATTCACCTATTACAAATAATTGTGCTAATAAATTTGATTTGATTACATTACGAAAATGGTCTATTACATACATTATAGAACTCAGAAAGAAGTATCTAGAATCAATTTCTTTAGATCTATTTAGTTGGATGCTTGCCAATAAATGTAGACTACAATGTGTGCTGTATATTAGCAGTTTAGCACTTCAATGTTTCAAAATAAATACACTTCATTTATCCTCAAGTTTAGTGTACATGAAGCTCAAATACATTTATGATGTCTTGAGGGAAAAAGAAATGTCTCAAATCAAACAAAACTCATCACATCTCCCTACATGTCTGGCATAAGCAATGCGCCCTTTGGCCTCTCTACCTTTCAATTCTCTCTGGGCACAATCAGCAAACATTTGCATGCATTATCCTTTGTGCGAATGTACCCATTGTATTCTTTGCACGGCAGACATTACATGCACACTTTTGTGCCTCTCAGATTTCGTTCACCCCTCCGCATTCGGCGCGTTACCGTTGAATGTTGGCCGAGGGAAAGCAAATAAGAAGGAAGCTAGGGGACAGCTAGAGAGGGTCTGCAAGTACAGTTTAACGTTGGTCATCCCAGTCGATACATTGATCCCAATTTCTTTTGTTCTCCTAGATTTGAAAGGGAAGTTGCTGTTGGGCGCTTATTCAATTCAAACACTGGGATACTCTAATGAATGCTAGTGTATTATATATATGCCCCGTTCTATTAACAGCATGCAGCCTTTAATGTAGTCATCTTTAATTCAGCGTAACATGCTATTAACAAAAGAATTGAAGTACCTGAACACTGTAAACACCTACTTGCTCCTATGACCAATCTAGCATGAACATTCCTTTGTTGGATTTTCAACAGGGTTTGGGTTAAAATGGTTGGTAATTAATGATCATAATGTCATTTAGAGGGAATTGATATTACATCGTCTTACCCCTGGCAAAAGGGCAAGAACAGATGCAAGCATAGCAGATGTGCAATTAGTTTAGATGTCTACCCGGTACGTACATGTACGTAATTCAGGCTGTACATCATCATCTAAATTTATAACAGTAATAGGTTGTTACTTCTCAATATCATCATTTCATAACACAAGTACACGACTAAAAGAATATAGCATTTGAAGAAAAAAACTGTTCAAGCCCCATGTGCCAGGCAAACACTCAACATGTTTTTAAAACATTGCCTTCAGTGGACTTAACATGTAATATCATTCAGTAGGAATCATTCAGCACATTATTCATTTACTGAATACGATCATCGTTTTTTTTTTTTTTGAATTTATGACTTATAACAATTAAAAATGTACCTACTTACTGGTACTTAAGTGGCAGGGTTTTTAACCTTTTGCTTTTAAGACCTGAAGAAAATGTTGAAGAATTTAAGAGAGAGATGGAGAGAGAAAAAAATGTGTACATCTACATACACCTGCATCATTGTCCATACAGGTGCTGTATTGAAGACTACTTTTTATCCTCGATACAATGAGGATGAGCTTAATGGCAAACTTCTTGAATAGCCTTATTGAGAAGACCTGGCAGTGTGACCTCGCCTTTCAAATTAATATGACGGAAGAATTTGAAATTCAAGCATAAAAATTGCTGTCTCTCAATCATAATAGGCGGAAGGAAGGTTGAAATGTATGCGATGGCAGACACTTCAAAGGGAATGTGTTTTCCTTCTTGTTTAATATATAATAGCAGATACACAAAGTATGAGTTTCATTTACGGTATGTAGGGAGATGTAGATTAGAAGTATGATCATAAACAGGTTTTGATGTTGTTGTGAATAGATTAAGATTGCTATTATTACTTAGCATTTACTTTTTAAGATCAAGACATGGAATAGATGCTGTATTGAAAACACCTAATATGCTATAACTTTTATTTCCAAGTTCATTAAAGTGGATTTTTGCATTAACAAAAACACCCCTCTCCCCAAAAAATAATAATTAAAAAAAAAAAATTATTTTTTCTTACTAAAGCGGCTAGATTTGAATCAACTTATTTTAGCAATTTGATAAATAACAATTTCTATATCAAATTAAACAAATTAATCTTAATAAATCATAATCCCAAACATATCTTGAAATCTTTCTGGAATAACCAATCATGGGCCTATTTTAACATGTAGGTACTCTGACACTAATAGCATTTATGTAGTATAAACATTTCAGCTCTCAAAACATACACAAAATGTCATAATTATGTCAGTTACAAATATTACCCCCCCCCAAAAAAAAGATGTGCTCACTCCCCAACACCAAAATTGACTATCAAATCATTTGTGTACCAGCCATATTGTACAATGCCTACTATGATCATTAATTACCAATTTTCATCATTTTCAATGAGGGATGGTGTCTTTTGTTTTGTACACTGTTGGTCTTATAGTGCACTGTGCCAACTAATTTATGCTATAAATCACAAGTGCCAGATGCCTCATGCATAATTCTAAACACCAATTATATTGGTCAGGACAAAGCACTCGCTGCGCTGGAGATGTATATTAAAGTGCATGGTAATTGTATAGCTAATATGCATATTAGAGGAGTATTTTCTTATCTCCTTCCCCTCTCAATCTTCCCCTTCCCCTCCTGTTAGTCTCCCCCCCCCCCTCTCTATCTCTCTCTTCCCCATCTCTCTGTCTCTCTGTCTCTCTCTTCCTCCTCACCTCCTCCTCTCTCGCTCTCTTTCTTCCACTCCCTCCCCCTCTCCCTCTTTTCCCCTCTCCCCCTTTTCTTTCTCTTTATATAAAGACTTACAACCAGTAGTAACAGTAGGGTAGTAACAGAAGATACAAGATTCATGGAAGTCACAAATGCTAATTAATGACCGACTTACATACAAGATTGTTTTAACATTTCTCCCCTCTTCCAATAGGGAACATGGAATTTGTAAACAATTTGTGCACATTCTATAAAATTTTAAGTGCACGTTTGTACTGTATTTCTATGTCTTCATCTTGATATCAAGGCTGAATGTGTCTTTGCTCTGATCCCAACATCTAGCAAGAGAGTAAAGTTACATGTATCAGGGACAACATTTTGATTTCAATGTCTTTATGAACAACATTATCTATTCCATTAGTGAGAAAAGCTCTTAATGTAAGTGCTAAACCCAGATACATTTAAATATACATGTACTACAGTGCATACCGTACTGTACATGGGTCCGTAAAGGCTTATTCCCCATTATCACGGCGTAGCAAATGATGACACCACAATACACACTGTGCATCAAGCTCTAGAAGCTGTACAGGATGAGTAGGTTACAATGTGCAAAACAAATTCGAATAACTCACAATTAATGGGGGAAAATGAGCCAAGCCTTAGAGGAGAAAAACCTCAGTTAGATGTTTTCCCCCAGAAGGTGAACAAATAATAGGTTACAAGGCTTTAATTGCGATCTATCCAGATGGAATATTTTGGGGAAAAGAAAGAAACCTTGGAAGGACTATACCCCTGATAAAGAAAGACTTGATCCCAAGCGTCAGTCAAAGTAGCATTGTATGTCGTGTCTGTGTACAAGGCACTACAAGCCCAGTAAAACTTGGAAGTAGGCCTACAAAAAGTATGCCTGGTACATGTATGTACTTGTATGTAGGTCTACATAATGAATAATAATAATATGCCATTCTTATGAAGGACTTTGGATATTATTACCCCAGCATTAGCTTCGGTAACCACAGTGCCATTCATGAAATAGATGCAACCCGTACCCACTTACTACACCTGGGTCGAGTGTAGCAATAATAGATTAATGTCTTGCTGAAGGACGTCAGTGGTGCAGCAGAGATTTGAACCCTGTACCTTGTGGTTAACAGTCTGGAGACTTACCCACTAGAGTACACACCTCTACTATATCATTTCTTATTTTTATCTAAAATTATTCAATTATACAAAATTCAAGGTTTCATAAAAATCATAAAAATCATAAAAGAAATGAATCCAAACTGAACCTTGAGACACATACATGTAAATGTAGCGATCTCCATGCATTGATAAACTTATAATGTACAGTTTCTCAGCACGACATGGGCATCGCTGTTTTCTTGATAATGTGACGTACTATGTGAAATCTTTTATCAAGTAATTGTATTCAATCCATGGATGCTTTCTTTCCAGGTGTGTGTGGTGATGAAGCATTTCATTCACCTGCTGTTATCGTTTGTACTACAATTGACAGAATGCAAATTGCATAAATAATATGGTGCTCTTCTGGTGTGAAGGTTTTGCATTTTTGCACAAGCTCGCCTGGTACATCACATTATCAAGAAAATGGCTGCGCCATGTCATGTTAAAACGCATTACATCATGCCAAGAATATCTTCATATATATACTGTACCTCTTACATTTTTATAAGGAATATTGTAAATCAAAGGGCAAAAATTCATCTCATTTTTCAGCATACACCTGGGTGCAGGTTTCCTTTGAGTACATGTAGGATTATTGGTCTACTTTCATAGCTTCCCCAATATGTTTAAGATTTCAAAACATATTACAGCTTAATAATTACTAATTCATGTATAGAAGAAGAAGAAAGACTCATGCATTTTACAGATACTACATTACTTTGTTTAGATTTGTACAGGTGTGTTATTTTTCTAAAGATCTAGGGTCCATCTCGCAAAAACCACTGGAAGTTCGAGTAAGTAGACAAGTGTGTTAATATAACAGTTACAAACATTTTAAGAGAATGTCAACAAAATTAGATTTACAACAATTTTATGATGCAGGGCCCATCACAATCATTTGTCAAGCAAAATCACAACTTGTTTACTGGTACTGGTACAGTAATTTGTCATAAATTTATGATTTAAATTAAATTCTTGCAATATTGTTTAGTACATGCAGGTGTGAGCGGTTGAATTGGTCACACGTCTTAGCCTAGTTTGACAGTGCTCAGACACGATTTATATTCTTTGTTCAAACACCTTTGGAGTGCCAACAAGTTAATCAGGTCAAAAGGTGACAAATAGCATACCATACAACTACAAGAGGCAAAGTTTGACAAATTGCTCAAACACTACAGCACTCATTTACTGATAATGAATAACCTCAAAGTAAAGAATTTTGAGGTGATTGATGGTAATATTCCATACTTCATAGAGACCCTACGTACTTGAGGATTTACATGTCAAGATCTGCTGAGATCTGCCAAAAGGGCATTATTTAACTTAACGTAAAATGTAGATATGAGTTACCATCCTTCTGGCTATCAGCACACATTGTAATGCATGCTAATGTCATCTGTTAGTGAGTGTTAAAAGTCAGGAAGGCATTAACTCCTGAATGTTTACTTCAACAGAGAGTTGCATATAATGCCCTATTGGCTCTCAACAGATTTCAGCTCTCTATTTTACCATCTTTGCAAACACTTCACAGTTCGATTAACATTAATTCTTGTGTGTCTGTTGATGAAGATTATTTTCATTCATATGATAAATATTTGTGTCTCTTTGTCACCAAAAATTACTATACATGAAGTGACTGAGCCATGAAATGAAAATATGTCTAAATCTGTTTATCATATTTGTCAAAGTAAATAAATATTACACAGCAAAATTTGTAGATAAGTTCATATTCATCAAACAATTTCACTGGTTCAGGATATTTACACTGCATTACATTTATCATATATTTTGTTTTATTATGATCTCTGATGTCATTTTCACATGAGGCCTGTGTCCCTTCTTTTATTAATGAATTTCAATTTCTACATAAAAATCCTTTAATAATGATGCTTACTTTTTAAAAAGGTGTCATTATCACATTAAAGCTGCTTAAATAATTGTTTTGGGAAGGATAACATGTAGGCTTAAAGATGAAAAAAGAAAGATTTTAATTCAATTGTAATCTGTACACCCTGTGCCCTCTTTTAAAGCCCCCTGCTTATGTGTGGTGGCATCAACGACAACGGTATCAATATCTCAATTCAAACCACCAGACATAAAGTCATGGTGAATGCATTCACATAAAGACAGCATACAAAATGAACTCATTTTTAATGTCTGCCCTATGACCTTAGTATCTACCCTCTAAGGTCATTTAGAACCGTTGACAAAAAGGCAATGGGGTGGAATGAAGCAGAGAATGAATAATGACCAATTTTGGTTTGAGTCTATAGAGATGTACTTCAAAGGTTGAAACCATCCTTGTCACTCACTTTTCACATCAAGTACAATATGCATTTCTACATCATCCAGGATTTCAGATGTATTGGAGGCAATATCCTCCCAACAATACTTCACAAAGATTTTTGTTCAAGCTATGGAACCATCTTACTCCCTGTCCTACCACTCATCTCTGCACCCTGCCCCCCCCCCCAAAAAAAAGGGGGGATTAAAGTTGATACTCTAAGACAATCCCAAATACTGAGATAATTACATAAATAGAAAGCTTTTAACCCCCATAATAACACCAAATGGTGTCCACCCGACAAAACAAGTTTAGAATAATGAATTTATTCGAGTAAACTCTACCAAAATATCTAAGTCTGAAACCCGGAAGTGCACGTAGAGTCGGGCCTCTATCCGTGACGTCACGAACGGGAGTCATGGGCTCAGTGAGAGTGAATGGCAATGATATCCCTACGTAAATGCTATCCTGTCAGAGCTTAGATTTGTTGTTGTTAAGGAGTATATTTGATGGATTCTGTTTTCATTTGAATGAAGAATAACGAAGCAACATTGTCCAGTCGCTGATTTCTTTTTATATCCTCATATTCACCTATTTGGTAGAGATTTAAGACGAGTTTACTGCTTAGGAATTAAAGTTAAATCGTGCACTTATGAATAGGCGGATGCATTATATTGTCATCAGATGTACATGAGCAGTTTTGTAAAACGAATAGGTCTAGAACTATGATAGTACTTATCATAGATGTGTGTGACTGCCTCAAAAAAGGATACAGTACCAGTTAAACATTTTATGTTGTAAAATATCAAACTTGAACGAGATCATGCAAGCGCGCTTCCTCTATAATATTTTGGCGAGTGATGCGGCTCTTGCATGAACGTTCGTGGAGCGAGCACAATCGGGAGGTAAGACCAAGCCGCTGCTCTAGGCGCTGCTTGCTTGTGATGGAACGTACGTGCGCTAGTTATATGTTTATCGGCAATTACAAGAGAATGAAAGCGACGTTGCCAGCTAAGAAAAACAACTAACAAAGACTTGCTCCTGACTACCGGTGTCAGAATTGGTAGATGAAGGATGTTCAGGGCCAAGGAAGGCGAAAGACATGGGAAAAAGGAAGAAGAAACCATCGGGAGATCGCTGTAGTGTATGGTAACTGTGCATGGGTAGACAGCTACTGTTCACTCCGTGCCTGCATGGCCGATTTCAACACCAAAACAAAAATTACATGGTGAAAATATCGACTAATAGCACATCGTTGGCATGTATATGTCATAATTTTTAAAAGGGGAATTGATATTAATACTATGAAGTACTAGGGGAAGGTAAAGAATTGTACATAGAATTATGATTTATTAGACTTTTCAGCCTTTGAAACAAAAATATGCAGAAAATCGTATCACTCTGCACATGTTTGCTATGGAACATCCGGGTACGTGAATGTACTCTCTCCCGGACGTGAGGTCATAAATAGTAGACCAGCGTCGTGACTGATTTTCTATGCAAAGAGAGGCGGATATTTTAGACATTTCAATTGAGGATTTCGAGTAGACAGAATTTTTTTGTGATATACTAAGTATTTGAAAAACTTAAAAATAACATATACTTGCCGTAGGTAACAAATTAAGGGACATTTATTTGCTTAGAGTATCAACTTTAAAGGGAAGTTGTATGCTGAATCTCTTTATTTGATGAATCAAATTGTTTAGTCTAAGGTCTAGCATGTACAATTCTTGATAGCAGAGAATATCAAGCCAATGCTCATGAAATTATTCCACTACAACCTGAGCTGTCGTAATAATCCTTAAACCAAATGTGATTATTCACTTCCAAACCACCGCTTACAAGGGCTTTACATACTCATACAGGCATCTTGTCCTGGCACTATAGGAGGGGGAACGTACATGTAAGCACACAAAGATCGGAAAGTAAAATGGGGTTGGAAACACAGGATTTGAGATTATACACTCGCGAGGGGTAAACAGTACTTAACCTGTAACCATGCCTGTTGCCAGTGAAAACAGTATTTAGGTTCTATTTGCTCAGGGACGGACGTTTACAAAGTAGAACAGACCACTGGCTCTGTGTGGTGATCCTGGATTGGTCTCTACTGTACTTTTGATGAGAACATGGTTTGTCATGGAATCTACGGATTAAACCATGACAGAAGATTTAGCCACGAGGATAGGTAACAAATTCAAAAGATGCGCTAGTATGCGATGACAAGCTTCAAATCACCTAAAGGCAAGAGAACATTTGAAAGTGATGCTCTGTATACTGGCCGAAATGACCCTCTGAAACTGCCCTTTCCATTTGAAGATTTAAGAACTATGGATTTCTTGCCCTTGTAGCTGGCCAGAGTAGCATACCCCTAAAATTGATTAAATCCAATATTTACAAATAGAATTGTAGGCAAATATGAATTATGGTATTTCCTTTTTTTATTAAAAAAAAGGGGTGTTTTTTCTTTGAAATGGAATTTAATGCATTGTAGTCAATGATGTCAGGTGCAGAATTTTAATCAATGTATTTAATAAAGTTTTCACAAAATCTATTTCTTTGACTTTATTTTGCACTTCCTATAAAGTTGGTTATATTTTGATATCAAACTTTGTCCATTGAAATTGATATAGTGTTCTGGATCAAGGTAGAAGAAGAAGAAGACAAAAATATGAAAATAATAAAACAAGTTCCTATCTGAAGATGCTACATGCTTTTAATAATTCTTTAAAGTCTTAATAAGATTTGTAGAAAGTGTAGACAATTTCATATAACAATCTCGTAAAGGGCTGGTATCGGCAGATCTAACATTCCAGACCTACAGACGTCATTTAACACCAGTAGCAGTCTCTAGGTTTGAGCTAACAGATTACTTGAAAGAGATGCACGCACAGAGAACGTACATAGCAAAACAAAAGGAAAGTATAGGCAGGAGGTTTCTAGCTACCTGCATGTGTGCACACATTGTGTAGTAAACAAGTGAAAACACAGTATTAGGGTTAACAATGAAGTGCATTCCTTTAGCTTCACCTGATGGGGGTATTTTAAGAAGAGCACTCAGCTTAGTCTCCTCTACCCAGGGCTGACACCAACAGGCACCCAGGACGCACAGGCACCCAGGACGCACGGGCACCCAGGACGCACGGGCACCCAGGACGCACAGGCACCCTGGACCCCAGGCATCCGGGACACACAGGCACCCAAAATTTCAAAATTCTACATGGGCTCACGCAGACTCTAAAATTTAATCTGGACCCCCAACAGAAAAAATAGTTTAAAGTCCTCTTTACCTAACCAAACTAAGAAACTTTTACACCAACTGAATTATTAGAGGCCACTAAAAAAAACCTCAAATGTTCAAATGTTATCATGAGAAGATTAAATAATTGAACCACCGTGCTACATGAGCCCTCTCTACCACTCCATATGCTTTTTCATCAAATAATTGACATCAGAGACCAAGAAACCTGCACTAAAATTGATATCAAAGTTTCATTAACGTGTCACTATTAAAAATCTGCCAAAAGCACTTTGTTAAAACATACCGGTACATATTCAAGTTAGACTGGGGTAAAGACTAAAGATAGTGGTACTGGCAAGAAAAAGGATTGTTTATAAATTGACTATGATTTACTACTTAATACAAGGTGTGGCAAAATGTACACCCGGAAACTCTCGAGTTGTTAAAAAGAGCCATTGTTTACAACAAGAAACTTTTGTGAATTGCAAGAATTTAGTTTTTACGTACATAAGGATTGTGATTCATTGATTTTGCAGCATGAAACTGTCACGAATCTGACTCACTTGCAAAACCACAAGCATTTCATGCACATAAATGTTTTCTGGTTTTGCACCCATTCTTATAGGAGTAGGCCACAAAAATAAATCTACACATTGCATGTACATGTAGTCAGTCGAAAGGCCAATAGATGGATTTTCTTATGCACATATTATGGAGAGGCGTTGATTCTTATTTTACATAAAAGTACTGCACTTAATGATACTTCCATGAAAACTTCATGAAAAACCTTGGCATACAGCACGTAGCTACTATTGGTATTTCAATACTACAAAAAGTAGAAATGCATAGATTGACCCTGGAAAATTCCACTTGAAATTGAATATGATATCCATAACATCCCGACCAAAACAAAATATTTCATATTTTAAAGGGATTAGAAAAATAAACAAACAAAAAACCTTTCCCATAAAATAGGTTATGTCATAAGAACTAGAAATACTTGAAAGCCATTTGTGATTGATTGTTCAGGGATTAGGGAGCAAATGACTTGACAAATCCTGTTTGAATACAACTACATGTATGACCTTGATAAAAAGCATTAATACAACTGCATCAACCATGCTACTTATTCTGTCATTGATGACAAAATGTCAAGTTGAGAATTTACTTTCAACTTTCAACTACATGTATGTACAATGTACATGAAGATGTATACATGCCACAAAGTAAAGTAGTGAATGAATACTACAAGGTTTTTAAAAGAATACAGACATTTTTATATTTTATTTGGCATTTTAGTTTCTGTCATGAAGTTAATGTAATAGTCTCTGTTTCCAAAGTTACTGCTTAGATTTCATGTACATGTACATACTTGTACATTGTAGGTGGATTTCTATATTGCGTTGTACTGTAGCTGCTTATTCAAAGAATTTAGATAAAACAATTTTGTTTTGCATTCTCAACTACAATGCATGATTGGCACAAGAACATTTTGTGACTATGTGCTGGCATACTATAGTTTTGATTTTAAAAGAATGATGTAACTATAAATGATATAAGATCTATAACACTCATGATTTATGTTAAATAACCCCCCAAAATGCAAATCGTGATGCAATGTTACTAGGGTACATATTAACACTATTGAATGCAAAACACAACATGTCTGTAGGTATTTGACATATTTTGGAGCTACTATCAGGTCTTTATCTGTCTGAATTTACGAGGTATTTACTTCCTCTTGATCCCACTTAGATGATATCAATCCATTAAAGTGTTGAGTGAGTAGTCATTAGCTAGCCCATTAAAAGGTCATAAAGCCCAGACTGGTCACTTTGATGTATGTCCAGTCAGAGGTATATAAGGGCGCGTTCATGCTTGATTTTGAAGGTAAAATGAGCGATCTGAAACGCTCATCGTAAACGCTCATCGTGATCGCAGTTCCACGGTGTAGCTGTTCATGCTTACTTCTCTGGCTCATCCAGGCAATTCTCCTTGTGTGGCCTTGTGTGACCTTCACTGTGCATGCTACGTAGACCCACTAGAGGTCAGTGCGTTGACCCCATTTAAACGCGTTTACAATTGTAAACGCATCTCTTTGTGAGTTTACGATCGGCGTTCGTGATCGCCGTTTTTCGGTGATTCTTCAAAAGTGAGCATGAACGCAATCGTGTTTTAAACTAAACACGTAACAGATGCCTGATTCTGGCCGTCAAAATCAAGCATGAACGCGCCCTAAGACCAATATCCTGTACGGACTAAGGAGATTTATAAAATGGCAAAAAATGTAGCGTTGTTAGGTAGGGCAAGCAATAATGTTTGTCCTACCTGGCAACAAAATATGCAGGCAATTCATACTGTGACTCTTGAGATACAATTACAGGTGAATGAAATAATTTGTATTGAAGCACTTCACAAATCACAAGGGCGTGTGCATTAAATTTGGTTACATACACTGTAAATAAGAAAATGGCTTATTGAAAGAAGATGATAATGGGAACTAAAACTCACCTACTGCCAAAATCATGTTTTATGTGAGACCTTGTTTTAATGTGTAGCTATTGTGCTTTTATTTTTATGCCAAATATTGCTGTATTATGTACATTTTCCATGTTTTTCCATTTAATTGTTTTCTCTTGTGTTATATCTGATTATTGTTTTGATTGACCTCTACAATAAAACGTTAATTGACATCGGGGAAAACATTCAAAATAAAATAAAATTTCTCACATACTACCAAACTTGAGCTGTCTACTTTAATTGTCTCACTCTTACCATACTTGACTTCTCACACATACTTCAATTGATTGTTTTTGAAAGGGTGTACCATGTCAAGGTCAATGAATCCATAGGCGTGTCTGCACCATCTCGAGATTGCCAAATATCCAGCTATTTTGAACTATCCCGATCGAAAGCTATCCAGCTATTTGCGTCTTCACCAGACCGATACGCTCATCACCAACTAGCTCGAAAAATAATCTCGAGATTGACGCATGCGCACTTCAGCGAATGACTGTACGGCCAGCGCGCGGATTTAAGATTTTACCCGCGCTGTAAAACGTAAACAAGTACTGGCTCGCTTGTCCAGTGAGACATTATTAACACCTAAGTACAACGGCGAACAGCAAACAAAAAACAAAACAAAGACAAAAACAAACTAGACGAGTAAATGCAGAAAACTGACGATTTGAACGCAAAAAATACGGTAGATGTACGCTGAGCTAACTGAGTGGTATAGATCACATGTGCGCGCTAGTAGAAGTAAACAACAACACGGAAAACCGGAAATCGTTGTGCATGATGGGATCGGGATTATTGACTCCGTACTTCGGTCTGGTGAAGACGCTCGCAAACTATCCCGCTAGTTCGGAAATAGAAGGATATTTTGCAAACTAGACCGAGATATCTTGGGATATTATCCCGACCAACTATCCAGCTAATTTGCCACTTCGGTCTGGTGAAGACGCAAATAGCTGGATAGTTTGCGATCGGGATAGTTCAAAATAGCTGGATATTTTGCAATCTCGAGATGGTGAAGACACGCCTATTGTTTCTTGTTCAAGTCAGGTCTAAATCGGACCCAAATCCAAATCAAAGCTACCGTTAAGAGTATCAAGTTTCTCTTCATAGGGAATTCATCATCCATATCCCTCTGAGGTTTAGAAATGCAATATGAACAATTTTATGAGTCAAGCAATTATCATGTTTAATAAGAATATTACTGTATGAAAGTGGTGTGTAGGCAGTTTGTAATAGATAAATAATTAGTATTTTTAAAATCCGAAATTTCTACTTCACAATGTTATCAAGTACATATCTTTGAAATTCATTTTTTGCATGGAAAACTGTATGTGAAAATTATAAAGCAGTGTGTGCTGAAATTCTTTAAAGTATTCTTCTTCATGACTTCATTCATGTTAGTTCATATTGATGATAGAGATGGTATTACACATGAAGATGTGTAAATGTCTCTAGTTCTATCAATTATTCTAGATACCATGACTACCAACCCCCTGTTCATACTACCAAAATTCATTGTATGGCTACATCCACAGTTCCACACCATACAGTCATAGGAAAGATATACATGTAATTAATATTATCAAGTATGAATGTTGCATAACGATACGTCATATAGCCAAACGTCTGTTTGAGGCATTTGAGCATTGTTTCGAATGAAAAAGTCAGGGTTCCATTCTCATCTGATTGTGTATCATATCTAAAAGCTGCATAACTGGGCGGGACTTATCTTATCTCGAACGTGCAATGACGATTGACCAGCTGTCACAGCAACCGGCCTCTTCATGTTATAATCGCTATACAATGATTCTTTATACAACGTTTCTTTAAGCTACATGTACATGTAATTTAGATCAATTTTCTCTAGTCTGAACAAGGCTTTTGATACCCCTGAATAGGAGCTACATATTATAGGTGTGCAAACACATTGGGCCCTATGATAACAGTCCCTTCAATCATCAGCATGACCTTTGACATCCAGCACATGCACCCATTCAGCATCCGTTTACATCTACATATCTAAGAGTACCTGATGCTAGCTAATGACATGAATTCAGAAACATACTTTGCAGTTTGCACTGTACTTTACACTGTGCAAATCCAAATGAAGGTAAATTCTGGGAGACTGCACTTAAGTGAACTACATAACAAGTTTTGAGTAGCAGGGCTTTCTAATAGTCAGTTACCGTGATGATTTTGACTTATTTTTTAAATAGACCATTTTAGTAATATAATCAAATTTAATGCAAATTATTTCATTCACTTGTTACAAATAATTGTATTTTAATAGTCAGAATGAGAATTGTTGCTAGGTAGGACAAACATTATGGCTTGTCCTACCTAACAACATGTAAGATATGCAATTTGCATTCTGACTTATAAAATACAATTTTTCATATGAAATAATTTGTATGAAGCACTAAACAACGATTTGTGCATTAAATTTGATTTACATTACGAAAATAGCCTATTCATTTAAAAGATATAAAATCTATTTGGTGGAAACCTGTCATGATGACTGCCACGCAGCTACATACATGTATACATTGAAGATAAACATGTTCTTGGTCCATCAACTTTGTGTGACCAGTTTCTTTCCTCTTTCCTTGTAATAATCATTTGAAATGATTATATCCTTCCGAATGGGGAGAAACCACAAACTCTCAACTCAAAATCAACTTTTAAATTCTTACCTGAAGTAGATGCAGTATCCACTGTTCTTGGTGAGTTTGATTTGAAACTCATATCCTCTGCATTCAGACTGAGATCTGATTGGGACAAACTAGAGTTTGTCTTACCTACATTTAAGGAGAAAATATTGAGATTACATCAACATTTAGAAAACACAGAACTTACTAAGTTACTGAGAGAGAGGGAGAGAGAGGGGGGAACTACCTGATTGATTCTGTTGACTTGTGTTTTGACCCTTAAATTAATGTCTACATGTACATAATTTAAATGGAACAGATATTGTATTCGATTGTCATCTTTACTTTTACAAGATCGATTAGTTCAAGACCATTCGTAAATCATCATTAATTAATAAAAATTAATAATACTTGGCAACTAATACTATCTAATTAAAAATTAAGTTATTGAGTTAGGAACTTCTGACTAAGAAATCAAATGCAGCTTCCATAATACGTATGAAAGAACCTTTTCTTTCATGTTATAATTCAGTGATATATCCAGTTGTGCTCTACACTATAGCTAAATTCACAAGAGAGTCAGTAACGTGTCAGTTTAAAACTTGTAGTTTAAAACTTAGAGTTGGGTTCCATGTAGGTGCACTCGTGGTTTCAAAATTCTAAGTTTACTTGGAGCTATAAACCAAGAGTGATAACTGTGAGCAGTGGGAAGTCCCCACTCCAATATGTGCCATGCGGATGCAATACAACTTTGGGGTTACACTATCTTGCAGTATACAACTTTAAAAGAACAGGTGTTGTTTTTCTATCCTATGTACTGTGAATCCTCATCATTGTTAAAAAACTTTGAAGTTTGGGGAATGTAATCTTTCAAACTGTTATGGTCCGGTGTGAACATATCTGTAGCTAAAAATAACCTTGATGTACAAGTGTACTTACCACCATCAGAATCATAATCCTTGCCATTGGTAGCTCCAACCCTGAAGGTCTTAAGCACATGGTGTTTAATGGCCTTCATCTCTCACTCATCCTCTAAAAGTCAAAGAGATTTAAAAAAAAAAAAAATCATTACTGTATGCAAAGACCACATATATGTGATATGGAGAGGATTTTATCCAAGCGAGTTTGAACCCCAGGTCCCCAATAATAAAGGATTCAGTCCTATGCAGGTGCTTACTTCATAAACTGTTCAAAATGCATGCCCCCCCCCCCTTCAGTATTCTTGTGATCTATTGGTTATGATTTGAAATTTTGATAACTTTATTCTAATATTTTTTGAAATATTAAAACATGGTTTGATTGTAGATGAATTTAATCATAATCCTTATCAAGGCTACTGGCTACTACAACTTCTATCAAAATATTATGCAATTTATTTTTTATAGAGGAGCAACTGAATTCTGTGGCCAAAACACTTTAAGGCACATTTTCATTTAAAGAGACATGATTGGAAGAAAAAAAGTTGCTAAGAGAAAACAAAATCTGACAACAAAACTGTCTCCTCTCGCTCTCCTGAAGAAGAAGAAAAGGGGTGTGATACACCGATACTTATTTCTGGTATGCTACATTTCATCAAATAGACCTATGAATTTGACATTGGTTAAAAACCTACAGTATAGCTCATGCATCGAATGTGACAAGTTTATTGTCTGCAAGACTTCAAAATGAGAAGAAAAAAAATAACAACAAACAATTTTCAAACAGATCTTTCTTCTTTTTATTATTATTTTTTGGATAAAATAAGTGTTATACCTGTACGCTTCATATACATGTGTAATCTAATTTTGTATCTTATATAACAGAACTCAGTTTAAGGTACTACTACACTGTAGGCAGAATATTACCTTTGTTGTGCATGCAGTTACCATTTATTTACACATTTAAATTAAAACCTGCAATTGTTTACTTTACTTATCATCTCCTCATATCTGAATGAGCTTTAAGTGACCATCTTTGGAGATCTAGAATCAATCAAGTCCATAAAATCAGTCTTCAAATTCTGTTCCAACAAAATGAAATACTGAAATCCATTGTAAAACCATGGAGGTCTACATTGTTAAACAATTTCTCTTCCCACTGCACCGGTGATCATATGACATTAGACCCTAGACTACTTCTACTAAATTTCTAAATCAACTTGTTGTAGGCCTACGGTATCCAGAATTCACAATGATTCTAATTTCTTTTAGCATTTGGTACCCAATTCATTTTTTATCAGACTTTATCATGACTTCATGTTTTGCTGATCACCCGCCTCTAACTCTAACTTACATGTAGTACCCAATACCCATATTACTAGTCTGATAGTCACACAACTGTATTTGGCAGATTGATCTACAGAAGTAACACTATTACAAGTAACATTAACAAATAACAACATGCAAACCAAGTCAGAAGTTACAAGCATATTTAATTAAGTTGCAAAAGTGATTTAAACAATAAAATCAGCATTGAGATCTTAATCTACAGCAGAATTGAACACAGATATATTCTTAAAGAATCTTATCAACGCCTACAGTCGAAAACAGATGAAGCCATACTAAATCAGCTCAGCCTCAGAATTGCATTGTTACCTGGCTCGTGAAAATCAACGGATATTGAAAGCTTCATAACGGGAATCCAACGGCGTCGCAAACAGCATCTCCTCGATTTAGAATAGGATGCGACGCCAACTGTTTATCTCCGGAGCTCCTTGAATCGTGAACTTTTAATCCATTAATAATTTCTTCAGAGCACCACAACTTGTCCATACGTCCAATGTATAGGTTTCCTACTAGACACTTTCATGAACGAGTAAAATGAGTGCTTTGAAAGAAGATTTGATCGCTGTTTATGTGTAGCAACCATTTTAGCTTCAAGGTGACAGTACAAGGGTACAAAAATATTAAAGTACATAGCGCCCTCAGCGACAATATACAATATAGTCTACTAGTAAGAAAGATGGGAAGCGCTCAGACTGGTTGAACTGTGTAAGAAAATTATTATAATGAGATTGTGGTTTTTATGGTATGTGGTCATCTCATAATTATGTTTAACACCTCTAGGTTGAAAGCAAATATCAAGCAAAGATTGGATGACCAATATATTCAGAGCTGGTATAACACTATCAAAACATCTATAATCTATCACCTCTGTGAATATAGAATCTTTAAGAAAAAGTTTGGCCTTGAAATATATTTGAAGTAATAATATTATGACAAAATTTAGACTGGGCAATAGTCTTCTCCCAGTGGTGATTAGAAGATTTGGTAATATTAGTTGTGAAAGGATATTTTTAAAGTATACCTTACCTTCTTTATCTTTTTTTCTCCTTCATTTCTGTTACTAGATTAGAAAAAGTGTCTTCAAACTTAGAGTAAATGTAAATTTTTTAACTCATGTTTGTTTGTTTGTATACTCTATTTAGTGAGATTATTATAGTAATATAAAACAAATTGTTATTATTTTGGAATAATATCGATTTTTCGGAAACCAAATATTCTAAACCGTTGGAGTACATACTATTTCATGAGGAAATTAAAGATAACAAAGTGTCTTTCTTCCTCGCTTGCTTTGCTCACTTGCAACTTTAGAAACATTATGGTTTCAGGCAGCGAAATGCCTGTATGGATACCTCCATATTATTTTGAGCTACGAGGTACCCCAAATAGCCTTCCAAATGACAGCAAGATGCCTGAATTTATATTTTATCTTTTCTTTCAAAACTTACATTTTAACATGCTTGTTTGCTTCACTCACTCACAATATTTAGATACAGGATAATTCATATTTGTGCATCGAGGTGACGGCACAATAATGAATATTGTTATTATGTATCCGGCAGCGAGGTGCCCGCACATTTAATTCTAGTTTTTTTTTTCTAGTGTGTTGATTATCAAGTAAACATTTTATCATATTAAAAGTGTCTTTAAAAAAAACTTTTTTCTTTCTTTACTTTAGAAACAAATGTGCCCATGTGTACATTGCGCTTGACGAGTGGCAGAGTGATGCAAAATGAATCTTCTGTAAATTAATTTGGGATTGGGGTGACCCTTTTTTTTCTGCTTAAAAGGGGGCCGTGAATGTAAAAAGGTTGAAAAACGCTGCATTAATCCGTTTCTATAAAAGCTTTTATTGATGTTAATCCATTCTCACATTAATTCATTTACGTTACTCTCTTTACTGGAAGTCTATACTGGGTAAGAGCACTTCCTTCTTTTTTTTTTGGTCCAGAAATTTGACAATTTGACTGATCGACATTTCGTTCTGTTGGGGGGGGGGGGGGGGGGGGGTAAGGTCACCTTTTTTAAGTAACCATTAGCATAATTTGTTATAATTGTTTTTTTAATTAAAAAAAAAGAAACAAAAGAAAGAGGGGGGGTTTTCTCCAAAACACACACATAAACAAAAAAATTAATTTGATATATTATATTGTGTCTTCTCATGCTTATTTCCTTTCTAACGCGCATTTCTCTTTCCTTAACTTCTTCTTCTCAACCCCACATGCAGCAAATCATTTTGTATTATTTTCTGTACCCCCGATCTCTCACTTCTTGTTGTCATTGTCTACTCTTTGTATTATGACCGTTTTCTTATATCTTTGTCGTGTACAGGCAAGTAGCCACGGGGGGGGGGGGGGCACCCCCAAAATTTCCAAGATCGATTTAACTTTTTAGACCCCTTTTTTACCTCGATCGATTACATGTATGTGCCACCCCCCCCCCCCCCCAACATCAAACTCTGGCTACGTGCCTGGTCGTGTAATCCCCCTTTTTATTTACCCTATTTTGTAGTTCCTTTTGTAGTTACGGATGAGTACATTTAATTACTCATTATTCCTAAGTTAAGGTGTTCACACTTGTACAAGCATTGTTTTTTAGTGGACCGCTCTGTTTCCAACATGTATTTCTTACATTTGTTTTAAATGCTTATAATTGATTTGTAATGTTTTGTTGGAAACATGAATAAATCGAAATTGAAATTGAATTGAAGGGGGGGTAACCCCCCCCCCCTGCGTACGCGTCTGATGTAAAGTGCACTCTATATACAGAAATAAAAAATAAAAGACATATCAACATGATACTCGAACAATTCTATGAATGTCTATTTAAAAGCCATGTGCATTATACGTCATCGTTATAATTGCCTTTTCCCCCTTGAAATAAATGAAAAATTGCCCCCCAGAGAAAAACACATTTAATATACGGAAGCTTTCTAGCCTGGTATGAAATTGCATGTTTTTTAACTATTATTTTCTCTTATACAAAGATGGTCTAAATAATTTAAATTGAATTGAACCATGGTAGAGATCGATGGGGGGGGGGGGGGGGAGAGGGGGCGTTGGTGGTACGGTGTACTTCACCCTATATTACCAAACAAATCAATATCCTTATATTTCATCCATTTTTTTTAAAGTCACTCTTAGTTCGTTTCGCTACGCTGAGCAAACAAATTTAAACATAAATATTTGTAGTGCTTCTTCTTCTTCTTTTTCTTTTCTGGCAATCACGATTGCATAGATTAAGCACAGCATTGTAATGATGAGTACGTTCTAGGTGTGCACGTACATAGTGGCCAATTATATATCTAGCACAACCATACTACTAGCTGGGCGTATTTTTCGACTGACGATAAATTATAAAACTACTGCAATCATGGTGAGAAATCATTAAAATTTACTATATTTTGCCAATGATCGTTTGTAAATTTTGACTGTTAGTAATGTACATATTATTTTCTTTTCACATTTCAGTCTGTCACTGAGGATCAACTTTCCGGTAAGTGATTTTCTTGTTCTTTTTGTCCGCCATGTATCCACATTCCAAACCATTGACACAAGGCCGCAAGCGATGGGCTGGGCCAGCGTGAATTTCAAGTGTGTAACGTTGGCTTGCAAAAGGGCACGGCATCCTTGTCGAACAAACAAAAATTCAATTCTGAAAGATTTCAGTGGCGAAGGAGACTGGATATGCCATGGCATGACCCATTCTAGACCCACATATTGTGTTATTGTTTAGAAAAAGTAATTCTGATTTGTAATTGCCTATTTTTATTGAAATACGAAATATTTCCAGTGCAATTAAAGCCAATACTTAGTCAATAAATTGATCTAGAAAAATCTTGACTCAGAATCAGACACCTTGCAGTGTACAATACAAAGAGCTTTTACTTCCGGTTTTGAAAATATCCATTAAAAAACTCACTATTGTTGTTTAATTATCTCATGTGTGTTGGATGAATTACACTGTATGAGATAGTGTAGAGTCTACTTCTTCATTGTTAGAAGTGAGAGTAATTAAACTAAAAAATAAAGGCTAAAGAGTAAAGTGAAGCCAGAAGAGTCATGAAAGTTGTGAAGAGGAAATTAACTGGCAGGGACATTCATTTGGCCAGTGTTTTTTGTTGTTGCTTGTTTGTTTGTGTTTTCTTTGAGTTCGCTTTTTGTTTGCTTTTGCATATTTTAGCATACCGGTACATGTAAAATTATAATTATGCTGGATTATTTGGACATGTTTTTTTTATTCTACAATTTTATTTATTGGTTAGTCTAGATCTAGACCTATATCATGGACCAATTACGGATGGACATTCGACGTGATTCTTTCTCTGATCCAAAAGGCCTTCTGATTATGTGCATCTTATGAGAACATTCAGCTGTTTTAACAATACGACTGCGTAAGCACTTTCGTTCATTGACAAAGGAGCAGTTTCCCTCTCTTGGGTTTTGTTTGGATGGTGTGCTCTGTAAGAGTGGGTCTTGAACAAAAACATCCCCAATGTGGAGCAGCAAAGTTGAAAGGCAGACGATTTTGGTGATATGAAATGTATTATTACTGATTCACACACACCCATGACCTTATAAAACAATTAGAAGGCCGTGATCTTTATAAGCCCTGTGCGTTGTAACTTTGGAATATTATGAGGAAATTGGGGGAAACAGGATTTTAAATCACAACCAATCCAAATAGCTATAACCTCTATCTGGTAATAACATGTTTTTCAAAATAAAATACAGTACACAGAACAACAATTTCCGATAATAAACCAGAACTGCACATCGATTTCCAATGATTTAAGCGATTTATTATCTTCTGCGCATTTAGATTAACATGTGTAAAATCACTATCTTGATTCTGTCCCAGATTATTGGCAGTGACTCTCATGAGATCAAAGTGAAGAAAATTGTACGGAATGTTATTGAGACGACATTGACGGAGACAATCACAATGAATTTGTTAACTAAACGATGAATGTCCATCCGTAATAGGTCCATGGTTATATCATGTGAATCAAATTGGTTGATTTATAAATCTTTTATAATGTCTTTGTGTTTGTGTATTTCTGTTGTGTGTCTGTACTGTGGCATTGGGCTCTTGCAGACATGTATCAATCAGATACATGATTAATTGCATCTGGCAACCGACCTTTAACGTCACCATCTGAAAGACGTAACTCAGTTTTGAACAGGGGTTTGTCTGAATCAGTTTGTAGGTGAATTTAACGTACGGATCAACCAATTCACATCTCCCATGGTGGATTCACGCTGGCCTTTTGAATCCGGTTATTTTGATTTTGCATTTGAAAGAAATATATATAAGGTTTCTTGACAAGGTTTATCGGATCATAAATCCAAGAACTGATAAATGTAAAGTTCAAATGTTATCCCCAAATCTATTGCGTTGAATATACTGCATATCTTGTCAAAATTAGGAGTAAGTAAAGAATATTGTCTATTGAAGAAAAAAAAATTCTAAATTTATAGTTCATGTTATGCTTGCTTATCTCAGCAAGCAAGTAATCCTAAGATTCTTTTAAGAAAATTAAATTGAGCTGCTATGAAATTAAATGATTGGACACTAGGGTTCAGTGTATTGAAAACAAACCTTTTTATTTTGCTTGTGAATCATGGTGTTACTTGTAATCCAAGGGTAGAACTGAAGACTAGAAGTAGAAGTATGCAAGTTGTTTATTATTTCACACAATATGATTTTTTTTTTTTAATAGATAGAAGATAATGAAATGTACATGTAGGACTAGGAGAAGTCACATATTAATACAACAGAAATTGTTCATAAATGATTGAGTTTTCTCCTGTCTCTTCCTGTTTTGATAAAATAATTTATGGTTGTTTTATCATTTTGTAGAACTACATATGTATGTGGGCCTATCTATTAGTATCTTACAAATCCAAGAAATGTTTGCCATGTACCCAGTCACTATTTTATAATAATTCTATAATACATTTTTAATTTCTTTTGGTTATTTGAGTATTTGGTTTGTAAGATTCACCTTTGTAATTTTGTTGTCAATGTTACTATGTGGGACCCAAAAGTCATTTGAAGAGACAAGCACATATGCTTCGAGGTTTGCATCAAGGATCTAGTTACAAGTTTAGGTTTATTCTCCACATTCCATTACAAAGTATCACAATAACAGCAACACATTTCAAAATGGCATACAGGTGAATGTAGCCTTTAAAATAGTAACATTACATTACTGTACAGGATAATCAAAAAAAGGATAAAAATGAAATGATCCCTTCCATCTCCCTGGTCATATTTGCAGCAAAATAGACTTTGTATATGGTCTACTAAACCGCTTGCCTGATCTTTTAGAGCAACAAGTAGCTGAAGTAAATAAATGTGTTGTGCTCAATCAAACAAATCGACTTTAAATCTAAAAGCCACAGTCAGCACTCTCTCAAGTTAAGTAAGAACAATTGTTGTCCACCTTCTTGTTTGTGCTTTTTAAAAGAAAAATGAAATCTTATCAGGTAGAAATGTCAGGATATTGTGGAGCAGAGAGGCCTTAGGAGATATCCTGCTGTGTGATATCAGGTGATCAGGTCACTCTCAATCATTCAGTCGAAAAGGAGAGAATTTTGCAAAGGAACATGCATGGAATTCTGTAATAGAGGCTTTATATTTAACCTCCGACCTCTGTCCTCTGAAGTAGGAGTGAAAATGGAAAGAAAAAAATATCAAGAAACGTGAGATTCCCACTCTAGAAAAAATAATGTAGGTAGCCGAAGTGATTTCGGTTTCAATTTTTCCTAAATCAAGCGACCAACAACAACAAAGAAACCAAGTACAGGTACATTTTGTGATAAGGAAGTGGAATGGGGTAAAATAAGTGTCTGTTTGTATTGTGTACGCTGGAGATTTATGGTCAATATCAGTAGATACATGTAGTTGATACTAAAAACATGTACGTCAAGTCGTGAAGTGATACGTTGGAAGTCTAAGGATATGCTGGTACTTACATTTTCCTGGTCATATTGCAATCTCAGAATATTGTTCACTACGTGTACTTGTATCTATATAGTTAAGATGCTTGTGAGCTCTAAGGACTGTTCTATAATTTCTTCTATTATTTAAGTTTTAATTTGAGACAGATTTGCAAAGTCTTAAAAGTTACAGGTAATCTCTCCCCCCCCAAAAAAAAAAAAAATAAATAAATAATAATAATAAATAAATAGTAAAACCACAACAACAAAAAAGGAAATATTGCTGACCCATGACATGATAGTGAATAATTATTGACACTACAAATTCACTGACTTGTGCAGTTGTCCTGAACAGTCTGGTGCAGAGGTGCCTCCACTGGTGCCACAACACAGCGCCACTGCTGATTATCATTGAGGGACCCAGATGTGTTTCTCAACAATTATTCATTAATTGAATTACATGTACTTCATGTATAATCTAGTTATTTGTTTCCAAATGACATATATACCTACAGCCAACAGGATTGAAGTACAGCTGGTGTATTTATAGTAGAAATACCTTCCACAAACTGGTGCAACTCAAGAACTCATTGTGATATTCTTTTCAACTGGGCAAGACTACATGTACACTAGATATGATACTCTTCAGTACATGAGAATATATTGTTTTGTGGAAAGTCTCTGTATCGCACTGCATACTTCTTTGGGATACTGTGTGTGTGTGGGGGGGGGGGGGGGTGTGAGAGGGGGTGAACATTAAAGTGCTGAGTGATTCGTAGAAAAAATCATGGTTTTTATTCTATAATCTAGAAATGTATGTTCTTACTATCAATATGCCTTTTGAATTTTCAAAAAATTCAATCGGGAAGTCTGCTAAATTAGAGTTTATAATTTGGTTTCTGACACTACCCAATTCGTTTCTCCAGCCCCTTCGTTAAACGATCGAAGTGACCTCTATATGCAAATTTCGGCACACTACGTCACGGACAGTACTCGACCGTACTAAGGATGTTGCCTTATCCGTACAATGTGTTCGCAATGTCATAGTACACGAAAACTTACAAAATCTGGACTGGTTTACAACATTTACTTTGTAAAAGATCCCTCTCAAACTTCAAGAAAAAAGAGATGCTAGCCTTGATGAGTGAAAGATGTATGAATTTGCTGCAATCCTGAATTGCTGAAATCGAACCATCAATGTGCGTACGAATCAACGGTGATTGTAGTTGAAATAAAAACATGCAATCTTTAAAAATTCATTTAAAATCAAATTTAGCAGGAAAGAACTAATATATTAAGAATTACCGTAGATTAAAGTTGTATTCCAATATTGGAAGTATTTTCTTCACAAGTAGAATCGTAGAATAAATCAAAATATGGCAGTGAAGATGAGCTCTAATTCGCCCATTGGCCCTTTGCAAGCGTTTGAAACGCATTGCAGCAGCCATGGTACTGCTTTTCTGTGACTCTCTGAAAAACTGCGCATGTTTACATCGAAATCTAGAGGTGATCCCGGGGAAACAATGCCCAAATTTGGACATGCCATTCATGAAACTGAGAAAAGAATCCATTGTTGCCTACCCCCGTACTTTTAATATATTTGAGCGGTAAAAAAAGGTTCCAATTTATAGCGATCTTTTTCTTACAAAAGTCAGGGTTAGTATATATATATATGTGATATTCAAGCTATCTTTGAGCCAAAAATCTAAGGGAAATTCATTTAGGATCAGGTAGAGATAATCACAAACGTAAGTCTTGACACTCGATCGCCCTCAACCCCTGGTGATTCTGTGCTGAACACGTACGGACCGAACGAAATATTTGCAGCTAGAAACTACTTTCCATGGATAAATTGCAAATTTTGATAGACTACAAACGTTGAATGTAAGTTTTCCATAATTAAAGACTCCATTATTAAAGCAATAACTCGGTATTTATTATAGAAAAAGAAGTTGAAATGTTGAATGTGTGTACGAGTGAAATGCCGGGAGGAAGTATAAATGAAAGAAGAGCGTGATGTTATCATGAAAGTCGTAATGGCCACGTGCGCGCACGTGGAATTTTCCATTGTAAGCGCCAGCATGTGGCTCTTCTTCTAAGTGTACAAACTCCCTCTTTAAAAAAGATGAAATGCAAGAAATTATTAAAACACTGTTTCGAGGGAAATTACGTAGAAATGAGCAATTCTAGTGACTCAGCTGTAATTGTAAATATACAGGTGTTATTCTGCTGATAAATTTGTAACATAACAAGAGGTTTTCTGGACATTTACCATATTTGTTTTCCTTTATCAAACTGAAGCAATTTTACATGTACTTGGAATTGATATAGTTTTCCCGGCACCGTGACTGCCAGAATTTTAATCCAGGCTTACATTGAAATATCATATTAAATTTGTATTGCTGTTTATTTGTACCAGGTATTGATATCAGCAATTGTAATTCAAGCTTTGGAAACTTTACTTGAAAATCATCGATCCTCCAGATCCTCAAATCGATCCTCAAATTTTATCAGGAAACCTTTTTCCTGTAATATATATATATTTTGTAATCTTTATTTTTCTTTGTTTTTTCTTTATTTTTCTTTGTTTGTTGCCATGGCAACCTTATATTTTAATTTTAAAAAATGTTGTGGAAAGATGTACCTGCCATCATCTTGGAATGCAAAGTGTTTTGAGTAGCAATTTGATCTGGAAAGTAAATATATTATTGAAGGATAATTTGTGTACTCCAAATACAGTGCAAAATTGTCATGATTTAATGGACTTCAATTTTTAGTCTAACATCCTAATGCCGATGAGATTGTTGTGATGGTGATCGCTGGAAGTTGCATGTTTCAAGTTTCAAGTTTCAAGTTTCAAGTTTATTTATGGGTCAAGTCTGCTGAAAAAAACTTCATATGAAACAAGACGACTTCACAAAATTCATCTTTCCACTAAACAAATCATATCCTGTCTGTAATTAAATGTTTTGATTGAAGTTTTAACATACGTTTGGGGTTAAATAGTTTTTAGTGTGTCAATGACCGTTAGATCTTTATAGGTTGCCGCTGTGCGAGCCGTGTACAGCAGGGCGATGAACGAAATTGTTGTTGTTCGGTACACGGCTGGCCCTGGCGGTCGTCGTGTGGGCATTTTCGGTGGCTAGCGATAGCAGAAGAAAAACGAGTGGCCGCTGGTCGCGTTTTAGGCAGGTGGTTGTTAAGACATGTTGGAATGAATGCTAATGTGAAATAATATGCATTGTCTGTAAGTTCCCGTTTAAATTCGGCAGAAAATATCCCTTCCTTACGCAAGTTTTCTGCTAGCTTGTATCTTTTCACGAAGTCATTTTCTGTGAAGTGGGCGTCGCATATTTTTACACGGTTGTTATGGCAGACACCGGGGCCTGTAAAATCCTTGCGATAACTTTTCACAAATTTCACCCATTTGTTTCGTCGGCTGGGATCCTTCTTTTAACTCAGAAAGCCGTAAAAACTTCCTGTCTTGTTTCGAGATGTTCTAGAACATCCGTAAACGATGCAGTTTGTCGGCATTTTGCCGAATTTAGACAGAAACGCGTTTTTTGATAGGTAGTCCGGCAGCCAAATCCAGATTATTGGCCTAACCTTGTTTTAGGGTCTATAGTTTTTTTTTCAATGGATTATGATTGCCTAAACCTTCTATTTGAAGAATCCGATTGCTGACACTCTGTCAGCCTTGAGCAATTTAAGATATGTGACGTCATACAAAATGGCCGCCAAAGTACTTGATTTTTCTCTAAAAATATATAATAAATATATAATAGGGCTTTTTCTACAATTTTGGGCAGCCAAATGTCTGTATCTCTCTAGGACCATCACTAAAAATTGTTTGGTGATGTTGCACGGCCATATATGACAAGCTAATTTGCATATTTTGAAATAGCGCCCTCTATAAATAT
Organism: Strongylocentrotus droebachiensis; assembly: GCA_035222895.1. Taxonomy (NCBI): domain Eukaryota; kingdom Metazoa; phylum Echinodermata; class Echinoidea; order Camarodonta; family Strongylocentrotidae; genus Strongylocentrotus; species Strongylocentrotus droebachiensis. The sequence continues at coordinate 134,220 of JAVYIG010000537.1, read as the reverse complement.
ATTAATTTTGCATAAAAATAGGTGTGCCAGCCAAATGCCAATTTCTTATTTCTCAATGGATTATGACTGCCTAAACCTTCTATTTGAAGAATCCGATTGCTGACACTCTGTCAGCCTTGAGCAATTTAAGATATGTGACGTCATACAAAATGGCCGCCAAAGTACATGATTTTTCTCTAAAAATGTATAATAAATATAAAACAAGGATTTTTCTACAATTTTGGGCTGCCAAATGTCTGTATCTCTCTAGGACCATCACTAAAAATTGTTTCGTGATGTTGCACGGCCATAGATGACAAGCTAATTTGCATATTTTGAAATAGCGCCCTCTATAAATATATTAATTTTGCATAAAAATAGGTGTGCCAGCCAAATGCCAATTTCTTAGATCTACGTGACGTTAAACGCATATTATATGCTTCGTATAATTACGATTGTGCTGCATTTATCTTACATATTTTTTGGTCTAAATTAAGATACATGTAAAGAAACCAAGATCTACAAGAGAATCAGTGAGAAGTGATTTTACGGTACATTATTGTTCCATTCATAGGCTTTATTTAGACCAGCATTGATCCAGCGTCAGTGAATGATGATAAAGCATTTGGCATCGGTACCAGACAGATGCATGAGTTTTAACAGAAGTAACCTGGTGGATTCTATGACACAATTTCCAAGAAAGTCTACAACGGGTACCTGACAGAAATTGTCAGCCCAGACACCAACTGTAAACCAAAGTGTTTCTGGAGTTTCATAAACGGCAAGCGATGCGATGCTTCAGGGTTGGCTCCATTGAAATAATCTAATGGAATGACTTACTCAGATAGCCTCTCAAAGGCGAACATTCTAAGTAATCAGTTTTCATCCATCTTCAACTGCAATGAAGATATGACTAGTCTGAGAGACAAAGGACGAAGCCCCTACCCAACCATGGATCACATTACTATCTCGCCACCAGGTGTTCTGAAGATCCTGTCTGAGCTTGATGTTCATAAAGCCACTGGTCCTGACCAAATCCCAGCCAGACTTCTGACCACCAAACTGACACCTGTGTTCCCTCTATTCTTCCAAGCCTCCCTTAACCAGAGCGTGCATACCTGATAAATGGAAGATGGCTATATATATTGATCCCATCTTCAAGAAAGGTGACCGTAGCAAGCCAGAGAACTACAAAGCTGTCTCTCGGACGTGAGTAACCTGTGAAGTACTGGAGCACATCGTTCTTAGCAGCAACATGAACCACCTTGAAAGCCACAACATCTTGTCTGATGCACAACATGGCTTTCGAAAGAAGCGATCCTGTGTATCACAGCTTGTCCTTGCTGTCCTGGACCTTGCCAAAGGCATCAATGCCAGAGACCAATTGGACATGACACTCCTTGGTTTCTCCAAATCATTTGACAAGGTTCCCCACGGAAGGCTAGCTGTTACACAAGCTCCAATTCTCTGGAATCTGGGAACCCACACATGCTTGGTTTTCTGGCTTCCTGAGTTACAAGACCCAGCAGGTGTTACTGGAAGGACCCATCTCCAACACCAGCCAAGTAACATCTGGCATCCCGCAAGGCAGCGTTATCGGCCAGATGCTGTTTCTCCTCTTCCTCAATGATCTGCCACCGTACCTCTCCCCAAACCCAACAGTCAGGCTCTTTGCTGACGATGGCATGCTATACAGCAACATCAAGACATAGGAAGACGCCTAACGTTTCCAAGAGGATCTTGACTCACCGCAACGCTGGGAGCGTTATTGGCTGATGGAATTCATCCCACATAAATGTCAGGTTCTACATGTCACCAATAAACGCAAATCCATCATCAAATTCACGGACAGACCCTAGATGACAAAAATATAGCAAAGTATCGGGGTGTTGAGTCACAGAAAAACCTCAGCTGAAACCCACATATCAACATTATCAGCAAATACTCCAACTCCACCCGTGCCTTTCTTCAAAGAAATATCCAACCATGTCCTAGAAAAGTTAAATAATTGTGCTACGATACTCGCCTTCAACCAATCATGGAGTATGCCATCATCATAATTATATGGGACCCTAACACTCAAACAATTAGCAATCATCAAGAAGCTTGAAATGGGTCAACGGCGCTATGTCCGCTCCTTCTGCAATGACTACTGCAGGACAAGCAAAGTAGAAGCCATCCTGAACCAGCTAAAGTGGCCAACATTACAAGAACGCAGGGTACAGGCTCAGGTGGTGATGATCTTTCGCATCAACAACCCGCTGAAAGACTTTTCACATACTTTCCTCACTCCATCAACATCCCTGCACAGAGGGCATTCCAAGAAGATAATTGTTCATTTTGCCTGAATGCATGTCTAAAAGAGGAGCTTCTTCCCGGATACAATAAGACTCTGGAACTCCCTCCCTTTGAACACCGTCAATTGTACCTCTTTTTTAACAGCTTCAAGCAAGAGTTTCTTGCTGTGCAGCTCCTGCTATGACTAAACAGTCAAATCCTAGAGAGGCAGGTCCTGTTGCAGTTGCTGCAGACAAATTTAATGTGTGGCTGTGCTGTTGAAGCCGTGGCTAGCTGCCGTCTTTGTTGCCTTTTCTCCTCCTACTGTTCTACTCTCTTCTGATCACTCCTCTGTATACATGTCTTCACAGCGCATCTCCATTTGGGGCAGTCTGAAGCATAGGCTTCCCATTTTGTAGGGTTGATTTCACTGGCCTCCATATCCCTCTTGCACACATCCATGAAGCGAAGGCCAGGTCTTCTAACAGTCCTGGTTCTGGTCGCTAACTTTCCCTACAAGATGTCTTTTGAAATGCGGCCGTCTTCCATACGACTGACATGACCAAGCCATCTCAGCCGTCGTTGTGATAGAAGAGCGTAGATGGTCATCATCCCTCCTTTTTGAGGACATCCTTGTTTGGAATGTGGTCCTGCCATTTGATGCCTAGGATTCGCCTCAAGTAGCGGAAATGGAAAACATTCAAACGGCGCTCCTGACTTGCATACAGGGTTCACGACTCACTGCCATACAGGAGAGTGCTGAGCACATAGGCCTGGTAGATCTTCATTTTCGTGTTGGTGGTTTGTAGTAAAGTGTTCTTCCAGGCCTGCTTTGAGTGTCTAGCAATCTTGGTTGCTGCCTTGCCAATGTGAACGTTGAGCTCGAGATCAAGGGAGAGGTTGCTTAATACATGGAGCCGAGGTAGGTGAAGTTTTCAACCACTTGGAGGTTGTAGTTTAATTAACATTGGAGGATTCAAAAGTCTATGACACCAAATTGATCTACTCTAGAGTAATAGGACTGCAGGCAAGTTGAAGATATGTCAATATCAAGAATATTTTGTCATGAAAGCTTTCACCAGGTCAAAGGCGAACTTGAAGAATTTGACAAAGGTTGACGTGTCACTTGAGCAACCTTTTGTACAGCCCGTTTGATGGTTGTGCTCTACTCTGGATTAAAATCTGATGATCTTTGGTTGGTGGGCCACCAGGGTTTCTAGAAGTCATGACGAATCGAGAGTCATCCAATAGAGCCTTCCTTCCCACCTCACTGCTTCCCTCCCAGAAACTACTGACAACAAACTACAGTTGATCGACATCATAATACCGGTATGCGTGATTCTGCAGAATGATGAGGTGTTCAGAAATAGGCAAAAGCACAAGCTGGTCATTACCGGTCAAGATGAGGTATCTGTTGAAGTGATACCAGGCAGCGATGTCATGCCAAGGGAAGATCTTTCCATAACACATGAAGAAGCAGACAACATCATAGTACAGCAAGCGATTCAAATTGCTGCTAATGAGAAAAGGTATGTTAGGGTCCTGGCTGTTAGGGTCCATCATTATCTACATGAATAACTTAGAACGCCAATGATCATGGCGTCATCAAAGAGCGAACGGTTAGTGACATTCCTGCCACTGTACACAAGTTAGAAGATATCATTCCATCGATGTTGGCAGGATATGCGTTGAGGGGATGCGACACTATTTGGGCATACTTTGGGATTGAAAAAGGTACATGCATTGCTGAAAGTGATGAAGCAGAAGATTTGACTCCCTTTGGACTCAGTTGGCAAGAGAGCTCATCTGCAAACATGAGTGTGGAAGCACGCCTTGCAGTCACGACCCACATCATTGGATCCTACAAAGTATGGCGATGCAAAAGAAGAGGAAACCAAATCCCTGATCCCTGTCACAGTACTTACAAATGTACAACTCGCACCGGACAACATATTAAGGTTAATACGGTGCACTTGTGCGAGTGGAAGCCTATGTAAATCATCACGGTGCCAATGCAACAAAGCAAAACTAGCACGCACAATTTTCTGTAGTTTTCGCGCCTCTGTCGAGTGTTATAACGATCAAACTAAAGCAGCAAATGATAGCAATTGGAAGGTAACCATGTTTGGTCATTTTGGGTGGATATTTCGCTTTATTAAACTCATAAATTCCCTTGTAAGAGAGGAACCTTTTCATGAAAGGTTCATATAAAAGAATGTATTACCTCAAAATACAAATCAAATTTCGGAATGCTGTCACCGAAAACGGGCATTTATAACCATATGGTACCTCATATCTATGGGACAGAGAGCATGAAATTCTAGCTTGTTTCCTTCAAGTATTATAGATAAAGACCAGTTATGGTCATGCGATTGCATTGTGAAAGAAACGTTGTGGAATCGATCAGAAAAGGTTGATCATGTAGCTTATAGCCTAAGTATTGTTGTGTACTGCAAGGTTCTGGAATCATAAAAACGATTAGAAATTTGGCCCAGTCTTGGTAAAGTTACAAGCACTGTACACAGAAGGATGTATATGGGACTACGCGACACGTGCGCGATATCTATCAGGTCTAAATAGATATAATAATTTACCAAATATATCAATTAGTAGGCGGTTTCTCAGCAAAATTTGTTTCATCACGTATTAGTCAAAACATATTCTTTCACATGATTGGTGATAAGAGCTTCGATTTCATTTTTTGAGAGGGGGGGGGGGGGGGGTTCCAAAACTGATCTTTACCTTTAAAGTACAAAATAACAAAAAAATCACACCAAAACGTGGTGCACAATTTTTACTTATTGTATTCAGTGCGTCTGACTTATAAAAAATGTTAATTTCATGTTAGAAATTGGCATTTGGCCATCATTTAAAATTTGCAAGTTAACGTGTCTATAGAGGGCGCCAATCTGAATTATGCAAATTTACATGCCATTTGTTATCATACAACATCGTCAATTTTTATTTAGTGATGATCCTAGAAAAAAATCAAGATATTTGACTGACATTTAATGTAGCAAAATACTGTAAACAATTTTGTTATCATTAATTTTGGTAAAAAAGGGTATTTTGGCGGCCATTTTGTGTGACGTCACATATCTCAAATTGCTCAAGGCTGACAGAGTGTCAGCAATCGGATTCTTCAAATTGATGGTCTAAGGAACTATAATAAAAAATAAAAAAAACTATAGACCCTAAAACAAGGTATATCGTGATGGCTGCCGGACTAAGGGTGGTTTATTACTGATTGTGATGTTCGTAAGTGTAATTCGCGGGTACTTTCGACATGTCAGATCAGCGCGCGGTCAACACTACTGCGAGTGACGTCAGTGGTGACGTCAAATCCCGACCTGTATCACGTGACTGTTAGTAAGCTTTTCAGAATTGATCGCTTGTGTTGGCTGAAAAATGCCAATTTCAACACTTAATAACAAAAAAACGGTAAATCAGAGAGTAAAAAAACTTTGATTTATTTCTTCAGTATATATCAAATAATGTATACCCAGCATTTTTTTTAATTTTTGAACACATCAAAATACGAGTAACTCAGCTCTTTAATGCCTCAAAATTAGTATCAAACAAGGTCTAGACATTTTCTAGATTTGGAAATGATTCTGTGGTGTTCTTTGATTTCATTTAAACATGTATATGTTCAGAGCTGCCAACCATTCCGTTTTTCCCGGAATTATTCAGTTTTTTAAACCCAATTACGTTTTTTTTTTTTTTTTTTTTTTTTATACATACCGCACGTCAAACAACTGCCCTAATATGTTATTTTGATCACAAATTCAATAGAAAACTAAGGTTGAAACATACTTGAAGAGAAAAGTATTCTCAAAAAGAAGCATTGGAATTGTGTCGTGCGTAGTTGTAAGTTTTGTTTTAATGAATTCCTTTTTTTTGCTTGAAATTCCTTTTTTTTGCCATCATGATTCCTTTTTTTTGCCATCATGATTCCTTTTTTTGGTCGCACAAGGTTGGCAGCTCTGCATGTTCACCTGTACCTAGTGGTTTTTGTTTTGATTTTGTATCTACATGTTGGTCAATGTTGTGAATTGTTACTGGTCCTGTATGCTTAATTGCTTTTTTGTACTCATAATAAGATTTCAACACATTGCATCCATCTTGGATGTACATCGAGTACTCAACAATTCTATTTTCTCTCCTTGATCCCTGACAACAGACATGCAGGAGTGCTTTGGCCTCTTTGACAAGAGGGGAGATGGAAAGATCGATACAGAGCAACTCGGCGATGTCATGAGAGCCAACGGAGGTAATCCAACTCAGGCTGAAGTCAGGAAACTTCTTCAAGATTTTGATTCTGGTAAGTGATATATCAGTTTGCGGGTTGGTAGTCCATGCATGTAAAGAATGTTTAACCGGTAATGTTTATGTGACCTCCAGCACGTCATTACTTACTAATGAGCTGTCCTCAGAAATTTAAATATGATATTTTCACATTTTGGACTTTAGGACATTTAAGAACGGCAACTCATTATTTGATAATATTATTATGAGGAGGATGATGATGATGACAATGGTGATGGTGGCAATGATGATGATGATATTATGATTTACACAGCATACGTTTCTTTCCTGTATATGAAAAAATTGTATCTTTAGATATTGCAAATTCAATTATTAGTAGGTTTTACACTTTAATCTGCAGCATAGATATAAATGTAAATATGTAGTATTATGTACTCGTGTGTCAAAAACCTGGCTAATGAAAGATGGGAGTTTTCAGTTGTAAGCTATCACTCAAAGGAACTAGACCATATCCCTAGTACTGTTTCTCTAAAAGGGTAGCATAATAATTAACATGTCTTTGCTATGATTGTAACAGGACACAGGGTCCCATTCGAGGAGTTCTTACCAATCATGACAGCAACTATCAAGAAGAAGGAACAGGGCACCCAAGATGAATTCATTGAGGGTCTTAGGGTATTTGACAAGGATGGTAATGGCTTCATCAACTCAGCTGAGCTCCGACATGTCCTCACCAGCCTGGGTAAGAGAAACAGCATTCTTCTGTGAGACCTGGGGGTGTTTCACAAAGTTTCAAAGTCAAACTTTTATCTAATTTGGATTTAAAAATTATGGAAATCCATTGGCATCCTTGAAAATATTTTGTAAAAGTTATTTTAAAAGGCATGTAATGTTGTTTCAAATCAGTCATATTTTCTATTATCATGGGAGATTTCACGTTCTTGATGTGGAATTTATGAAAAGTCTAAAACACTTGAATTTTTGCTTTTGAATATATTTGAATATATTTCAGAATAAGGCTACAAATGGCTCTCCATAATATTTAAGTCCAACTTAGAGATAAGTTCAACTTAGGATCTTTGTGAAACACCCCTAAGATTCTCTACGTCACTTGGTCTTCATATACAGTCAAACCTATTTATTAAGGTCACCCAAGGGAACAGAAAATGTGGACGGTGTAGACAGGTGGCCTTTGTATACAGGTTTTACAATGCAATGAATGCACATTTCTTTCTCATAGGAGACAAAATACATGGCTACTATCGTCAGGTGGCCGTTGTAGAGAGGTTGCCTTTAAGGAAGGTTTGATCGTATAAGAATAGGTTCCATTTTCACTTGGTCTTCATATTAAGTTTGATGGTTTTGACTCTTGAAAACTAAAAATGTCAAGGATAAATTCTCCCGACGATGGTACTGACAAGGGTAATACACATGCGTGTAAATACATGACTGTTGATGCATACTGAAACCAGCAGAATCGCTTCTCCCTTCCTATCACTTGGGAAGCAAAAAGGCTCATATTAACAAAATTTTGAACCAAGGTAATCCAATTCTTGTTGATGAGCCTGTGTGAGATGTGATGCATATCAAACTATCTGGAGAATCGTGCTCATAAACAGAGCATTTGGTTTTAGGTATTAAGGAATCAACAAAATCATTGGAATTGCCATTCACAAGTTGTTGAAGATTACTATAATACCTTCTGCAAACACAAGTTAGAGTGATACCGAGATTTAGTGATGGTGGTGGTGGTGTCTGTATTTTCTTTTGATTCTAAACAGGGATTGTTTAGTTATGCACAGGCTTAAATAATATTTACACAAGGATTTCTCAAATTGGAACCAGAAGGCCGTTAAAGATAAACTTGAGTACTGGTAAAAAAAAGAAAATTATTTCTCACAGAATCAAACGAAACTTACACTGAATGTTCAAGATTACAAATAAATGACACGTGCCAAACAATTTTGGAAGAAAATGTATACTGGCTGAGTAATGAGCATAGAAAGACAAGGAATCAAGGTAGTACCAACCCCGACACCATGCGTGTTGTCCCATACATAGCTTTCTGTGTATGTGCTTGTTACTTTACCAAGACTCGGTCAAATTTATTATGATTTTGATGACTCCAGAACCTTGCAGTGCACACCAATACTTACATGCTACATGATCAACTGTTTCTGATCCTTTCCACACCTTTTCTTTCACAATGCAATCGCATTACCAGTACTAAAGTTTATCTTTAACTCTGTGTACGATCATATGAGTTAACACCCTTTTGGTGCCAAACAGATGAATTGTGCTGTAATTTTGCTTGGTAGCCTGTGAGCAAATAAAGATTGTATGAGCAGAAGTAGGACTGTATTTCACACTGCCTGTTGAACGCACTGTCTCCAAGATGGTGTGGAAAAAAGGATGTGAACTATATGGATTTATGATAATGTATAAAATGCCAAAACAAGAATAAAGAGTAAGATTTTACACACATTTTTGTGGACCCAATATGTTACAGACTATACATAGTGTCAAGATAAAAAGGAAGATCATGTATCCAATCACGCAAATATGTTGGGCTTTTGAATAAAAGTCCAATAGTAGTGATATCGGCCAAATGAGGAAAACAAAACTTGTGTCAATATTATAAATGTACATTGACAATATCATGCATGCGAGAAATATGCACGTGGGTGGGAAATAAAGAAGTAATTCAATCTCTAATTCTCTACTTTAATTTCTAAATAACAGGTGAGAAGATGACCGATGAGGAGGTTGACAATTTGGTATCTGGATGTGAGGATGCTCAAGGTCAAGTCAACTACGAAGGTCAGTATCACAATGTCACGATCCTCTATTCCTCAATGTTATTTTTTATTTGTTTATTTCATTTTTTTTTTACTGATAGGAAATGCAATAACAAAATAATTTGTATTTATGGATGTACATAACTGAAGTAGCCAAGAGTCGCCTTTTAATATTTTTGCAATCAGTACATTAACATTAAATCAAAGAAACTCACAATGTAGCCTGTAATGTTTTCTTTAATTTGACACCTAAAATCTGCCACCCACAGGGTGCTGCACAGTATCAATTTTCTAATTCATGTCAAATTTGCCTTTTCCCAAGTTTTGAATGAAATTGGTAGTCAACGTAGGATTTAGTTAAGCAGTCTCCATTCTAAGAATGCTTTCACACATGATAAAAGCAGCTCCATTCTTCTCAAACTTAGGCAGAGGCAAGTTAGGCATGCTTTTTTGAAAATGGCCAGTGCTAAGTTATCCATTCATTTATTATGACCAAACTTTGGTTGGGATGCATTCAGGGGACGGGACTTCATGTTCTAATGCTGTTGGAGGTCATGTCCTAAGGTCAAAGATCATTTGAGGTTAAATGTAAGTTTTTACCCACAAGACTCTCTTATGACAAGTAACTTTGCATACATTGTTCCAAGTGCAACCAAACTTGGGTCAGGGATGCTCTTTGGCAACATTCATGTACTTACTTGGTCAGAGGTGGATAAGACACATTGCGACTATTACCCCGTTTTTCTAATGTATAGATTCTCCTTCTTTCTCTCTCATTTTAGAATTTGTCAAGATGGTGTACAGCCGCTAAATGGAGATTTACCCCAAAACACGTTCCAACTCCCCCGTACTTCACAACAAACAGCCAGTGCTGGAAGCTTCTACACTCTCTGTTACTTTCAAGGACATGTCTGCAAAACTGATATGATGACAATCTATCCAGTAGTAAAGGTGTCACCATTGGCATGACATTGGAAACAAAGTATCTGTCTCTTCAGAGCCATAGGGGCGTTCAATCTGTGTTAACCCATAGGAGTTAACACCCTTCTGGCTCCAAACAGATGATATTTATAGTACCTATAGATGTGTTTGTTCATCATGTGATAACAAAATAGAAGAAACAAAATGTTTTGACTATTGCTAGGCAAATCTAAGGGCATGACTTGTGAACCATGTTGCCAGCATCTTAACTTTCCATATATTCATCAAGGTATATTTAGGTGTTCCTAGTTGCCTGTCAAAGATCCATGTACTTTAGGTCCTGCCTGTAAAATAACTAAAATTATTAAAGAACACGGGCATTGGAAGAGTATTTATGCCAGTCTGAACAGAATTGCTTGAATTAGCTGCCTACGTACACATATTTAGATATCCAACAGTTCTTGGAATACAACTGCAATTCTGGTAATATTTTTCATTTCACCAATCATCTTAAAAATATGCAACATACAAAGATAAATTACACATTATACAAAGACGATACATGCTAGCAGAAATCTTTTCTGAGGATTAATGATAAAAGTACACATATATGAACAAAATACAAATATATTTTTAAATAATGTGTAACCAATTATAATGATCTTACATTTTAACAGGTGTTAATTTACAATATATGATAGATGCTCTAGTATTACAGACTAATATTCTAAATGATAAAATAGTTCCATTGCTGAAACCTGTAAGTCGATAGTGTATCAATGAAAGAATAATTATAAAAACGACTATCATCTTTTTCTTTCACTCCATAATTGTATCCTTTTATAAAGAATTTTGAAGATCATGAAAAAGGTCTGAAGGGGTAGAGGAAGCTGATTAAGGCTAGATTTTTATTTGTAAAATTGGCAACAATTAGTATCTGTTTGGTGTGTGTTTTTAAGGGAAGGTGAGAGTCTGTTTTCCATTATTTCCAAATTTGTATGTTATATGCATTCCAAGCTAGAAAAAAAAAAGTTTTGTTCGTTCATCTTCATTTGGAGTAGATGTCTAATGTGGAGATCCTCGACTATTTTGCTGGTCTCACAAAGAAGTTAAAAATCTGTTAAGAGAATAGATTTGAGAAAGATGTCTAGAATAATAACGTTTATGGGAAATCAGTCGCATAAAGGAATATGTAAAATATATATATTGAGTAGTGCTTCCGTCTCCGTATGGGTGGACTTTGAAACAAGTATTTATGATATATTTAATGTTGATTCAACATCAACTGCCTGTAGCTTAGTTCTTGTATAGGAAGCGCTTTAATCCACATTTCTTAATACTGTACTGCTTTGAATTAGAGAATACATGTACAGTGTGGTAGTATACATGTTATCCACATTTGTGTAGAGTTACTATTGACCATACTAATACTGGCCCAGTAATACATGTAATCAAATACATGTAATCAGTATTGAAGATAAATTGGTGTTTTAAGTTATTTGTGGTGCGGGGGGAGGGGGGAGATTTTTCTTGGAAACATTTCTCAAAATTTGGATGGTTACCGGTAATTAAAAAAAGAATGATGAAAACAAGTTGGACATGATTTTGTTTATTTACTTGTTTTTTGCATTAATGATTCATGGAAACAATTATATCCCAATCTTGGTAATAATTATCTAATTTTTCTTGCAAACATTTCTCAAAATTTGGATGGTTACCGGTAATTAAAAAAAGAATGATGAAAACAAGTTGGACATGATTTTGTTTATTTACTTGTTTTTTGCATTAATGATTCATGGAAACAATTATATCCCAATCTTGGTAATAATTATCAAATGCCTATAAATATATTTATTAGTTTTAGAACAGTGATTTATGTGTGACATTAATAACAGTCTATACAGGATATTAACAAAATCAAATATGTAATACATATAGATTGTACTCTTTTTTTTTGTACCCAATCGGATTAATACCTTGTGCTAATTTCAATAAAAATAATTGTTATGCTTGTATTGAATGTATCAAAATGTTGTTTTATTTGGTCACATCTATAATTTCTTCTCGTATGATATACAATGTAGATATATGTGGTGAAGTGGATTTTATTTGAATTTCCAAATCCAAATCCCCCCCCCCCCAAAAAAAAATCAACAAATCAACAAATGTCATAAGGATCCCAATGTAAGATTGAGAGATATTTTGGGTGTCAAAGGAGAGATCCCCCCCCCCTGATTTGCAAAATCTGTGCTTCAGGCAATTAAAAATTAAGAAAGAATCCATTGTATTTTTTGTCAAGCGGATTAGTTCTGGTAAAGATTTGCTTGATTATTAACTAGAATTGTAAGTAAGAGAAAATAATAATAATAAAATGAAAGAGAGAGAGAGCAAGCTGAAATAAGGTATATAAATGCTAGAGAAAAAGAGAGCGGAAAGGCCGAGTGTCTGAGAGAAGAAAGAGGGAGGAAAGAAAGAGAACTGTGGGCAATTAGAAGCAATAGGGTAGTTTCAAGAGAGAGAGAGAAAGAAAGGGGGTTATAATAGTAAGGGGAATAGCTATAGAGGGAGAAAGAAAGGAAGGTAATAAACATGCCTAAAACATATTTATCTCAAATTGAAAACTAAAATGATCGGTAGTCCGGTCGCAGATTTCGTTCAGACATGACTGGTATGTCAAGTTATAATATGTACTCGTTAACCCCAAAACATGTCAATAGGTTTCAATCGATACTTAAAGTCATGCGGTGGCAATTTCCTTAATTCTGGAAGCATAAGATAGTAGGAACGCATCGGGAACGATTATTGTAATGGCTTGATAATTTTGATATCAAGAACAACGAATCCGGAGGTTCTCTATCATTTCCAATGTCAAGGTGAAACAAGACAAAGTGAAACGCAAGCTTTTATGTTATATAGGATTTTCACTATAGCGAAGGACCGAATATATGTAAAAGCAGTATGATGGGATAATTACTAAACCAGAAACCCCTGTCTCTCGTATGACACCGGCTGTAATGCAGACATCCGCCCCAAAACCTGATGCGGACGTCTGAGAGAAAATAGTTATATTTTATGCACGACCAAAATTCACGGGCAGCACAGCAGTCATCAGGGACGTGAATGAAATAGCCATCCAGCTCGAGCTTAAACTATAAAGGAAAGGCGAGGACATTAACCGCATATACAGGCATTGCCGTGCTTTGTGCATGGGCATCCTTTTAGCTTTCTGGCCGCGCAAACAGGAGCGGAATGGATGCATGCTGGATCCCTCCACGCAACACTTTGTGATCTCATACAACAATGACCGTGCGTGCGCGTCGTATACCCCGCCCGCATATCATTATGAAAATTACTTCTCCCTGGATGACAGCTAAACACTACTTGCGCACATACATGGAGCAATTGCTGTATAATCAACAACCCCCTTTTTGTTGAGCTATTTTTGGACCACGGGCTAGTGGATGTGCTCTTATACTTTCCTCGAGGAGATATTATTGTGATGCTCTATTTGCACTGCACCTAGAACTAGTGGTTTGGCAAACATTTAAGAGTGGAAAAGGCATGTTTTACATCATAGGATATACCACTGCGTTCAGAGAATAAGTATATAGAATTCGGATTGTGAGCTTCAAATCTTAAATTTCCCCTGATAGTCCAATTATCGACGAATCTCTATCATCACAAATATCGATCAGATCGGACATAACCTCTGGTTGGACGAAGAATATTTTGTAAATTCACACGCCTTGCCTGGACACTTCATAGCGTTACACCTAAAATCAAAGTGAAAATTGGCGCCACGGAAGATTCTGCCGACAACATTTTGTAGAAGGTAAGTCATTAATGTTACTTCGCTTTCCCCTGCGAGGGGATTTTATAGAACATTTTGCTGATGTATTTCACTGATTCACAATTCAATATGATATATAACGATGCTGTAAACTAACTGCAAAAATATAAGGTAGATATAGCTGGACTATGTTTATTAGTATTGAGCTGTTTTAGTAGACAGATAATACCCAAAAAAAGAGTCAGTTCCTGATGTAAACATCGTTCATATTCCCCAAACACACTCGCATTCATGTACACAAGCACGTTCGTGATCAGTTTATTATTTGAATTCAGAGGCTTTCGACAAATCAAGGAGCTGCAAACACAGTCTTCTTGTATCTATTCTTGGCGCACGCGCTGGTGTGAACAGTATATTCATATTTAATGCAGTTAGGATTTTTATTTGTACAGCTTCTTGCAGCGAACTATAAGTCTTTGTCTTGGACAGATAACATCAATCCCATCTGTGCATGTTATATTAACATTTTTTGTAAATAATATGTTCTACTATCAGTTTTCGAATCATGACTTGTGCAAGGTTATCACGATTGAATATCTAAATGTTATAGGACCTGTATCATTCCAAGAAAATGAAGCAAAAAGGAAAGGCACCGTTGCCATAGTAACGATCTAACTATATCCAAGATGACATCGTTATTTCTTTGTGTTTGTTTTACCCTGTCTTTATTTGTTTTGTAGGTTCGCCAAAGGGCAATAGTCAATATGATTTACCCCTTCACGTTAACTCGCAGCTATTTGAATGATATTAGTATTGACTTGTGTATTTTATTTATTAACGATCATGGTTGTTCGTTGTTGTTTTTTAAATTTAATTAATCTTCTTCCTTCATAGAATATTGCCTTTTTCTTTCCATGAAATGTGGGGTTTTGTGATATTACGCAAATAAACTTGTATTTTGTACAATAATAATTGATGTCATGTTCGCATTATTAAAATATTCAGTGACGTACATGGATCTTTCTTTGTTGTGATTATTTTCAGTTTTTCATTAAATTGAGGAAAGATACAAAATCACAGACTCCTTTATCCTTTTTTATACGTTTATGTTGCAATCATATAGCCTGAACTTAAAATTAACATTATTATTGGCGGAAAATGTTTACGTAATGTACATTTATTTTTATATATTTTTTTATAATTGAAATGTTAAAAAAGTAAAAGATAGGCATACATTTGAATGTGGGATGTGTATGACATTGTTTGATGTGAATAATACACGCGTTCATGCAAGCATGTATTTTTTACTGATTCCAATGCTTGTTTTTCTATTACCCCCTCCTCTCTCTCTCTCTGACTTAAACCGACCCTTTTCCCTAGTTCAGTCTCTGGCAAATTAGAACCAGTGAAAACATCGGAAATATAACTTGTCACCTACACAACATGCGAATTACCGTTATTATAAATCACCTCTCGGGCTGCGCTTAATATTTCATTAGCTTTTGCTTGACACAACGAGGGCTTCCTTGCCTTGTGCCTTGCTGAGGAAGCTCAAGGCGCCTTTTAACAACGTCTTTCCGCCGCCACAGTCACCATGAGGCAAGGCAAGTCATCTCGGGAAGTGTCAACTAGCTAGGCATGTTTAACTCTCGTATTCTGCAGCTAGCTATACAGTGAGAGCGAGCGATATACAAGCATGACAGAGCTGTAGCTATATAGGCAAAGCCAATGCGTGATGTCTTTTGCGCATCTGTGGTTAACACTAGCTGTGTCCACTTTGCCAAACAAGGGTGTCGTGGTTTGGAAAATGGCGCCTCTACATTTTTGTATCACCATCAGTGTAGTAAAATACAAGTATGAATAATTAGTTTGCACCTAACATGGTTTTGATTGAGATGTTCTTTGTTATTGGCATTTCACTCATTTATAGGCTACTGAATATAACCTGTTCGGGTATATACCTCTAGGAATTGTTTTATGGTATTATAATTTTTGCAGAAACCCTAATCTTAACCCCACGTCGAAACACAATGAAGATAGGCCCTTAATTAAGCATGCTCATATAATTTCTAAATCAAACACAGTGCAGTGAAACTAGTCTTTAAAAATATCCTTTTGTTTGATAGGCTTCTTGAGATGCGTGTCATCAATGTCAATGCCCACCTGCTTTATGGTAAACTGACCTTTCAGGGGCGGATCTAGCTTTTTGCTAAGGGGGGGTTTGACCAAAATAATGACGATGCGGAGCATCGTCCACGAGCCGCGAAGCGGCGAGCCGATTTTTTCGGGGGTGTTTATTTGAACCCCGTAAGTGATGTTTTCCTGGCATCTATTAACACAATGGAGACCATAAAAAAGCAGTGCATGATAACGTCTTTTTAAATTAAGTAACAGTTTAATACACAGTTGTATCCAGAGTTATCATGTGTTTGGTTAAGTTACCAGATGAGTTGAATATCTTCTCACAATATTTGCACTTGAAAGGGTTTCTCTCCAGCGTGCGTTCTTTTTTCTTTTTTTTGGGGCCGCCCAAGGGGGGGTTTAAACCCCCTAACCCCCCCCCCCCCGTAGATCCGCGCCTGCCTTTCAGTGGACTGCCTTGCGAAACTATAATCTTATGCAGGCAAAGAAACTAAAAGAAGACTGGCTCACGAGATGCAATATTCTAAGGAGCATCTTGACGCTCATGCAAGGCCGAAAACTATCAGAAAAATTATTTGTCCGTTTAGAAAGCTGGACAGAGTGAGGAATATAATTGTGTCATTCCCGAACATATGCTTATGACCAATTCAATTTCATTAGGATTAGTAATTGAGCTGATTCATTGTCAGAGTAATGAACTTGATTTGGACGCAGTCTCACATACTGGCTCACTGTATATTACCGAATTAATTTCACCAGTCTAAAAATGTGTTCATATTTTTCTTACACTACATTCACCCTTTTAACCATGACTTTTTATCAACACTATATGTTTACACAGTCTGGATAGATATAATAATTTACCAAATATATCAATTAGTGGCGGTTTCCCGGCAAAATTTGTATCATCACATATTAGTGAAAACATATTCTTTCGCATGATTGGTAATGAGAGCTTCCATTTCATTTGTTGAGAGGGGGCGTTTCCAAAACTGCTCTATACCTTAAAGTTTAACCCTTTTGGACAGAAGATTCTCACTGTGTACTACACATACTGTGTTCACATTATAAGTACCACTGCATGTCCACACAATTTTCATACTATAGTATATATTCACGTTTGAAAGTACGTTCACATTGTGTTCACATTGCGTTCACACATTACTGTCATTGTGTTTACACAGTGCTACTTTGTTAATCAATTTCTTCACACTGTGTTTACAGTGTGTTTTCGATTCCCACTGTCAGTCTGTTTCCTCACATTTCCACACTGTGTTCATGTTAAAATTGTGTTTACAGTGTTTTCAAAACAAGCGACACTGTTTCCTACAGGGAATATAAGAGATGTCGTTCAGACACAAGTCATCTATAAACAAAAAATTAAATACGATTAAGTCGCTGAATGCCCAAACACATTAGATGAAAATGATTATGACAAATTATCTCCATTACCAGGTTAAACGAATTAATGTTCACTTTGCACATGACTATACTGATGAGCCTGACGATGTTAGTGTTACCATATCACTTTGCTATCAGTCATCGTAATTGGAAATACAATTTCTATGCGCTCCTTATTATTATACACAAAATGCGAATAGTGCCTACTCTCCGATTGACTATCACTCCGGCCTCCAATCTGAAAGACAAGAAAAAGGGGAATGATGTCAGTCAATCAGAGTAAAACTTTGATTACTTGGGTTTGAAAAGAGAATATAAAATTATTGTTTGCCCGACATGAATGTAGCGATGGAGGAAACAAACATTAATTAAAATTGTGTTCTCCTTATGGGACTACTTTCTTGCAAAATAATGCCATAACTTGAGGGTCATAAAGGACATAATGATTGCTTCTAGGTGCTGATGTACAACCTTGCTAATAGGAAGAGTCGTAGTATGTTAGTGAAACAGTATCATACGAGGCAAATCTTTATGTGTTTATTTCAGGCCTACTGCTGCTGACACTTGACAATACAGAGGAAAACACAAAACAGTGATTGGCGCAACTTGCAGGCTACAAAATATTCGAACAATACCCAATACTCAAATATGATACGATTGCGAAATATTTGAAACCGAATTCAATTAGCGCTTGCACAACATTCATAATATCAAATTCCCTTTCTTTCACATTTCGTTTTTTCATATTCACGGTCTACTTTTGGTAGATCGACTTATGTGCCACACATTCTCTCTCTCTCTCTCTCTCTCTAACAATTTTTTTCTTTTTACCATATCTTGTATTGTCTCCCTGCCTCCCTACATCTAAGTCGACGCCCTTCTGGCTCTATAGTTAAAGAGAAGGCTTACCACAATAACATTTGATGTCAAACGAATTTTCCAATTTTTTTTTATAGAAAGGTCTGTGTGCCCCCAAAGAGTATATGTTTCAATTTTTTCCATCAATGCTTATCATTTCTGATTTCAAATACTGCAAAAGACTTTTCTTCAAGATCTCCACTTCTCTCTCCCTCTCTGTTTCTCAGATTTATAGAATTGTTCGTCGTGTGAATTCTTTAAAATGTAGGGAATTTTCAGAACCAATCAGCAATGATAAGAAAACACTAAAAGATTTGAGAGAAATCCTCTAAACAACTTTGGTATTCCTGAGTATTGCATGTTGGTGAAAATTGTAATAAAAGAAAGATACAAGTTTCCGAATTTATTCTTTGCAATTTAGTGGATGTAAGTTTTCTTCCACATTTTCCATGGTCGGTATATAAAGAAGCAACGTCAAAATATTCTAGGCAATATAATATACACCCAAAGTAGAGGAAAAAACAACGAAGTACTTCATCCATTATGCAAGAACCTTCTGAATTTTGTGTGTATTCATTTTCAAAATGGCAATATCTCCGAAGAAATCAGCCTTATCTTCACGTTCTTGACAAATTACATTTTGTCCAACCGCACGATTTGACACTTGTTTTGGATACGGTGTGCCTGGTTACATAATCTGTTAATTTATTTATTCATCTATTCTAAATTAGTTCTTTATACAAATTATCTCTTTAGTACATACAAAAGTGCTTGGGAAGAGAGCCGACATAATGTTGTTCTCATCATTACTGTCACTATAATTATAGACAGCATAATCTTTCTCCGAAGTCATGTCATATTCAAGTATAATCAATATTGGTTACTTAAATAACGGTTGATTACATAATACATTTGATATCATAAAAATAATGCCTCAAGTTAGTTTGCCCATCACATTATAATGCTTTTGAAAGGTTGATATAGGAGAAAAAAAGCGAACAGAAGAAAAAAATTAACCTATGCTATATGGAAATGGATACTGATAGAAGCGAATTTATTTACTATGATCAAAAACACACACTATGTGTGTACTTTTTCTTGATGATGTAGTATTAATTAATTAAAAGATATGATTACAGAATGTAGGTCTATGTTTATCTACTCAGGTTAATGTTGTTTGGCTAAAGACAGGATCTGATAAACTTCTGTTTGGACCCAGAAGGGCGATAACTTATATACTGTAACCAGGGGCGCGGGGCGTCTTACAGATGGGGAGGCACCAACAGAACAGGACACTTTCTGGGAAAAGGGGCACCTACAAAGGGAAACCTCAAAGCGCAAAAAATACCTTTTTTGAGACATTGGTATATACCCAAACATCCTTATGATTGTGATTTCATTATCAGGGGTGATATCAATATTTGTTTCTCTCTTTACATGGTGCAACATACTTTGCAGTTGGGTGTGATGGTTTGAATATTTAAACAATTTAAGATTTCTGAGGTCGCGGTGCGAAAAATTACATCTTTTAAAGAGGGAAAACTCAATCCTAATCATGAAAGACTGAAAAGACCTTTAATTATAAACAAAATTATAGTTACTCACAATGCGAGCGAGCGAAGCAAGCAAGCTTTGGATGAAATTGAAGAAAAAGTAGTTGTTATCGCTTTAATTTATAACACTTGTTATAAAAGAAAAGGAGCACGTGGAAATATAAAAATCGGAATTATCAGGGGTAAAAAAGAGGCGCTACTCGCACCTGATAAGGGGCACTCTCCAGAGTTGAAAAGGGGCACTTATTACTATGGGTACCTCTCAAATTTTAATATAGGTACTCACCGTAGATGAAAAGAGTCACTCCTAAACTGTTAAAAATAAAAATGGACACCTCGTAGATTTGAAAAGAGACAATTGTAAAAAGTAAAGGGGCACTTATCAGAGGTGGTAAGGGGCATTTCTAGTAGCTGAAAGGGGTGCTCATCTTAGATGAATAGGGGTACTTGTGAGCATGGAAAGGGGTACTTATTACAAAGGAAAATGGGCACTTGTCGAAAGAAAAGGGACACATATGATATTTTAATGGAGACATTTGTCAAACTTGTGAGAAGGGGCATTTATGAGGAAGGGAAGTGGCTATTATTTAAAAAGAAAAGGGGTATGTATCAGAAAGACAAGGGGGCACGTGTTAAAACAAAATAGGGCAATTGTGTGAGCTGAGAAGGGGCACTCATCAAAGATAAATAGGGACACTTATAAGCAGGGAAAAGGGCAGTTATTACAAAAGGGCACTTTTTAAAGTAAAATGGGCACCTCTCAGATTTTAATAGGGGCAATTATCCCCGATGAAGGGGGCACTTATCAAAGGTGGAAAGAGGCACTTATAAGAATGAGGAACGGGCACCTATTATAAATAAAAAAGGGGGCACTTATCTGAAGTAAAAGGGGGCACCTTTCCTAAGTAAAAAGTGGAACTTTAGGGGTATTTGAAAAGTGTGGGGGCACTCTGTCCCCTGCTCCTGGCTCCGCCGCCTCTGACTGTGATACAGAGTTAATGTTTTTTCTGAATCTGAACAGACGGGTCCCTTGAAATTTTCAGAGATTTTATTGAGTTTGGAATTTCTGATAACATGCAGTGATTTGTATTTTTCTTCGAGCAAATACGATGCATTTTTCATCAACAAAATTCTGGTATCTGCATGAGGCACTTCATTTTTTACTGTTCTAGAAAATATTAAATGATTATTTGGTGGACACATTGACAGATCGCGGAGGATGTAGAAAGGGGGTGGACCTGCCCCCTGCTAAATCCCAATCTCGCATACTTTAGGGAAGTTAATACAAAATAATATGCCTCTATAATATATATCATTGTGCCCCCCGCCAGTAGCATTTTTGGCTCGAGACTGGCAATTTCAATTTGGTAGCAACATATTATTGCTCCTAAGTGGTCGTATAATGCGGCAGAAACACAACACCATACATGATACAAAATAACGGCTTTCTTTTGTTGTCATCTTCTGTATCGAATATTTTTAATGAGTTTTTCGTGAGGACCGCCATGCATTAAAACAAGTATTTTTCGTGCTTTATTAAAAAAAAATGTTGGATCTATTCATACCATGTTTACCCTGTATGTATTCTAATTTTTCTTGAATAAAGAAGTGATATAATTATACAAAAAAATACAAAGTATAATTTTCTTTCCACTCCCAAAGATTTTCCTATCAATTACAAATTACCGTTGTCCAGTAAGGTCCACCGTTGCAGGCGACCAATGATTACATTCAGTTCAGGGAGGATTGATCTAAGGTATTTTCGCACTAACCAATTAATAAAACAGTGAAATGAAATACCTTGTTGAAATACGGGTGTGCTATCAATTTGCAATTATTCTGTTTATAGTCAACGACGAAGGAATACTTGCGATGATCGAAATTTATAGTACTAAAAGCAAGTGCTCTCTCAAAATACATGGTTTACAAAATGAAATGGAAGGAGAATGGGGAGAGACTACTAGAGAAAGAGGGGAAAGGGACAGATGGAAAATGGAAAGGCCTATACAAAATTAAAAAGAAACTAGTGGATATAGAACAGGATTTTCAAAATAATAAAGTAGAAAAGAATAAATTATGCTGCAAGGGAAGATTATGCTGGGAAGAAAAGGAGAGAGTGCGGTTGGTTGAAAGTGAAAGAGCGATTGAGATGAGAAACAAATCGATTCCTCCATCTTTCTCGCTTATCAATCGCTAATGCTGCCCTCTATCTCCTCAATGAGTGAGTTCTGTCAGTGGGATCATTCCCTGCAAGACGATGACACAATAAAAGTACATGTAGGTCTTACCAGGGCTTGTTAGTTTAAAGTCTTACATCTCTCAAGCATGAAAGCAGTACACGTTTTTTTTAGTGCCCCTGTTTTAACATAATAATGTTAATAAATTGCTTTATTAATGCGTGCTATGACAATCATGTAAAAAACGGGCTTGAAAATCGTTGCATATAACATCTTGTTTTTATGGAAAATGTAGGTAGTGGTAAAACTCTGCCCTAAAATATTTACAAATATGAAATGGTAGGCCTACATTCCCAAACCTCTGTACAGGAAATTCATAAGCTGGCGAGTGTTCAGAAAAAACACACATAACTGTTCTTTATTGCACAGTGCAGTGAGAATAAAGAGTCCTTGAAATCTATACTACTCTTAACTATCGTAATGGAAATGACGCTTCATGAATACTATATCCTCATTATTTTCAATGCATACAATTCTGCAGCTACCCCGAATTATTAAAGTCTCGTCGGTAAAAAGAAGAAAGAAAGACAGAAATGGAAATGGAAATGAAAAATGAGGAGTTGTGACGGTTGAAATCATGATTACAATGTAGAATGAGCAAGAATGTGCATGTATTCGTTCTCTTTTATAACAGCCAATGTAGATGGAAGTTCCATCAATAATGATTACAATCATCATGAAATATATAGGTCTACTGTTTCAGCTTCCATTTGTCAATCCCTATATAATTATCTAGAATCTAGATTATGATCAATTTTTGCAAAGTCTTCCCCCAACTTTTTGGGAAGCTAGGAAACATAACATGGAGTTATCCCATTTTACAAATCATGATTTACCTCACTGGACTTTTGCTAAATCCTCAAATATTGCTCGAAACTTGGCCAGAAGCCAATCCTCTTTCTCAAAATCAAATTTCCTCCCCGGTGGCAAAAGAGGAGGAAACCTGAGAAATATTGCCATGCCAACCAGTTCCTACAAAACCACCCTTTCAAAAATATGATAGTCTCTGTTTCAGATATCTGATTCAGAATTGGAATAATACAAACTTTGACGATCATAAATATAATTGAGAACATTTGAGCATATTAGTCGTATTATGATCCGAAAAAACACGTTTATATATCCATGAAACCAGACCTTTTCTTTTGCATTGGTTTACTTGAATACTTGAAGAACATATCAATGATGCGGCCAGGGCAATTTTTATTGACTAATTTCTTTCAATAATAATTATTTGTGTTTAAAAAAATTGTCCATGCTATCGAAGTTTTCCCATCATATTTGATTATTTTTCGAAATAATGTGAAGACAGATAAGTCAGAATGGCTACACACCCCTACAAAACGAAATCATGAAAGCAACCAACAACAACAAAAAAGGGGGAAAAAAAAAAGAAGAAAGAGAGCCAGCATGGAAGGCAGAAAAGAAAAAGAAAAATATAAGACCCAATGGCGATATAAAATCGCGAATTGGTCAATTGTATCTTATGTATAAGATCAAAGGTTTATCATCTAGGAATAGTTCAAATTTCAAATTAGTTCAAAGTTCAAATTACTCGTTATTTAATTTCTCATGTGACATAGACATATCTTTGATAATACATGAATGTTGATGAAGTTGAGATTTTCTTTTTGAAGACCAGCCAATCAGCATCATACAATATTTTCTGACTAAAAATGTGAAAGCATGAAGATGCATTTCACCATTTCCGACTATATTCTAACCAAAATACGCATTTCATCTTGCATGAAAAAGAATCGGCGAGAAGAAAAGGGAAAGAGAGAATCAGAGAGAGAGAGAGAGAGAGAGAGAAAGAGATACTCCTTTCACATCATATCTGTCCCGAGGGTCAATCCTCTTTCTGAAAGGCTGGCCCTCCATGTATTGCACGCTGAGAATGACACTATGCTGGATGGAAAGGCTCCATTTCGTCTCTTTTCTCTCGTATTCTAATGTCATCTGAGAGTGCCCTCCTCATCATTGATTGAACGAGGTTAGGAAACCAGAGCAAACTCAATGGTAATCAATACATTGCACCCCAAAACTCCTAAGACACAATAAGGTATGATATCCCCACATCACATTCATCCTGATTATAATGGTGATATTATTGACAATGGCAATAATAATTTTCATAAATTTCTTACATACTAGCGATGATGAAACTCCCGGTAAGTGAGACAAAGAATATTTAAAAAATAAGATGAGATGTATCATCTTTTCAGAACCATCTCGTATCATGTACAAGTCTGAAACTAGAGATAATATCGGATAAACAACTTAAGAAAGCGTACAAATTAAGAGTAAATATACACGTATAATTATAGACCGTCACTTAGAAAAAGAAGTGAGTGTGAAAGAGAGAGATAGAGAGAGAGAGAGAGAGAGAGAAGGAGGGAGAGAGAGAGAGAGAGAGAAGGAGGGAGAGGGAGAGAGAGAGAGGGGGAGGGAGAGAGAGAGAGAGAGAGAGAGAGAGAGAGAGAGAGAGAGAGAGAGAAGGTGCATGCATGGGGGTGACGGATAGTAATTGATACAAATTAGTTACGAAATATCCATAAGCCTGAATTTCGCACCATATCCCCCTTTTCCATCAGCCGCTTTCACAACAAGGGCCGCATGAAATGAATGATTAACCCAAGCCACTCGCATCAGGCGCGCCGGAAGCAGTTTGGGATTGGGGGGGCAAACATTCCAGGGGGCTCACCTTCCAGGGGCAGTGACGTAATGAGAAAAAACGTTCGGAAGGGGGGGGGCAGACGAAAAATCTGCATCACCACCAGTCTAACACGTTACTTGCAGGTCCCGCGGAACGTTTTTCAAAGTGGAGTATTAACGATCAGGTAGAGCGTAAATTGGCGTGGGGTCCAGGGCATGAGCCTCGGCAGGGGGTCAAGGGGCTGAGCCCCCGGAAGCTCAGGGGTTTTAGGTATTTAATTACGGTCAGATGAGCATCCAGGGGCCCGCCTTAAGGCCCTTGTTGGGGTCCAGGGGGCAGAGCCCCTGAAAGCTCAGGGGTTTTAGGTATTTAATTACGGTCAGATGAGCACGCAGGGGCCCGCCTTAGGGCCCTTGTTGGGGTCCAGGGGGCAGAGCCCCCGGAAGCTCAGGGGTTTTAGGTATTTAATTACGGTCAGATGAGCACCCAGGGGCCCGCCTTAGGGCCCTTGGTGGGGTCCAGGGGGCAGAGCCCCTGAAAGCTCAGGGGTTTTAGGTATTTAATTACGGTCAGATGAGCATCCAGGGGCCCGCCTTAAGGCCCTTGTTGGGGTCCAGGGGGCAGAGCCCCCGGAAGCTCAGGGGTTTTAGGTATTTAATTACGGTCAGATGAGCACCCAGGGGCCCGCCTTAGGGCCCTTGGTGGGGTCCAGGGGGCAGAGCCCCTGAAAGCTCAGGGGTTTTAGGTATTTAATTACGGTCAGATGAGCATCCGGGGGACCGCCTTAGGGCCCTTGGTGGGGTCCGGGGGCGGAGCCCCCGTGAGCTCTGGGGTTTTAGGCATTTAATTACGGTCAGATGAGCATGTTTTATACCTTATTTGTGACATTGGCAGGTCACTTATTTTTTCTCTCCGTCTTTCTTTCTTTTTCTCTTTAACAAACTTTTTCAAAAAGTGAGGGGAGGGGGGTGGGGGGGGGGGGGGGGGGTCGAGCCCAGCCACTTTGCAGACCATGACATAAAGCCTTCTAAATAAGCGTATTTTTCGTCCGACTGTAATTTGGGAATTTCTTATTTGCCAACAAACGCATAAAAAGGTGTGACTTACAAAAAAAATGGAGAAAAATTACCGGAAAATCATGTCATAACAGCAACATTTGTAAA
The DNA here is from genome assembly GCA_035222895.1 of Strongylocentrotus droebachiensis. Taxonomy (NCBI): domain Eukaryota; kingdom Metazoa; phylum Echinodermata; class Echinoidea; order Camarodonta; family Strongylocentrotidae; genus Strongylocentrotus; species Strongylocentrotus droebachiensis. The sequence goes on along the minus strand of JAVYIG010000537.1, from coordinate 108,176 downwards.
TCACTGGTATTGAATAAGAAATACACCCCCCCCCCCCCATCATTACGCCAGCGTTCAGGGGCTCATGTCTTCTCACCCCTATAACAAAAAAAAACAGACACGTTTTCCCATTCTCGCACGATATGTCAACGATATGCGCGTATCGCTTTTATACAGACCTCCATTGATCAATACCGTATAGGTGGCATGCGCAATGTTTAAGAAATTAAATTCCTGTGAACTTTCCTTTTCTTTGAATGGAATTATTATGTGATTTAATTCAGGTTTTTATTATTGTTATGTTCTTTTGGGTTAAAAATACAAACCATGTTTACTTCTTTACTGCTTCTTTTTTTTTTTTTTGGAGGGGGGGGGGGCGTTTTGGGGGGGCAAAAATGCGTTTTGCCCCCCCACTTTTTTGATTGGGGGGGCAGCTGCCCCCCCTGCCCCCCCACTTCCGGCGCCTATGACTCGCATCATCAACACGAGAGAGTCATCATACGACATCTTAATTGCAGCATACGTAATGAGCAGCTCTGCAGACAATGGCAAACATAACTAATTCAAAACGCAAAACCGACATACATAATTCATCTACCGTGCACACCGCTATTGTTCTCAGCGTATGCTCGCAAACGCTGTCACTTGTCAGATATCTGTATAAGTGCACATTCAAACAATGGTATTGGCTTTCAACGACCCAGCATGAATAATTGCAAAACCCTTAATGCAGATCATTCCATTTTCAAATATATTGGTTTTATCATTGTCGGTTTTAAGGAGAAGAATTGATATAAATTATGTATACTGCTGCTAATTTCATTTGAACAAAGAGAAAATGTATCAATGCTTTGTGGTAGTTCATGTGCATTTCAAAGATATTAATAGATTAATGTAAAGTAAGACGCTCGTCCTGCAGTATCAACATTAAAAACGCTTTTTATATAGAAGTATAATGTGCGATATTATGTATTGATTCTAAAGCCTTTCCATTCGGGAATAATATTTAAAGAAATGTAAACAAAATTGTTCATCGTTCACGAGACAAATCTTGCAAAGTTATCAAGTCGAATAATTTTACTGAAATGTAAATTTCATCGGCCTATTCCCTTATTCCATTCTTAGAAAAAAATAGACATGTTATAAAATCACTCATAATGTCGAGTTCTATGTCTGTTTCAGCAGACTAACAGATCACAACTTAAATGCATGAATTCACTGCAGAATACTTTGCCAGAGGGAGACCCTGAGTGAAGAGAAAGAGAAAGAGAGTGAGGGTTCCCCTTGTTCGCGCGCCCCGGCCGTCAGAATCTATTTTCTTCACTCTCTCGTTCTCCTCTTGGCTTTCGTTGTTCACACACAAGCCATACATTTCCGTAATGTTCGACAAAACCTCGCGATTTGAAGACTAGCTTGTCATGCTTGTTGCGCTCTCGTGCCACAAATTAAGCATTCAAATGAGATTGGAGACCGGTGTACGATGCATGAAGCACCACCAACCAACCGGTGTCGTCAGATAAGGCCGTGATCGTAAGCTCACCAGCAACCAACCGCGAGTTGGTCGAGTTATGATACTGTCATCATATGGAAGCATAATCGCATACTTCCAACCAAATAATAATTATCTTCCCACTCCTAAATCTCGTCTTGCACCATTTTGATCCATTTTGACATTTTGACGTTTATCTCGATCCTGTTCGGCCTGCAAGTTCGCCCATGCAGGTTAACCAAGGAACACGTCTAAGGCTGTGATCTCGAATATTCGCATGGTTGTCGAACTCAGACGGAAAGTGTTGTAGGAGTGAGGTATATACAAGTCATTGAGGCTTGGTTCGCTGGACTACTCCGGACGATACACTCCAAACCGAACCGCATCTCGCTTTTCACTTTGGTGAGGATTCCTTCAGCATCATCAAATATCCAGCCAGGCATCTCATCCATCACCATCTCAACTCCCCCGAGACCAGACGAGCCATCTGAAGGAGACAATTCCAACACTTCTACAGGTGAGTGTATAATTATGTCGTGAACATGGTCATGTTATTGTAAATTAGGTTGCATTAACCATGAATCTATAAATATGCTCCGAGATTCGTTTTCTTTTTCTTCTTCATTTCTTATTTATACAGTATAGAGTAGAGTGTGGTTGTTATTTTACCTGACTATTAAGAAAGCATAAATGTTTGTACCATTGTGAATATACATAGGCCTCAGAGGTCTAAGAATATGATTCCTTTTGAAAGTCATACTGAAGGTGATTATCATCTTTTGTGGCAGCCAGCCATGAAAAGGTTCTACATGCATGCATAATCATATTGGCATGATGCCCCACAACTATATATATATGTATATCTTGATACTATGTTCTTGTTATGTTTTTCATATGGGGATACTTGTAACTTTAAATTACCTGTGCCTCATTTTGCTATGAAACTATGAACTGAATGTATTAAGATATTAAAATTTGAACTGTAAGCCTAACTCTGAATTAGACTAATTCTGAGTTACTTTGAGTGGATTATGGATCAATGCACTCAAAGTAAGGATGATGCCATTATTACTTTAAACAGACACTCATATTCTTGGGTTTATGACTACAGTCTGATTCTTCATTTAGAGAGAAAATAATGTGTAAATGTCAAGGTGCATTTGCATTAAGTCAGTTAATATCATAATTCAATGTTCTCAGAGGCAATTAATATGCCTGTCTTAAAGACTTGTTATCGTAGAGACATAATGGGCACCCATCCTGTTTTCAAATGTGCTCCAAAATGTCAAGGCTAGAAACCTGGCTGATTAAACCACAGACAGATTAGCCTAGATCTCAAACATGAAAACATTTTTTTGTTCTGTTTGTGAATTAAGCAAAGCAGACAGAATAATTAAAATACATAAATGAAAGAAAATAAACAGGTAGGCAGTTATTGTATAGTTTTTAATATGCAATTGTTTCTAAATGCTTTTCATTTTTAAAATGAAACAACTTATGGGAAAAAACTTTAAAATATTACCATGATGGGGTCAAGAACATATAAAATATGGTGCATAATAAGACTACAGCACAATGGAAAACATTATATCCAAGTACGTAATATTTTTACATTCAAATAACGTTAATATTTGTACATTCAAATAACGTTAATTTGACAGAGGGAATTCAAAATCAGAGGAGCACTGTAAATATAATCTGATGATATTCTTGCAAAATCAATATGAAATATTTTTGGTGTATATTATGCCAGACAATGCATACACAACGTTATAATGTAGCCACGCTTAGAATGATGCTTTACCCTGATTGCTTTCATCAGGAAACAAGTCATTAACATATTGGTAGCTAGCCTTTAATCACACACCCAAGCCTGCTTAATTAAAATGGCCCTGATGTTATTTTGTAAATGCAAAACCCTATTGATCCTCATCAACCCGATGCCTAGGCTTGCATGCTGCTGCCCCAATGGGTACTGGTATATTGATTGGGGAACTATCTATAGCCATGTTTCAGTGTTTCCACTTTCATCTCATGCTCCCCCTCTCTCTTTCTCTCTCTCTCTCTCTAATCCTTTTCTCCCTCTGTCCCCACCCATCTCTTTTATATCTTTGTCCTCTTTCTCTCACTCTCTCTCTCTATCTCCCCCTGACTTTCCTTATACCACCTTCTCTTCCCCCTTCTCTCTTTCTAAGTCTCTCTCCCTTGTACATTCTCATCCTCTCCCTTTTCTCCTCTCAATCCCTCACTCCATCCTCTATTTCTCTCCCCTTTGTCCTCTTCTCTACCTTTCTTCCCCTGTCTCCTTTCTATCCATGTATGTATTGTCTCATCATTCACATCTCTCCACTTCTATTCATGTCACTGTCTGCTTCTTATTGTACTCTGCAGTGGCACACAAGGGATTTAAAAGATTTAAAACAATAAACTGTTAAGTTTCTTAGGATTTAAATAGTTTGCCTAAAAAGTGACCGCATATACTATAATTTGTACGGATTAAACAATTTAAAAAAATCCACATATTTTTTTATATTATTTTGTTTGCTTTCTTGGGTTTTTAGAACATTTTGGACTGAATTTGGAGCATTACCCCTTAAGGCCAAAATTAACCATAGAAAGTGATCTGTAGGCACTTCTCCATCTCCCTCTCTCCTTCTCTATCTCTCTGCTCTCCCCCCTCTCTCTCTCTCCCCCTCTCTCTCTCTCTCTCTCTCTCTCCCTTTTACCTTATCTCATAACCTTTCTATCTGCCTCTTTATCTCTATATCTTTCTCTCTTACTTTTCTCCTTTCTCTTCTAACCTTTCATCTTAACCTGCCTACCCTATATCTGAAGTGATACAATTTAATCTCTGTGTCTAGGTTTGTCTGCAATGTAATACTTAGAGTGCTTCTCGTTTTTATATTAATCAATCTACCTATACATGCCAATCATTCATACTATCTCTTTGTAAGATAACATATCTATTCCCTTCGTCACCCCTTTCATGTCTATCTATCAGTTTACTATAAGATATATTCTTGTATATTTTCTTATGGATGCTTTAGATGAGATTGAACCTCTTTTTGCATATAACAAAGTACTTCCTGTATTCCTTCCATTGTTATTAATTTCTATTTGGTTCTGCAGTGTTCTATTTGAAATGTCACTTTTTCATTAAGTGCTTTCTCTTTTGTCTTCCCCATTTCCCAGTTCCTTTCTCTATCTTGCTAGTTTCTTGGCATGGTTATAAGTCCACAGAAAAGTTGAGTCCAAAGTTAGTAATGTATGAATATATATAGGCTATTCAATATGATATGACATTGAAGAGAGTATAATTTTATTAATATACATGAATAGTTGACCCTCTGGTGAACTTTATTTACCTGTATAATGAAGCCTTGAATAATCCCCTAATTAACACAGCCCAGTGTTACTTTATAAGTTCATTAGTTAATTCATCAATAGTACTTTCAATAATTTATGGGAGAAAATGGGGAGGAAGAGAGAGAGAGAGAAGGAGAGAGGGGAAGAGAGAGAGAGAGAGAGAGAGAGGGGGGGGGGGGGAGAGGAAGAGAGATTGAAAATACTAAGTATACTGCTAGACAACCTACAATATGAGGCACTCTGTATCATGTGCTTTCTTAATCATAGCCAGAGGCATATAAAGCACAAGACATTGACATGGAAATAAATGTCCGGGCTTCACTTGAACATGAAAACGGCACATATGAAAACATTGGTAAGATGAGCTCTCGATGAATTTATGTATTTTGGTGGGATGGGGGGGGGGGGGAGGGGGTAAGCTGCTGAGCTGTACAATGGAAAACACAGCCCCTCAAGCATGGAGAAGTGAACTCAGAAATGGCTATAAATGACAATTTTCTCCTATGGTATGTCTTTAAGGAAATGAAAAGCCATTGTGTCTTGTTAGTGTGAATTGTATCACAACTTTTCATCTATATACAATCACCCCCTTAATGCAACAATGCGGACTGTAATTGGCAAGTTGGAAGGCACTATGAAAGGTCCCCTGATGAAGGACTGATAATGAAAGTGCAGTGGCCTTTATTAATTTTACATTCACATGAAATATGCACATTATACTCATCCCTATCCCTGTTAACAATCTATCATTGAACGCAGGGGGGCGACTCCAGAAATCTTTTAAAAAAGGGATTTACCGGTACACAATTATAACAACAAAATGAAAAAATGAAATCTCTAATAGATTGGGTTTTAAATTAATGAGGGCTGGGGGGGGGGGGGGGAGGGGGTTAGGGGCAGGCAGTTGTGCCCCCATTTCAATCTGCTATTGATTGTAAATACCAGGATGCACATAAAATACAATATAAGTTTTAACTGGAATCCTTCATATTTATTACTGTTATTTAGTACATTACAACATGAATCATGATTATTGAACTTGAAATATCCTCAAAAAGCTTAAATTACTAAAGAAATAAAATTAGTCTTTTGTAAAATACAATCAATGAGTTTGTTTAGAATTAAGGACAAATTATTTCAGTGTACTACTCATTCAGGAGCTCTTAGTCTTACTGAAAAGTTTGCAGAAGAAACAGGAATCATCTCTGCTGTCTAATTACTTGAATACTGAAATGAAATGCAAATAGACACCATAAATTTCATATTTACCATTGGAATACCTTTTAAGAATACACTTCATACTCACTTAATTAACTGCTTACAACTATCGTAGATCTACATTGTTGAATATCACTTCTGCATACAGCATATTCCTGGCTTACTTTGAATCATTGGGTCATCGCATTGGATCGGGTCGGATGGTCACGTTACCTGACCTTTTGTTAAACATGCCCCTTTATTCACAAGATGTTAGGGGGTAATGTTTGTGAAATGAACCCCTCTCATCTACAAATCTTCTGGTCCTTATTACCAGACACTTTGTGAAAACCCTGTGGCAAATCTACAAAAGGTCGCGTCCTTAACGTGCATCTTCACACAATCTTCCATTTTTTGTTTCATGAAAGGTTGTGTAATGCGACAACCTGACCGGACGTGATGACCCAATGATTTTAAGTTAGCCATATGCCTACACAAACAAAATATAAACCTTTAAGTGTCCCCTTAATGTCAAAAGCAATTACATGGATTGATGGACACATAACTGTGGGGTCATCATCTAGGGAAGGTATATATTAGCTAATGATCTAGGCTTTAATTACCGGTAAACATTCATTATACTACATCAGAGTCTTCATGTACTGATGGTTAAATTTGGGGATGAAGAAAAACAGCAAATAAAAGGAGTGTATAAATACATATTTGTTCATTAGACGATCATTTGGTTTGCCATTAGGTACAAGCTAGTGTAGAGGCTATCAAGTACCATGTTTTATTATGTTTAGGCATATATCTTTGTAAAGATTTTGGCATATTCTACTCAGGTGTCCACTAAGTGCAACAGTTTGACTCAACAATATTATTTTTTTAATGAAGAGGAAGACCACTATGCTCAACAACAACAACAACAAGAAAACAAAAAAAAAACAATTGTGGGTGAATTAAGGATGAGGTAAAAAATAAAATGGAACTTATATTTGCAAGGGTGTTCTCATAGAAACTAAACTTGAACACCAATCCCCCCCTTCAAGAATGTTGTTCCGTCTCCAGCAAAATAAACCTTGCACAGGACTGTATAAAAACATTTATCTGTCTAGACCAAGTGTGAGTGTGATACATAGCCCTGGATCAATGTTGACATGGATGGCACCTTTCCTGACAATGTCCCTGGGTCCTATTCACACATTCACATAGTCTGTGCAGAGGTAGAAGGCTGTTAACCCATGTACTTCCAACACAGCATGAATGCCCTTCTGGCTCTAAACAGACGGTAGCTTCTGTTGAGAGCCAGGGGGACATCAACCCACATCCTTTAACCAAGAGTTAACATGCTTCTTGCTCTCAACAGATAATGTTGTCTGCCACAAGGTGTTAACTCATTCACTGGGTTAATGCCCTTCTGGCTTTGAGCAGATGAAGTGCAATATCTCCATCCACCTTTTCATGTTCCTTCTAGATGCAGGAGTCAATGCACTGTCTCAAAGCCTTTTTTCAGCTAATAGAATACAGTTAATTAAAGATGGTTTCTGTCCTTTAGAAAGTTCCAAATTTTCCTAATTGAATTTTTTTAGTAATTTTGAGTGTTAAAAATGTCACTAGATTCTGAGCAAAAAACTGCCATTCCTAAAATAAAGATGAAACAAAAGATTGCTTCTCTAAATCATACTAGAAAAGTAAAAATAACACTTTAGTGTATGGTTTCATTTGTAGTCATAATACAACAAACTATTGATTGGTAAACATTCATTTTCTAATTTTCAGATAGAAATTAATTGAATCTTTTGAATCGTCTGTCAAAACACAGAAATGTGAAGTCCAATAGTATATGCAATGGTAACTGAATCATTATACAGCATTAATTAATTAATTAAATGACTAACACGATATCCTTGCAATAATTATGAATGTTGGCAATCATTTTTTCATGCCACAAGTTTGAACATGTAAATACAATGTATTTATCACATGTTTTTAAGTCCCATCTATGGTATTTGAAGGAAAAAAAAGGAACCCATTTCATACCTGAAAAAAGGCTGTTCTTGAACAAGATGGCATACAATATGTACATGAAGAGTTTACCGGGTAACTAAAAACATAATTCATTGTTAGGAGGCACTTGCCTGCCTTAAATTGAACAAGATGGCATACAATATGTACATGTACATGAAGAGTTTCACTAAAAACTTAATTCACTGTTTTTGGAGGCAGTTGCCAGCCTTAAATTGAATTCAGCTCGTTGATTTCATTACTGGCTTTAATTATGTCTCAAGTGTGAAATAGGTCAACAAAGATTCTATTCTGCGGTCCTTCTTGAAAAATATTGTGTCGCTCAACCAAGGCCATAAATTTGAACACAATGTATCGTGTGATGTATAGACTTTGCCAAAAAGATATGAAAACATATGTGTGCATACAAGGAAATTGTTAGTGCATACACTTAATATTCCATAAACTATCAGTATAATTTTATATTTTTATAAAAAATTTAAAGAAATCAAGTACACCCATATTTATTTTGGTTGTAATTAGATACATGTACAAGGGAATGCTTTCATCAAAATTCAAACAAGTTGTCAAACAATGTCTACTACAGTCGAAAAAAAGAAAAAAGAATTCAATTAATTGTCTTTTGTCTTGTTAAACTGAGAATAATTTTCAGAAAAAAAGTGAAAGTTGCCCAAAAGGTTGCTGTACATTAAAAATATTAAACGGACGGTATTCAAATTTACTGCTTTTTTAAAACATGGGATGTTTTCAGAAAAACAGTAGTATCAATACTAATTGCAAAACAGTGTCTGCTGTACATTAAAGAAAGAAGAGGTCAATTACATTTTATTGAATTGCACTATTAATTAGAACATGGCAACATTTAAAGAAATAAAGTACATAAAGTATTAAGCGAATTGAACAACAAAGTTAACAGTACTTGGGGCAACAAAACCTCACTGATATTATATGTTATGACTCAAACCTTTTAATGATAAGATAGATAGAATTTTGGCGGGGCATGTTCATCGGATAATTGGACACAACATGAGAAACATTCTTTTCAATGTTTAAGAAATTGAATTGACAGGGATGTGGCTTCTCTTACAGGAAGCATCTATTTAATACCATGCTGATTGAGAAACCACAAACTAATACATTTTTTTTCACTCAAGGGATATGTTTTTGTATTCCAGCACGGGGATACAAATTGACGGTTTGTATCTCCTAGATTCAGGTACACGCCTGCATAGCTGTCTATTAATTTCACACCTTACAAAATTAGCTTTGACTGAAAAAAAGACCACATCAGATATGTTACCATATGGGGGTAACATTAATTCAAGAGAACTTCAAATGCTAGACTGTCTGGTGAAATTGAATCAGAGAGAAATAGTTATAGTTGCAGAGGTAATTTCAGTCCAGGCTGAGTATTTTGTACTTGCTTGATTTCAATAAGTGGATTTCTTTTACTTAATAGCGATGAGCTCTGCATAATGCATTAACTTTACAATGAGCAATATTGGATCTGCTAAACTGATGTTCCTGTAAAACTTGTAGCATATAGTTGTCTGATTGATGTAAGACAAATGGAAATGAAAATACCGGTATGGGAAAAGGTAAACATTGATGGACATTTTTATCACTGTGCTTTTGGTAGAATGTGGAAACTTAAGAAAACATAGTTACTTTGAACTTTTACCTTTGATGTTGATTATAGCATATGAATAAAACAAAATGATAGAATCTTCCAGCAAATTTTAATACAAGATTGCACACCTTGTTACATACCGAAAAAATAAATTTGATTGAAAAGGAGCACTTCTAATTTGAAGAAACTCTATAATATGAGAGATTGAAATCAGGTTCTATTGAGATCCAGCTGTGCTCATCACTATTCAATGACGCAGCCTCTAACGAGGTATCTAGTCACCCTAGGTGTTTATGCCACGCCACATTAGTGCCCTATTCTCTGTTTGTACCTTCCTCACCGTGACACTGCCAGTGGGATGTTTGTATGCAGCGACGACGTGACTGAGGGTAAGGGACAGATCTGAGAAAGAGAGAGGGAGAGGGGGGGGGGGGATAGGGAGGAAAAAGAGGGAGAGGGGAAGGGACGGAGGAAGAGATGGAGTGAGGGAGAAAGGGAGGGAAAGAGAGAGGATGGGGGAGGGAGGGAAAGAGGGAGGGAGGAAGGGAAAGATGGAGGGAGAGGGGGAGCAACAGATGGAGAGGAAGCTTGAGGGACTGTGAAAGAGAGAGAGAGTATGGACAAGTTTGTGTGTGTGTGTGTGTGTGAGAGAGAGAGTGAGAGAGAGAGAGAGAGAAGGAGGAGTGGGGAATTGAAAACCATTTTTCATTGCCAAACATTTCTGGTAATGAAATAAATATTGTGGTTAAAAACATCTTTGGTACCCAAGGGCAGACCTAGTAAGGGGGGGGGGGCAAAACTCTATAACAAAATCTGACAAGCACCAAAATAAAGGTTAACACAATTTAACATGATAAATAATCTATGACTTAAAGGGGTATCAGGTATTTTAGGTCCATTTCTGATCAAAATGTTGAAGTCCTTGCCCCCTCTCTTCAACCATTAATGTTTATACAAACAACTTTACCAAGATGTGATTTTAAAAATGCTACATAATTCTGCAGTCAATGTTTTTGTTTTTTGTTAGTTTAATTTTAGAGACTTAAATTCATCTCAGAAAACTACATTTAATAAAATTATAAATATTCTGATTGATCGTTTGCTAGGCCACTTGTATCAAACATGAAAGGGAGAGGCAGCGGATAAAGGAGTTAGTAGGGAGAAAACTTTTAATAATGAATAAAAGATATACATTTAAGATACTAAATGTGTTTGCAAATGTACTTTTCTCATTAAAAAAAGATAAATAATAAGGTATTGGAAGCCAAGTCTTTGAGTCAGTTGAAGTCCTTGCCATGGGGAAGTATGTGTTAGGGGATGGGATAGGGAGTGTCTCAGTGTAGAACATGGAAGAATCTATTTCTGACTACTAGCTGTCACCTGGATCATAAAGGTCAAGTTTCCTATCTATCTGGTAACAGCATGGAGTTAGGAGGATCCAAGAGGGAAATTACATTCACACCTGACCATACCGCCCTTGAACAAAGGTTCATTAAAGGGACCAGTCAAATGAGTTAATCATTAACAACAACAGATTTCACCTTGACAAATTAATTACTAAAATAAAAATTATAAATAAAAATTGAATTTGAAATAAAACATTGACAATGATCTCAATAACATACAAATGTAAAAATGTTTATCAGACTATATAACAATTCATGTACACTGTAATTAAAATGAAATAACGGTTACAATGCTGCTTTGTATGGATGAACATATATATATTCTGTATTCATTTTCAGAAAATTGGTCTGCAACATTTGATATTCTTCCCAACACACATATATATATGCTCACACACACCCACACAAATATTATAGTTGGAATCCACTTTCCAGAAATCATTCCCCTTTCAAGAACATTATATTAAAAAGAAAAAAAAATTGACAGAGAAAACTGAGCTAGTTAACCTCTTCTTCAAGGTAATATTGGGATACTTGACAACTGATCTATGACTATCAGTGATTAATCTACTCTATTTAGCGCTATTAATCCCACAACATGATGCTCTAGTACAAGGGTAGGTGTCTAATCAAATTAGAGGGCCACTCATCATTGCCACAAATGGCAGAAACCGCAGTGAGGCTCATATTGATAACCAAGGGAATAAAGCAACGAAACAGTAATATCATCAGAGGTATATGAAATGGAGGGTGTAAAATTGAGTACATGGAAAGTAAAAATTCATGTTATGATGAAAATTATGAAAATAGATAAAGGAACATATTAATGCAAAACATAATTAAAAGAAATCATGTAGAACTACATATGCCATTTGAAATGTCTGTTTTCTTTTTTCCTATATAGTATAATACATTTGGTGTTTCATCATATCATGTTCAAACTACATATGCTAAGTAATAATGATAGAATATACATTTTATTTGTTGAATCTGTTTTGTGATAATGTAATTAACAAATATTTGCATAGAGAAATAGAAGAAGCATATATGTAGAATCTATTGGTAAACACCCAGTCTATCACAATACGGTAATCATTCTCTGTAGCTAGCATTTCTCTAAACGGCACAGCACATAATTGTATACACAATTGCTTATAATCTTTCTACCATGGCTAATTGTTACTCCTCTGTGCACTGATTACTTTTCCAGAAGTGCGCTAGGCTCGCTCGAGTGAAGAGTTTTTACCAAACCTATCCGTCTCGTCCCTCCCCTGCTGCATCCATCAGACGCTCGCAAGCTGACAGGCAGACAGACAATATCCTATGATGGATAACCCAGCAGAGACTGGTATCCTCTCCCCCGATCCCTTCTCACACCCATACGAGGTGAACAGCAATGAGAAAGTCTACTCGGAAGGCACCACAGGCAAGGTAGAGACCGGTGGAGAGATGGAGAAGACGATGACTTCCGGAGAGACGAGGGATGCTGTTGGCGGCGTCGTTGAGGAAGATAGCTTCCGTAGCGCTGGTGGTATCGATGGTAAAGTTGCGACCGATGCTGGGAACGGACTTGGTGATGGGGATGGACACGCTGATGGACACGGTGATGAGGATGTGTTGATGGCTGATGTAGACGTGGAGGATGGCTATGTAGGAGGAGCAGGTGATGTCCAGGAGGAATGCATTGGTAATGGAGGCTTGGATCAGGCTCAGTCAGCTGTTGTGGAGAATGGAAAACAGAATGGCAGACGGTGTGGTAAGTGGATTTCTTTTACTTAAATATATACTTTATATTGAAAATATTTCTTATAACTTTTCTTGTTTATATTTAATGGTGAGACAAAGTTTGAAGTTAATTTGATATCTTTAAAATAGTGATTTTAAAGTAAACTAAAAGTGTACTAAGCTTGATCAAGAAGGGTAAACTCACACATTCTGTGGCCTCACGGATGTGCATCCTTAATATGTGAATTCTAGCTGTTCTTTGGAACCAAATAGCCTTCAAAACCAAATTAACGTATTAAAAGATATAACTGGTATGACCATTACTACAAACCAAATACTGAGACGCATTGTCAACCAAGGAAAGGTCAAGTTTCTTAGTAGGTCAATGCTGTAAGTGGCTTACAAGTCTACTACTCTCATAGACGAGATGATCCTGCATTTCTTTATTTTGGGGGTTTAATTAACATCATCCAACCGTTTCCAATTCATTGTTGCTGTGGGTTTAGGAGAGGAGGGGGGGGGGGGGGGGGGAGATGGTACAACTGAAGTGCGCTTGGACAATTTGAAGTATACAGCAAAGAAACTGCCACCTAATTTGTGTATTTATGCAGAATTGTGCCTCCCTTTTACAAATATTGAAAAATCCTGGGAACCACTCGTGATTAGGCCTGTAAGTTCAATATCACAAATTCAGCAAGTTTATACAGGGCTCAAAGACATTCTCTCATCTCATTGAAACACGAGTTGGTTGGTTACTTCCAGTTTTCTTTCTCTGATCTTTCTGGTCAACGAACGGTCATCACCCCTCTGTAGCTGGCCTAGCAATGACATACCATATCTATGTCACGTTGAGTATCAATTATACTGAATAAATTGAGTTGTCCTGCATCTCCTCGTGAAGGGGCATGCATCCAAGAAGATGAGGAGCTAGAGCAATCTCTTCTTATCAAGCATTTCATGATTGGATGAAGATAAAGAATGGAGGATCATTTCCTTGATTATCAAGTGTGCATGAACTTCTTTATTTACACAGCTAATCAGCTTCTTACATTCATACAAAATTTGAGAACTTTTTATCAGTTTCAAAGAGGATTGCGTTTATCGTGATCATCACAAGGTGCTGCATTGGTGTTTTGGGGGAGACTTTTTTTTATCATGAGGCAAATAAGCCTAAATCACAATATGGTAATTAAGAAATTTGTGGAATATTATGGGCAAAAGTGTAAAATGTGAAAACAAACCAAAAGATTTTCTAAAACTTACTTTAGAATAGAGTCTGACCTTTAAGTGAAAATCTTGATATGCTAAGTCTTAGTTCTTCTCATTTCAATGTAGGTCATTGAGTGCAGCAAAATTACTTCTTGAAAGTTCTTTTTTTCATCATAAACAGGGATCAGCTAGTGCACAGTAATTGAGTCCTCTGAATGGAGTACTCTCAAACATTGAACAACTTCACTCTACTTCCTTCATTGACAAAGTGCTTCAGCAACCCTTAATTCGATATGTCTAGGAAAGGATTTCATCATAAATTTCCCTTTTAGCCATTGATAAAAATGGGTAATCCTATATACCTTAACCTAAATAACAATGGACAGGTGCTTCTGTGTAACTATTCATGAAAATCTTTTAAGAAAGGGGGGTTCTCTAAACTGCTAAGGGTCCCTTTGTGGGCCTCTTTTGTTGAGAGAGACCTGTTTGTTACTTGCATTCTTAGAGCATGAACCATCTCGCTCCCTCTGTCAATGTCGATGATATCATATGTCTTCACTCCTTCCAGGTACTTTGACACTGTCTGACCTCTCTAAAGTGAACAACTTAGCAGTGTTGTTCCAATTACTGACAAAAAAATTGTTTCTGGTATAAACAGTGAACCTCCCTTCCCCTGCAATCCAGCATTTCAAGGTCAAAGGGAGGTTATTACAGATATTCATATTGAGAGGTGGGAATGATCGCATTTTAGTCTAGAATTGCATTAAAATATGCAGCAAATGGTTCGTATACAGGTCCTTTTTATTATTTTTCTCAATCATAAAAAACAATGACAATGTTTTATAGAGTGTAAAATACACAGAATCTGTACACATATATGTGAAAAAAGAAAATGGGAAAAAGGAAAATGGAAACCAAAAAAAAATTTTGCTAAAAAACTTGCAAGGCAAGTTCCCAAAATACAAAAATACTAAAAAGTAAAAAAAACAAAAACAAGAACAAAAAAATACAAAGCAAGACAAACTGGAGACGCATCTTTATATTTTCATATTCAATATTTACTTTGACAGCATATAAGAAGGTGGAACACTGGTAACCAGCAGGCAATATAAATCTGTCTATCATATGCATCGCCAAACGTGCAGTCTAGCACTAGATCACAACATTTCCCACACTTTCATTTCTCTACTACATTTTGATCATAAAGATGAAATGAAACTAGAGGCAGGTGGCCAACATGCTTGGATCGAATCACTTTCTTTCAGAGCTAAGATAAAAGATGTTTTTAAAGGGATGACTAAATAAGATCCCCATATATTTTACTTTCTGACATAATCATGAAAGTAGCAGTTTTTAGTTTCCCTTGGAATGCAAGAAAATAAACTTGAAAAGTTTTGAGACAGACAATAAATGTTTAGTGAGGGAGAGATTAATATTTCATTAAGCAAAAAAAGAATTTTGTTTTTATTCAGATTACCTTGAAATATGGTATATATCATCCTGTTTTGAATGGAATACCACAACCTTATTGTAACTACATGCAGTTTTTTGCTTCCCATCACGATCAGGACTGATTTCCAATAAATGTACTTCAGAAATTTAATGTTGTATTAGTTTTACACAAATCAACAGATGCCCTTCTCCAATACTTTCTATGTGAAGTATATAATCTTATATTTCACTTACAATTGCTGCGCTATATTAAAACAAATCTGGTTATACAACATAAAGTATCATTTTACATACCATGAACAAGTTGTTTGTTATTTCAAGCAAGAAATACAGGTATGTCCATACAAAAGTTTGTTTGAAGGTTCTTTATTAAAAGTCATAACATGAACTAGAAAATATCTAGGTTACAGCAGAACAAATGTAAATGCTGTAATAACAAGAGAGAAAGAGCAAGATCGAAAGAGAGAGAGAGGGGGAGAGAGAGAGAGAGAGAGAGAGACTGTAATATTTTAAAGATGGTATATGTTTAAGTGTGATATTGAGGGAATTTTGTGTCTGCATTCTTCTAAGTATTCATTCACTATGTTTACTTCTCTATCTCGAAAGCTACCTCAAATTTTCTCAAACTTTGTGCGTCATCAGACAGGTATTTTTTCAATGTTTATACCTTGTTTTCCCACCACCTTAGAATAGCGTAGGTGTATGGGAAAAAACAAACTCATCTCACATTTCTTGAGGATTTGAAAATGAAACCACTGACGTATGTCTCATATCATGGTACAAAATTCTAGATTTTGTCAAGGGGTAACTTAATTACCTTACCATATATACTTAGTATATTTTGTTCCATTAAAAAAAAAATCATGTATATGAGATCGATATCAATAAGGTCAGCTGAATTTATTTCCATTTTAAAAGGTACGTTACAGGTAATTTCAATGCAGTAACTAGTACTAGTATGTTGGGAATAACATGTTGAGGTCATGTTAGGGTGTGTGTGTGTGTGTGGGGGAGGGGGGTGTCACTTAATGTGACTTTCTTTGTGTGTTCAGCAGTCTATGCTGGATATACTGGGGACCAGGTTGGGGGTGGGGGTCTACTGGTCATCTGTATGCCAAACCTTTCTTCATCATTTGTATTGGCAGTCACAGCTGAAAATTGTCAGACTAAGTCGGAGAGAGTGAAGAAAAAAAAGGGGGTAGGGGGGTTGGTTGGTTCTCCTATTAACCTAAAGCACTTAAGTGTCTCCTTGATATTTTATTTTATATCTTTTTATCCAGATTGCTGTGAAATCTTGCTCTGTATTAGAAATTATTAATGAGCAGAACGTGCTAAAGGAGGGGTGTCTCCTATACCCTTTGATGTGCTTGTGTAAATACAATATTCTGCGTGCTCCGAGGGGGGGGGGGGGGGGCTGTTTTCACCTGTGAGCCAGACATACACACGTCCCTTTCTCTGTATTTGCAAGCACAGCCTTGGCTGAACCACATGCTCCATCTCATCTAACCTGTACCGTACTAATTCAGCACACATTTACTGATGAAGAAGTGATGAAACCTGGCTCTGCTACATTACTCTGAATCGATTGATTGGTCTCGATCTACTGGGCTGACATGCATTAATGTGTTGAGAATAAGGAGGGAGGCTGCTTTACTTACTTAGTAACAATGTTGGATGTGAACAAAAGTCCAAGGCTTCGATGAGTATGAATAAGGAGGAGATCTGTGGAGGGAAAGAGAGAGATAAACAGATGGAGGAGTAATAATCAAAGAACATAAAATATTGGGAGAGGGGGAAGAAGAGGATTATTTGAAACATGTTTGTAGCATTTAAAACATGTAAGGAATAGTTTAAATTCATTATCATATTAAACATGCATAATGATTTCTTAATAGTACATACGGTTGGATGATATTTATCATCAGATGATGTATGAGTGTGTAACTTACTCAAACAAAAACATTTGATTTGGATTAATCCTTTGTCATGGTAATATACAAATAATGATTAAAACTTGAAACATAAATCCTTTAGGGTTCAATTCTTCAATATTTCACTATAACTGGTTTCAATTTATTTCAATTTAATTCATTTGATGAAATAAATTGAAACTCGTCATAGTAAAGAATTTAACTCTCAAGGATATTTTTGTCAACTGTTTTAATCATAATATGTATATATATATATATATATATATACATAAATATGTAAGCTTTATATAATTATGTGAAATGATTGTAAGGCTGTAGAAGAAGGAAGGAAGTACAGCATGCATGTATTAGCATTCCATACTAACACTTCATTAATAATTCAAATAAGAAGTATTATACGTTGTTAAAAGATACTGAGCAACCTGCACGTAGTCTGCTAATCCTTTAAATTCCTGAAGCTTTGATTCTACCAAACAAAAGATTTTCCCTGTGGCTCTTAAATCCTCTACGATTCGTGTGAATAACATGGCGTACGGGAGAATCATCTTTATTTCATGATGTTCAGCCTTTAGTTTTTTCATCCATGTAATTCATATATCCAGTAGTGATGTAAGCTAGGCCTGTGCAGTAATGCCACATACATCCAGAATAATCTGTTAAAGATTCATGTTTGGCATTTCCAAGTTACCGTACTACACTGCGGATGTCAGGGGGCTCGAGGTCTATAGGTAGAGGTAATATCAGGGCATTGACGGATGCCCAGATTAAAAGCTATCCTGTTTGCTCCATTTGTTTGTTATTTTTCTCCTCCATGCTCTGATCTATTCATAGCTGTCTTATTTCCCTCCCACTGTCATCACTGTAGTTCACAAGGGCACCAGGACGAACGAAAGTCCTTCTGTTCACCCTATGATGACATAGTACTAATGAACATGGAACTTGACATTCTAAATATTAAAGGATGCCAAATATTTTGGTTGATATGAGAAATTAGAGTCAGAAGGATGTTAACTTGCCCTTTTGGCTCTCTGCAGAAAAAGTGTTAGTGGAAACGTTGCAAAATCAAAGTCAATGACAAGAAGAAATTTTTTTTTGTATAGTTTGCCCATAAATGAATACCATCACCCATTTTTTAATTCATCAAAGTGTTATTTTCTTGCCACATTTCATTAAGGAAAACTATTAAAAAAAAACTTTTACCAGCTCGCAACTACATTTGAAATATAAGGTTGATTTTTAAAAGAAAAGTATGAAAATGATCTGTAATTATACAATTTTATAGTGTTCTTGACGTGGTGTCTGTTTTCCTTGAATATGCAGAGGAGCCAACTTAGGACAATATTTGGCCATGAAAAAAATAAAAATCCTTAAAAACATGATAAAACAAAAGAGCTGTCCTGATATAACTAACTTCACAAAGAAGTCAGAGTTGGTGTCTAAAAACTTGTAGAGACAAAAGAGGTCACAATTCAATTTGAAAATAAACAAACCCCGAAATTGTTCTCCAAATTCTTAGCATAGAATATTTTACAATAGAGAGATCACTACATTTAGTAGTTTGGTTATTTAGACTTCCTGGGGTATCCCAATTGCATGTAATTACTTGATATTGAAGGAGCAGTATTAATTATGTCTTTAATTAATACTTCCTCTCTTTGCTGTTTGGCAATATCCAATTTTGCTGAAAGTTGGTGTCAAGTAGTCGTGCATGATTCTTTTCAAGTTTAACATTGCTGACATGGAACCGTTCGTCCTTGTTTTCTTGTGAGTCATCGGTAGAATTGACAGGAGTGTAATGTCATACTTGACACTGAGTTCGGTTTCGTTATGATCATAAGGTTTGTCTTGAATTCTTTAAAGCACTAAACAGGTTTGTTACTTTATGTATTATGTAGAAAAGTGGAAATTTCTCAATGTACTTCCAATAGTATAGTAATTTTTAATTTTTGTATTGATGTGTTTCTGAAGCTGTTATCTCCCTGACATAATCATTTCTCTACTGGGAAGAGAAAATAATTTTGTTGGCTGCCTGGAAATGTTTTCAAAGAATTTCAGACTTTAATAATGAATGCCTTGGAGCCAATTTAATAAAGTCATAACACTCCATTATTACTCACTGTCACTTTCAGAAGTCGCCAGCTAAGAGAGCTTATAGTTTCTCAATTAGATAAAACATTTTATAAATCTAAATTGATTAAAAACTAAAAATCAGTCTCATCTCCTTCAGGAAGCAGACAGTTTTAAAGCTCATATTTTTTATTGTTAGAAGGAGGAAATCAGGTAGCGTGATATTGTTACTATGGTAATACTTTCTTATCACCACAAACATGACTTGGATGACAAATCCAGTATATATGCCAGTTACATGAATACATGTCAGCAAAGACATGCATGCTGCCAAGAATACCCTTATTGTGGTTTGAGATTATTGTCATATAAAACTTCTAGTATAAAATACATCTGAAAAATATTAAATAAAGAAGAATCCTTTTTTATTATACATAATACTACAATTAGGTGATGGTGGCTTATAAGTAGACAATAATTTATAACATGCCTGATTCAAGGAAAAGGGAGCGTGAGAGAAAAAAGGCGAAAAAGATGTGGTTGGGAGAGGGGACAAAATATAATATTGTTGGGGAGGGGTTGGATACAGAGACACACAGGTCCATCTATGGAAAAGGACTTAATACGGAACAATCACAAAAACAAGCGATTGTTCATGCACTGATTTATAGTGGGTGGACTTCAAAGATATGGAGTACATGAATTATAAATCTTGCAGCATACAACCAGGGACATGATAGAGTACTAGAGAAAGATCTTATTGGGATTGGCAAGATTAGAGAGGGATCATGAGGGTTGAACTGGTGTCATAGTTACCGGCTTAAAACAAAATGGGGGTAACAGAATGGAAAGTAACAGACTGACTTATAGGAGGATTTTTGTGGAAAAAATGCACTGGTTATCCTTAAAATATAACTGTAAAAACTAAAAGACAATTAAAATATAGTAGTAGCTGCACACATACTGTACATAATTATGTATCCTTAATATTAATATGATGTATTCAAATGAGGGTGGAATCACATATCAATACAGAAATGGGCATGCAAGATAGATATAAACTTTGCAATAAACTATTAAAGTCAGTTTTATCAAACTTCACTAAAGACGCTTGTAATCTCAATGTTACAGCACACAATATTAATTATCCTTAAATCTGAAACCTCAAATTTAACCTTATGCTTGTACATTCTGGAGAAATTTGCTCAAGTGTGTAAAATGTTGTCTTTTAGATGACAAATGGAGTTGATGTTTTGACATCTCCTCCTGATGTTGGTGATTCTGTTAAATGGAAGGTAATGTATTCATCTCAGCAGCTTTCCTTCATCAGACATGCAAAGTCACGTTGAAGCAGGGGAGGAAGGATAAGGGATAAATATTTGCAAGTTTAGATAATCTCTCTGCTCTACCAGCAGAAATCAACTGTTAACAGTTATAGTTACCTGTAAGTTTCCCTTTTTAATATTTCCTAGGCATTCAAGTAGTTTTTATATAAATAAGTTGTGCTATATAAATTCAGCATATCCTTATCAATAAACATCAATTCATATCAACAATTAAAGATACACTTACATTTTAACAATAAACACTCCCCATTCACATCCACAAATATTGCAATTTATTATCTCCATTTATAAATCATTTTGCTTTTAACTTCATAGTAAACTTATGAAGTATTTTCAATTTTTTTCTAAATCATTGAACAGGGAAACTTTGCTTTATACATAAGCCTGTTTGTGATTTCTAAAATGATATTACTCTCAGTTCATAAGATGTACGTTTTGTATATTAGATCCATATGAATCCACATTGACAATGACTGATGAACACGTGTCCTTCAACTGAAAGCCATATTTAAGGCTGGAGCTATGAATTAAGCTCTGATTAACATTAATCTGCTCTAAGAGTGGGTCAAGGGAGAGGGCAAAAGACATATGTTGTCTTTTCAAAGCCACAAGGGAATAACTTGTATACATTAACACAGAGTTAACACCTTCTGGCAATAAATATGGTATAATGTTGATTTAATCACCCAGATGTCAACAGTATTCTCATGGCCCAACAATAATTAACATTATTGATCCTAGAACTAATGAACTCCTCTGCCCATTACAGCTAACAGTCTGTATTTTAGGGATGCATTTTAAAGCCTTACTCCAGTAAATTCTACTGTGAGATATATTAATCAATAGAGTCAGTCAATAATATTACTAGGGCTGTGAATAGCTTTTATGCAGATAAATGTTGATCTATAAATGCCCCCTTTTACAATAATAATAATACCGATGGTTATATGGCTTGGTGGATAATTGATGAATATGCTTAATTTGTGTGGGCACGAGGGTGGGTAATGTGTGGGCGCATACATTTAGGGAGAGATTGCAAAACAGAAAGAGAGAGAAAAATAGGAATGGGTAGAGATAAGTTGCATGCGTCCAGTTGAAGGTTTTGACAGTATATAGTCCAAGTGTAATATTTAATTCTGTTGATTGTCACCTTGTTGGGTTATTCTTGTAATATGATGAGGTAACAGAATAAACAAGGGGACTTGATTAAAACAGAAATTCAAGTGAGGGCCTTCTATAAAATAGCTAAATGTCAAATGAAATAAATATGGTATAGCAAATACGTCATTCAAAGAGAGAGAAAGAGAGAGAGAGAGAGGTAAAAGAGAGGGGGAGAGAGATATTTAAGTAAGAGGATGTAATAAGAGAAAGCAGTAAAGCCAGATGGGAGGAACATCAAGGTAAATAGTCGTGGGGGTTAAGTGTTTTTCACAAAAAAGATGGAAAACACTAGACGTATGGATGAATCATGCCGCAGTGCATACTTTTCACCTACCGACGCTCTGTCTGGAACTTTATCTAGAAAAGCATCATCTTCACAAGGGTTGTTGATTCAACTAGAGAGAAAAATGCCTAAAGCAAATACTTAGTTTCATGCATATGTCCTTGCTGGTTTTCTTCCATACTGGATGGGCGTGTGATATAAGTCTAGTTGTGTAGCACTCATTAGAAAATTCCGCCATGACATTCGGGCATCAGACAGGGGGCGGAATGTAGAATGGCAGTAGCCTAGCAACTCTAACTCCCTTGCGCTAGCTCGCTGGTACTCTGCATTAAATTATAGAGTTTTTACCGACTTGTTGCAGAAGCAAGAAGCTCTTTGCTAATCATGGATTTGACTTGTGTGATTGATGCCCATATAAAGCTGATGATTTATTGTATAGACTCCCAATGTGTAATCTACTATATGCCTTATGGCTAGGTTGTTTATTGGTAAACACAATTCTTTTATATTTTTAAATTTGAGATTTTATATGTATCTGAAATGAAGTGTCATTGAATATTGAGAAAAAAGATAAACATTCCATACCTGTTCAAGCTTTTTTGTAAGGGTTCCCTTAAAAAAACAATCACTACAAGTCTACAAAAGTGATAGAAGTAGAAATAAAAAATGAAAATTGTCAACAAAAAGTCAGGTTGATTAAGCACATATTCCTCTCAATACATTCTAAGTGAATGTGAAACCTTTTCTCTAATTTAGAGGTTTAAGTATTTCATACCAATATAGTCTTCATTCGATCCATAAACATACTGGAAATTTCTCAAAAACAGTAGACAATGAGTGTCTTTGACATAATTATGTCAATTATTCAGATCATTTTCCATTCTTGATCATATACCTAGCTATTGTCTTGGCCTCAGGGGAAGTGATTTTATCTTCAAAATATGTACAATCACAGTAGGAACACAGATACAAGACCAAGTTTATTTTTGGTTTTGATAATGATCAAGATGGCCGCCTTATAAAGTCGTCCCTCCTCCCTCTGTCAGCAAATTGAATTATGTCAAGCATTCTGGTCTTCTCTCTCTCACTCTGTGGCATAGTCAGGCATCCATTGTGGTAGAGACAGGGGCACTCCCAAGGCATCCATTTATTTGAGTGGTGTAAATATGCCTGATGGAAAGAGAGCTGTGGAATAATGAGGCAGGGCAATTGATTAGGAGGAGGGGGAATGGTAGAGGATAAAGGGAGGGTGAAGGGTGGTAGCCTGGTAGGATGGTGTACTGATACACTAGCTCATCAATTCGATTTTTATCTAGGATTTAGTGATATGCAAACACCACAAAGAAAGCAACTTTTTCTGACATAATTTATTAAATTAACAGGCATGAAAGATTTTTTTGTTGTTGTTAAGTGCAATGGGGATAAGATGCATGAAAAGACCTACCCTCTTGCCCGTTTAATCCCCTGATTAAAAGTATAATTTAAATAGGACACAAGGTACCCAATATTTATTCCATGGGCTTCCCCACCGCTGTTCTCCCTACCTATCAATGGCCGCCCAAGCCTCGCAGGTGCAAAGGGAAGTGTCGGAGTAAATAACAAATCTGTGTTATGAAGACACCAAGCAGATGCTGTGAAACCTTGAATCAGTATACCAGTACATCTTCTATAATTTCTCAAGTTTTTTGTATGTGACTGTTGCTTGCAGGGCCATCGGCTTGTACTTGAACTAGATATTTAATCACATTCTGAATCCTTCTTGCTTGTTATTATTTCTCTCTGACTTCCTGCAGTATGGCATTGAGGTGACAGCAATGTAGTCTCGGGCAATGCATACTTTGCACTCCTTTTTTCAGGAACTGGAGCATGCTATATCTTAGGGGAGTGAGCAACTTAAGTTGTCTGAAGAGCAATATTTCATATCTTATTTCTTATCTAATTTGTTTAAACATGGTAAATATATCAGCCAGTGGTTCTTCTTCAACATTTCCTAGGATGAGATAAGACTACATTGAATATGAAACAACATTATGCACTTAGGCCTATATACATACAGAGCAAGAGATAATCAAAACTATGCATTCATGATGTCATAGGTATTCAATTTGGGCAATGATATAAACTCAATTAAATGTTACCCACAGAGATAAATCTGTATATGAGAAGAGCAAACACATACATTTTTAAAAAAATAGTTTGAATTGCAGTTGTAAATAATTTAAAGCCATTTTATAGTCAAATTTTTTATATGGATTTGCAACAACAAAATATATTCAAGGTTGTAGATTTATTATTCAACTTATAACATTATATATGCTAACATTTTGCTTTAGATTTTCAAGGATGCTCATTACAGAATTGAATACATGCACAGTTTTAATACTTCAATTTCTGTTTAAATGTTAAATAATTCCTCTAACAATGTTCATTGAAAGCAATTTCCTGGGGGTAAACAGTTTGAAATTCCTTCCTGTTGATATTTCTTGTGATTTATATATCTTCGACTTGTTATGATATTTGAACCATCACATTAGAAAGAGAAGAAATAGCGCAGGAATGTGACAGTATGCATCCTCCATGATATATGAGAAGATGAAGCCCTAGTGTGAGATTGCCATGACTGAAAAGTTGTATATCATTATTAAACCACTATAGTTGTGATTATATCCCAGCAGACCGGTGATATTTGACATATCCAATTACATCTTTTCAAACATCCGCTTTCCTTTGCATTGAAAGCTTGTTTTATACAATTAGGGATTTAACCTCTCATGGCCGTACACCATGAAGATTATGCACTACCATAGAATCAGGATGATGCCATTTTTTATTATCAGCTTACCGCAACCAAGTGTGTATGAGCCTCTATCTAATTTATCAATCAATTTGTATGGTGCTTTTTGTTGATATGTACAGCACACCAGTAGTCAGGAATATACGTACAGTATAATGTAATTTGGTATGTATCTGCAGAGAGCCAGAGTGGCTTTAAATAAAATTTTGTAGGATGACTTAATGCATTCTGGCTCTTAATTACCAGACATTACGATCAATCTTCTAGAGGAAAAATGAAGAAGAAAAAAATGTAAATTCCAGACGTCATCTCATTTATGATCCTTTTTCACAGAAAGTATTTACACCAAAATAATAATGCTAGCTTCAACTCCAATAACTCACTTTATTAATATCACAAATGTCAAATTCCCATATATGATGTGTTACCAAAAAAATATGTTTGCAATATATCCCTGACCAAACGATCTGCCTCCTTCTGATTTCACCTGTACACTTAATTTCCTGTGAGCAATTTCTAGAGAGTTGCCTGGCCTCTTTTTATCCGAGGTTATCTAAAATTAGCATCCTATAGATTCCAACTGAATGATTATAGCCTTTCCATTTAATTCATTCATCTTGTTTCATGGATGTCGGGGCAGTCGAATGGATTCCTCCATCATCGTCTCTGCATGGACCCGTGTTTTAACTCCACCATCTGTCATAAGGAATTAATGTCTTCCTAATAGTAGCAAACCCAAAGATAGAATTCAAAGGATGGGACTTGGAAACAGGTGCAGCATTTGGTGTTTCTAATCCGGAATCCTGGTAGTATTTATCTGATTCATCAAAGTTGTATATAGACTTAATCTGAATTCACAAATGAATGATAGAAATCCTTAAAAATAGAAGGTTTGTTTATAATCAAGCCAAGGAGTTTTAAGGGGGGGGGGTGATCTTTTATGTTGTTGTTGTTGTGTAGGCGTATAAATCTGAGATATTAATACCTCTGCTGACTGTTTATCTCATATTTCTACTCATAACAAAAGCATTACCTTATGAGCTGGTTTTAGGAGAAGTTCAAGTTATTCAATTTAAGTCTTTCATTTCTGTTCTATGTTCAGCTTTTAAAGCGCAGAATTTGAAAGACAAATAAAAAGAAATAAAGGTAAAATGATGTGTATGTAGTTAACTCTATATATAGATCATAAAATAACAAACAATGCATAATTATGAGAAAGGAAGAGACCTTCTGAGAAATAGAAGTGTATACAAGTGTGGGAGGAGAAAATAGAAGCTGACAGAATTCAACAAAATGGGAGCTTGACATTTCAAAGGGGAGGACAAAATTGTCTGCTAAAAGTCAGAAAAGGCACTAACTCTATGCAATATGATAGAGTTAACCCCTTCAGCTTTCAGCAGATGATATTGCTGTTTTCCCAGGGCCTCTTTGGAAAGTAATGAGATGGCTGTCACACTATACAGTGGCATGACGAATGGGCAATGTGAAGGAGTAATGCATGATAATCCTACATTCAGAATATATCTACATAATGGATTTGGTATTTTATACATGAGCATTTAAGGTCAAAAATTGTGTATTGATCACGATGCTGCAACAATAAGCTTACCCTTTGGCACCCACTCTACATCTCTTAGTATTCAGAACAATTCAATATAGTTATTTTTATCTATATAGAGTGAGTCTAGATCTTACATCATACATCAATAGATGTAAGAAAATTTAGGAGCTGAAAAGGCAATGGCACCCAACTTGAAAGCAGCAGTTTTACAGGTAAACAAAACACGGCGTATGATACCCTCCCTCCCCTATTTGGAGCCATGGGAGGGCCTGGTAGTATTCCCATGGAAAAAGGTATTTTCTTTCCCAGCACTCCCTCCCCCTAGCCCCCTCCCCCTAGCACCCCCTCTTCCTCGCACCCCCTCCTCCTCCATCATTCTCACTATTGGAGAGATTAAAACAAGGGCCATGGCTCCAAGGTATTAAACATCAATCATCTTCTGCATATTGCATCATACATCACAGGTCTCATGCAATCATTGCTTATTCTAATTATAAGTCATCATTTTCACACCATACTTGAACAGGCTCCAGGGACTTAATGCATCAGTAATAGCAACAACAATGCCATGTATCAATTTCAATGGTTCAAAACATCAAGTATCACTCATTTGGAAGCAAGAGGTTTCATGAATAATATTTTGATGGAATGTTTTTTGATGGAATGTGAGGAAAAATGACAGGTCTTTTGTGTTGAGATAGATGTCTAGGTGCTCAACATTACCATTTGAAAGGAAAAGCAACTTGATCTTGCAAATGGTTTAAATTTGTACATGGTGTACAAATTTGATCAATTTGTATTCATTGTTTACCACTATGTATGAATAGCATGATGTTAGTGTCTTCATAGCATACAATTTTTAGATGAGCTCTAATTGGATGACAAGATAAATGTTCTCCTTGACTATTTTGGAAGAAAATTATTTTTAGTCCTTTGAGACTTATACAACAACTGGCTTTGTGGCTATCAACTAGTGACTAAGATGGTAGTACATTAGATAAGCTAAATACAAAATGATAACATTAACAGTTTGAGTTTTTTTCTTCATATCATTACACATGGAATCATATTATTACTTCTAATCAGAATGTAGAGTAAACAGCAGAGTGGAATGTCCAAACATCAGGTACCTCTATAGCTCTGGGCTCATTCCCTATTTACCGTATTTTCATGAATCTTAATCTCAGTTCTTCTCCAAAGTGGTGGATATTCCCACAAGGCTTCTTTTCTTTCCCATGAGGGATTTGTCTGAGGATCCGAGTGAATTAAAATTCATGAGACTGACTTCATCTAGGTCAAGCAGCGTATCTCAGCTGCATCACATGATCAACCTGCCAAAGGACGAACGACGGAGTGTGATGAAGTTCTCTTTTCAGGATGTAGATCCATCCAGGGAGGAATGTTGGAGAACATAGCACATTGTCAGAGACACGTGTTCCCCCATATGCGTGTGGCCCACGAGTAGATATTGATCTCAGACATGGGATTTCTGTCTGGTGAAAGAATTTGTCTCCCGTTCAGGGGAGTTTAATTAAGAAATCTGCTGTGCGCCCAGCAGAAGGGCCAGGTTACCCAGGTATGTGATATATACTTGCTTGTCTTGAAGAAGAAAAAAAAACATTCTAAAGTGCTGACCATTGTCTGACTACATTTATGCAACACCCTGTATGCCCCAAATCACCCAAAATGCGAACAGGTAATACTTCAGCAATAATTTTTGTTTTGTTTTTTGAAATTCAACAAAAACTTGTGTTCAAAACTCTGAAGAACAAAACAGATTATGCTGATGATCATTTATGAATTACCCATCTTTTTAAATCACCCAAAATGTTAACAGTTAATACTACAGCAATAATTTTTTGTCGTTGTTGAAATTCAACAAAAACACGTTCAAAAGCCTGAAAATCAAAACAGATTATGCTGATCTTTTTAAAAGAGTTACAGTATTGGCTGCTTCTAGTACTGAGATTGAGCCTTTGCATTATCAGATTCTGGAAAATGTCATTGAAGAAACAACGAGTTAAGACAGTGTTCCGGTAGACTGCTTCTGATATATGACTAACTTCATATCTAATGAAGTAAACTCTATCTGCACACTAAAATAACGATGTGAGCTGAAGTAAACAGAGGAGAGTGTAGATGAAATCAAAGCATTTCTTTGCATATGAAAGTGACAATGTCATGCTTTCATGTTTTGTTAGCCTGATGTCGACAGAAAAGAAAATGAAATATGTTTCTCCTCTTTCTAAACACAATAGTTGAAGAACATAATTCTTGTAGGCTCTTAATTGTATGCAACATGGAACATGTCGTATAAGAGAATGTTGGTCTTGTAACTACTTTATTCAGAGAAGGGATTATTTCTCTTCCTCTGTAGATTTTAAATTGAAAAATGTCTTCTTGATTCATGTTGTCTTCAGTGAATCAATTCTAAATGAACCAAGGGCCTTTACATTGATGACCTCTCCATCATGTCTATCACCAGAGGCTTAATCTAATTGTCTGTTGACATGGTGTCAGAGTCTGGGGCTATAATCACGTCTTCTTCACTTAAGATTATTACTCCGACTCTTATCAATATGATCTCAGATCTCAAAGAGAAACTCATCAATATCAGCCAGTCGATCTGCATGTTATGTAGTAGTGCATTGTCTTCTCTCATACCAACCATAATTTCTTTATTTTTCTCTTGTCAGGGTGTGTGCATTGGGAAAATCAAATTTAAAAGTAAATAATCCCCATTGTTTTGTTAATATGGAGTATCTAAGTAATGTACAATGTAGGAATCAGTTACCCGTCTATCCATAGACAATACTATCCATTAATGAAAACCTGGCCATAAACAAAACATGCTTACAAAAATGCATACAATATTATTCAAGGATGAAAAATGGGTGAAGAATCAAATGAAGGTTACACTACCAACTCATAATACATATTCAAGGAAAGTAATTTCCTTGTTAGGCACTATACCATGAAGGCTCATTGTGAATCCAATACTACTCAATCGCTTCCCCTGCATAAGTCACCCCCAATTGGATTAAAAAGACAGACTGCTTCTCGCCCTTAGTATTACGTAACAGCTTACGACAGATTAATAGTTGCAAATCAAACCATTATTTTGTCTGACAGACAAGAATAGCGGCTATATGTATCTCACTCCAGTGGTGCTGGACATGCCTCGGACGTTTGATTATTCCAATCAGTCTTGGTTGCAGGATAATCAATTACTTGATGATTTCACTCATTTCCTGTGATTCCAAGGGTCCACATCTACATTGATCTTTCTGTGCGCTAATGGTGAGTTATTTTATGCAGATTGGACATTCTCCTGTGTCCAATTAATGCAGTGATTTCAAACAAAGAATTATTTTAATTATAGATATTGATAGATAGGAGAGAAGGGGGGCATTTTCAGATAAGCAGATGTACATTGCTATGATGACTACAAAAAATAGTTCTAAATTTATCCATTATGTTTAACATTGTGTTTAACATTGGATCCTTTTTGGATTCTGCATCAAATTTCACTTTGAATGTCTATCTACTGCAAAGGATGAGAGTTATTTTGAAATTTGTATTCAATTTTTTGGGGCTGTCAAAGGCCATAAGTCTAAAAGTTCCAAAGAATCTATAAATTAACAAACCTCCTAATTCAAAGATATATGTCCACCTGAGTCTCATTTTGGAGCCATAATTTTTTTCCTTCAGATATGAAGCTAATCAATCTTAAATTCCTAGACATTTTCATTCAGTTGAAGGAAGAAAAAAAAGATTCATTGCCTGCGACTGAACCTATAGATCAACCTATATTAATTCTTGCTTGGTTGCCCTGGTATCTTGAAGTTGAAAGTTTTGTTACCACATTATGTAAATTCATTTAAATATTTCAACATTTTCAATATTTCTTCTGATTAGGTTGATATTAATGCTAAAAAAACCATCATAAACATAATGTATTGTATGCACATTGCATAGGAAAATAGTAATATCTATTTATAAAATAATATGTCTCAAAGGTAAACTAATTTTATATATCCAATAGGAAAGAAATTTTGCACAATCCCTAAATAGAATGCCAACAATACTATGTTAAGAGTCATTCAAATGAAATTGTATACATTCTCGTATCCTAAGATGTTATTGCTTGATATAGAATTATCCATAATGTGAAGGAGTCTTCAACTATATTTGGTAACTCTAATAGAATCTGGCTTATTTCTACTATCTTACGATAACCATGACCATAGAAGCAATTTCTAAACCAAATAATGACAGCCAGACGGCCATTACATTTAAGATGTGAAAGTGTAAGATTGAAAGGCTTCTGGATCATGGCAGACAATATTTCTGTAAAGAATATTGCCACTGTAATTGAGCAAGGCTGAGAAATACATGAATGTTGCTTGTATATTGCATCAAAATGTCTGTCGGTAGGAGGATATGGAAAATGGATATCCGAAAGATACATGCAAAATTCCTTGTGTGATGAGACATGCGCAGATTTACGACGCAGGTAATTGCTTGAAACTGATCAAATTTGCAAATATTCCGCCTACTCAAATTGTTGGAGTACATCTTGTCTGGCCCACCTGAGAATATCCTTACTGTTAACACACATGTAAGATCTCCAGTTCTGCTAAATCATGTAGGATGAGAAATATGGAAAATATACACCTTGTATATGCGATTTTATAAAATGATCCAACAGAACAAAGTCACAAATATCAGAACTAGTTTTCATTTACTGGAAATAATCGAATTGGTGTTTATACATGTTATTTTTAATTTATTGGCACCTGCCTTTCCTTTGATTTACCCTCTCTCCATGTTTTGGCATCTATAACAATATTGGACCCTAATACAGATAATTTTGCATAATTCACTTTACGCTCAGTAGAAGGGCACAAATGGATGTGGGGATAATGGATCGAGGCACATTTTGAGAAAAATGCTTTCCAAAATGTTGACCATTCTTGATTGCATCTATGGACCACATATCAGTCTGAAATCATCCACATCTTTTTACAATGACAGTGACTATTACTTAAACATTACCAACTAAAATATTGAGATTTATTGTTTAAATACAAAAAATGTGTTTGTGCCCTTATTTTACATCTGATTGCTTCATCCATAAAGCCACTAAACCTTGGCCTCATTTCCCTCAAAAGAAAACTGTTCAGAGAGGCTAGCACAAGCCGCATCTCCTTTTTTTCTCTCTGGTGAAACTATGGCAGCCCATCGAGGCGCCCAAGGTTACCGATTGGTTGAAATTACCATTCTGCGGCTTAGACTGACAGTGCGGTACATGTTCATGATCAATACAACCAGACGGGGATATAAAAGCAAATTACATCTAGCTCCAATTCTCATTCGAACAAAAATGTAAACTAATTGTACAAATTTTATTGTTGAAACCCCGAGAGTGGAATGGTGGAGGTAATAAAATCATCATGTTTTTAAAATGAAAGGTTATGTATAAAATATGCTTAATACATATGTAATTTGAATAATTAATTGCTCACATGTTGTATAGATAAGTTCTAATTAGGAGAAATTTAAAAGGTTTGCTGAATGCTGTAGTTGCAAGTAGGATCCCACTCAAACAATGGACAGGACACTTAGACAGTTTTGAATCAGAATGAAAGGAAAAAGGAAGAGGAAGGAAAACATTGACATTAAGATTTAAGAGCCTCAGAGTTATATACTTTATCTCGTCTTTAAAATGACATACCGGTATAGAATTTCCTTCCACGATTGTTCTTCCTGACCTTCATATTTCCTTTCTGTAGAAAACAAAAAAGAGAAAGTTTCTTTGAGAAAAAGCAGAAAATCATTTCACCTCATCCATATTTGTATGCATGTGACAGGAATAGAAGATGAAATGAAACCAGATATTATTGTATCATATTGTATGTTGTTCTATTTCCACTATCTCATTTGTTTTCTTGCATATTATGGCGCATAGCTTGGGGGAAAAATTAAAAACATTGTTGTTCAAAAGATGCAGCCATGTACTATTACATCACACAGTTGAATTTGTTATTGAATTTGATATGTGCAGCGTTACTTTGTTTAAATTGAAGATTTTATATTTACCTATTTAAGATTTACCTATTCAAGATAACTACCAACATAGAATCACCTTTTCGAACATACATGCATTCTGACACTCTTTTGACACTTCTACCAACAAACAAATGTTGGATCATGTAAGTGGAATTGATGAAAACATATTGTACTGCTGAAGCAGGACAACACCAAGCTTCCACGTTGGAAGCTGAGAGAAGGAGAGAAGGAGCGAGAGAAGGACATGGGACAGGAAAGAAAAGAAGACGATAGAGACGGATAGAGCATGGATGACTCATAGCTCACTGCCTTGCTCTCCTATTATGCATGCACTGGAGAGGCAGGTTAAATATAGAAGCTTGCTCGCTCTTGTCTCACATTGCCTTCAAGCTGGTCGTCTTTTTCTCCTCACTAATGCATTTGTTTTGACACAATATGTCAAAGACAATGTGTAATATTTCAGAAGATTATACTGTCTGTTTAATATTAGAAAGCCATTTCAATTCTTAAGAGAAATAGTAAGGACAGTGAAAACCTATGGATTTAGCTAATCTATGCCTACAAGAGATATTTGAAACCTGTTGAACCATTGTGAAAACTAGTGGGTACTTTTGTTGAAGTAAAAAACTTTGGAATTTTGAGTTAATGCTGTAGTAAATTTGTACAAATGCCTATACAAATATTTAAATATTGGTATCTAATTGAATAGAAATCAAG
The DNA here is from genome assembly GCA_035222895.1 of Strongylocentrotus droebachiensis. Taxonomy (NCBI): domain Eukaryota; kingdom Metazoa; phylum Echinodermata; class Echinoidea; order Camarodonta; family Strongylocentrotidae; genus Strongylocentrotus; species Strongylocentrotus droebachiensis. The sequence continues at coordinate 74,763 of JAVYIG010000537.1, read as the reverse complement.
AAAAACTTCAAAAGGTGTAAATATCTGTAGGGTACACATCATCCAAGTGAATACAATAATGACAACTGATATGCGTTTTTTTTCTAAACATGTGAATCAACATCATCAGTAATTGGATTATAATTAATATCTATCATAAAATTTACTTCAATGTGAATGCAAACTTCAATTAGGATGATTAAAGATGTGTGACACCTTCGAGCAGAAAAGAAAATGCAAATTTCCCAGAATGGTAAGCAACAATATAATAAAGACAAGTATTATATACATCATCTGCCACTATAGTTCTTGATTGAATTAGGATGACAGCCGACTACATGGAGCCGGACCTAATGCTAACCCCAGGGCTAATTCCTACCAAGTTGCATTCAATATTTCCATGATGGAAGACTCAAATCCGATGCTGGTCAAACACCTCATTATTCTTCCAATAGTTCCTTCTATATAGCCACTCCTCATCATCCATAGGCAGACGGCCATTACAGGAGTGCATGAACCGTAATAGCTCCACTATGTGATATATATATGTATTGGGTAGCCTTGGTTGTCTTCATTTAACCCATGGAATAACAAAATGGTGTTTAATTTACTTCAGTGATGGAAATAAAACACCTTCTATATTACCGGTAATGTCTATTATCGTCTGTTGAGAGTCAAAAGGGTGTCACTCCTATACTTTACAGAGACTTAATAGCTTTCTGCCTTTCATACGTTATGATGTGGAGCAATTGTTGTGGGAGCAATAGAGTGTCATACAACCCATTTCAGTCCTTGATCCTCATGTTATTTTCACTATTATCTGCTTTTATCTAGATGTATCCAAATTCAGAAAATTTATCTGTCATTAGGAAAGTTTAAATTATCTTGCAGTCAAAATAAAGAATCAATCAAGTTAATATGATATAATGTCATTTTGTTTAGAGAGAATATGTGTTTCAATACATTAGACTTCATTCTGGCTTATGACAGATAAACAATACATCCTTGAATACTGCTCATAATTAAGCCTATTAGCTTTTCTGTATGAATTATTAACCTAGTTTGAAATGTGAAGCAAATCAAAGACCAAGATATTTTCATGATCACAGTCAAGGAAGGCCGGATTAGTCATAACTGGGGAGAAATATTGTTGTCTTGGGAAACCCAAACCCCAGGCTGAATACAATAGTTAGAATAAAATTATGCCTGCATGCCAGACTAGCTAGCTCTCTCAACCCCACATACACACGCTCGGACTGTCTCCACTGCTCACCATCGTAATAAAGCAACAATCAGGTGTCTGGTAATATCTCCGCCGTGCGCTAATGACTCGTGGTGTAGACCAGTGTTTCTGTGTAAACGCATGCTGAGGGCATGCTGGCGGTATAAAGCCTTCTCTGGCTTCTTTCGCTCACTTTACGGTCAGGCTCCAGACGTTATCCAATTAATTTCACTGTTGTATGATGGAGGATGGGATGGGTTGTTGAACAAAGATTGAAGGTCATATCTGGCAATGAGGCTTTACTACATGAATGATTGGCGGAGAAATGTGCACGTGGGACTCAAAAGTGGGGTGGGTCGCTATCTTTCCAACCCCTCGATCCCCCGCAAAACAGATGATAGTAGACCATTTTATATTTCTTCCTGACAAGTAAATATACTGAACATTTAGGAAACCACATCGTTAACTTTTAGAAACTTTATTAAACAGAAAATGTTAATATGCTATACAATAAGGAAGTCGTTGTGGGATTTACAACTGTTTAATGTGTGGTGTGGGGGAGAAATGACTTCTAGGTAGAATAATCAATCATGCTCGAGTCATTATTGTCATGTATGGATGGACCATCAAGTATTCGTTCAACCTTCACTGTGAAAGGAAGAAGTGGAAACATATGCATGGTATGAATGCAAAATATGGGGTGTGGCTTTATTTCTGGTAAATGATTAGCAGAGATGAATCATCCTCCCTCAATTAATATCCCAGAGCAGATGACAGCTAGAGGGTGAAGGATGAAGGGGATGTGATTTTAAGGTCATCTTTATACCAGGTCAACCTTCTTATTACTGATAATTGGTTGCCAGATACCATTTACCCACTATAGTTGAATTGCAGGAATACTAGAGTAAATAGAGGTGGAAGGTATTAAGACCTGGGCATGAAAAGAGATGAGAGAGGGGGGGGGGGGGGGCATCATTCCTTATCTTATACAAATGTTGGCTACACATATTATGTGTGTATTCAGAAGGAAGAAGAGAGGCTTAAACAATCTTGGTTTGTAAATCAAAGAAACATGTTTGAAAACAGAAGCTTAACAAACACAGGGCGATATTACATCATGAGCTATTACTGGTTTTGTTACCGCATCAAAATGACTTCCCTGTGCTGTAGACTGCATTTTTAATCTGATTAGATCAAAATTCACAGAAAACAAAACAATGATAAGCTGCTACTGGTAGTCATTATATAATTAGAAAAAAAGGTAATTTGATCCGGTACAGAGACAGAAACAGTTTTCCTAAAACAAACAAACTGGTTTTCTTCATATTATCTAGAAATAAGTCATCTCATCTTACAAGGCACTACCCCAAAGCTCAAATACCAAGAAGAATTCAATCACCATCTAGAATTATCTGCTTCCAAAATGAGGGGAGCAAATAGCTATAATGTATGTGCCTTGTGGGGAGGTAGGGACTGAATCAATACTGGAGTTCACACAAAATGTTTTCACATCTAATGGAGATAAGTGAAAATGCAAATGAGGTTCCTCCTAGCAGTATTGAATTACATCTGTGACATCTAGAAACATGTACTAAAGGTATTCCAATTTTTGGGGAAATATAGTTTTTACGGCTTGAGGGAAAAGGAAACTGTGCTCACCCTCTGTGTAATTTTAGATAACACTTTTGTTAATAATTTATTTATTTCATTTTCTGATTTTGTTCTGTAGCAAACACATGTGTTATTAAATCACAGCAATGTATTTTTAGTATTGCTCATAAATTGTAGTGCACATATTCTGAACTATTCATCTATTGCATTAGTAATCTTACTGTCTATATCACATTTTGAATGCTACTCTAGTACATCATTAAAATTTGTATAGTTCCAAAGTATGTGTATTTTGACAACAATTTATTGGCAGAAATGTTTGTATTTATCTATCTTCCTTTCATTCATATGTGCACAATGAAATGTCGTCGGCCTCCATCATTTCAAAGAAAATCTCCCTCCCCGTTGCATTCTATGCCTTGTTGCTTGATTGGAGAGCAACTAAAGTGCATTGATATGAAAGTAACAAATATTTGTCACTGTTCTACAGTTTCATGGCCATTTTCACTGTTCTTATATGAAAACAACCATTATCATTTATCTCCATCATGCCATGTATCTCAACTCTGATCACGGATTCTCTGTGCCAGGCAATTCTCCCTTTCTCCCTCCCACTCTGTCTGTCCGTCTCGTAGCAACCACCTTGTCAGGGCATAAATTATTCTCTTCACATCCACATGGAAAGAGGAGAGCATAGAGAGATATATGAGATTGTGTTTGCCATCCAACTTGTGAGGCAAAAGTGGAGCTCCACCATTGGATTTTAATATTCTCCACCGCAGCTAGCTGACATACGTGGGAAAGTTAATGCTTCTCTGAAGAACAGAGCAAACAATTGGGATATATAACCATACATTACCCCAAGGAAAGTGGGAGGTAAGACTATTATCTAACGTACTCACACCTCTCGATCTTTGCATTGAAACCAAAGCGATGCTGCTATTCAGAGTCTATATAAGAATTCATACACATTGTTGGTGAGATAACAGGCAGTTAATCATTCCTTGTTCTCAAATGTCATTGCTGCTGGTTGAAGTGATAGAGATGATGTAGGCTTATATATGCCATCTCTAATTGTTATGACAGCAATGAAGCATAGCCAAGTTTGTTTTGTAATACAATGCCATGCCTATGTCATCACCTGTTTTTAACTGTAAGCACTTCCTTCAACAGAAATGGAGATGATAAAGAGTGCATTATTTTGAAAAGGATTGGGTATTTAATGTTATTTATGTATTTCCAGAATTGTCCTTTTTTATTGTTGGCATTATAGGAAAAGCTGCATTTTCATATAAGTATGATATAAATGTTTTCTTATGAGTTGATAGAAGACGAAGAAATATGGATGGAGTGATGGTATTCAAAGACTAACATAATAGTCATTACCCAAACAAAACACAATCTTTTGCATTCTTTATCACTCTACAAATCCGTTACTGCGTGCAGCTTGGCACATTTCACCCCTGGCCTTTCTCTGTATACATATTTAGTCATCAACATTTAAAATGACAAGTGGGTCAAAAAGAGCATCATAAATTCATCTATTACGTTAACATGTCCAGTACATGCCAATTAAAGTAAACTCCAGATCAATCATACCACCAGCTTCCATCCCTTCATCTATACCAGCTAGTGGAAGGAGGGGTGGCAGACAGTTGTGTCAACATCATCTTCTAATGACATTGGCATAAAGCCAGTATGTAGCCGGGGTAGCAATGGAACCCTTGTTCTGATGGTGCTACTTTTATAATGGACGGGTTGTCTTTCCGATTTTTTTCGTTTGAAACATTTACATCGATATTCTTTTTAGCTGTAACATGGACACACTAGACACTCAATTGTAAATATAGCAGACTACTTATGGGGTCCATTTGATTATGACATTGATATGTTGCCAGTATCATCTTTGTAGGATTTTTGGTCTGTCTGTCTGTTCGCATACTCTTGTTGACACCATATCTAAGTACAGGTAGCTATATTTGCAGGTAGAACTGTAAACTTAGTACCAGTCTGCATCACCATGAAGAAATAAATAAATATGAATGTTTGTCATTAAGGTTAACATGAGTTAAAAAACTTTTAGAATTCCATACTGACATTGTTTTAACATTTATGCACTGTACCCCCCCCCCCTTCAAAAAGGGGAAAGGAGAAACAAGAAATCAGATGATAAATGTTGTTGCAATTATGTTCCCAAAAGGACTTCTAGTTGTCCACAAGGAGAGTTTTACTTATGACAAGGTTGCTTTTATGTTCATGTGTACACTCTTATGGACTGCATATCCCAGTTTTCATATTTGGTACAAGGATGCATATATTAAGAAGATGATCTGATTAGATATTGGGGAAAGCTGATGGAAATTTGATTATTAGCCTTATTGTTGCAAGAGTTGGCAGTATACAGTATTGTATATAAACAAGTCTTCTCATTTTCTGGCTGTTAGAAGAAATGGCAATTTTCACATTAGAAAATTATATTTAAAAAACTTTTCTTGCACATTTCATTTTGTCAGTGTGCTTTTAAACACTTGATAATATGCCCGAACACACAAAATTATAGCTACTTCAAGAAAGCCATATTTGAACAAGAGGTACAGTAATGATTTTCCAGAGAACATTTTTGTATTTTCATTCTCCAGAAATGGAAAGATATTCATGAATTTGTTTTCCTTTTTAATGATTCATTGTATTATAATGTGATTGACTTGTTACATGGTAAAAACATGAAAAATCCATGTAAAATCCAGGTGCCTTCTTACATTCATTTCAATTGTTTGGACTATAGGGTGAAATATCAATAATAATATGGATCTCTAGAAACAGCGGCCAAACAACATAATTCTAAGGTTCTTGTTCGCTTCTTGCATTTTTGCCTGACTGCTTAGTTCCATGGTTTTTTACCTGTCTAACTCAATTAAGTCTGTTGCACAGATGTATCATGTCTTATTTAGATATGGAAGTCATGTTTATCATATTTTGAAGATAAAAAAGGTTAACCATAACTGCAGAAAAAGACATTTTGCTGACATACTGAATTCACACAGAGACAAAAATATCCTTCTGTGACCATGTGAGAGATACTGGTAAACCAAAAAATTGTTAATAGATATTGCACTTTGTGATTCGAATTTTCATATACAAAACAAAGTAATCCATCAAAAATATTATAAAAACAGTATTTTATGGTTTATTGTTGGACAACACTTTATTATTAGAAAAATATCTGAATTTGTTAGCTATGAAAGCAGTGAGAAAGACACTAATCAAATATAAATACCTTCTTTAATATCAAGTACACTCACATGGTGTTCAAAATGTGCTACTGTTTTTACCAAACTGTTTCAAAACAGCCCCCTCCCCATCCCCAAATTATGCTGATATGATTACTAAGCAAACAAGATAAATAGGCTATAAATTCCTTTGACTATATGGAGTCTAAATAAACACGACTTGGATATAGGGATATGATTTTGGACTTTACTCAGCTTGCTCAGAGACTTCCCATCAAAGTACAAAAAAGGATATAGATTTCCCGCCAAAGATTTCCATGATTATGATGCACCAGATATTTTGATAACAGAGTATACTGTGGTTTACTTACATTGGCTCAGTTGCTGGTTCAAAACGATAAACCGATTTGAAAGGCCATGAACAAAGCTATCGAAACGGCAGAATAATGTCACTTGGTAAGCATATTACATGTGCAAACTGCAAAGAAAAGAAATTTGATAACATGTGGGTGTAGTACTGATTGTATGAGGAGCTTATATAATGATGAATTTGAGTGGAGTCTTGAGAGAGCGGTGCAGTGTGCATTGTATTTTATTTCAGTATCATAGTTACTACTTGATACGGGCAGCCATTGCATCGAAACAGAATAATTTGGGAATTAAAAAATTTGCTTTCATGAAAGTATTGACTGTGCTGTATCAAATACACCACACTTAATTTGTCAACTTGTATAGCTAAATACCCTTACTATGAAATATTCTAATATTTTTTTTTATGCAACATACCAACAAGGCACAAAAAAGACATTAACACTAGCCTTTGTGTGGCGTGATACAGAAGAATAGATCCCATATGCAACATTGTTACTTATTGTCAACATCATGCGATCCATGCAGCTTTTAGATTTAGGTCAAAGTTGTTTTCATTTGCAACATGAGCACATTGTGTGATCCTTGTTCTCAAAGAGGGCCTCCACTCTGTTGTAATACAAGCATTCCTATAAACCGTGTAGTATACTCCGGCCTCTACAGACAATGTAGGTTCATCGATAGAGGAAGTCTCTACTTGGACTGAGGACAGACTGTTCCGTTGTGGTATGGCATTGATGGAAGATCGCCAGCTAGACGTGGAAGAGGGCAGTTTCCCCCCATCTTGTTTGGTTAACGTTGTGCTATGGTCTGACCTGAAGCAGGTTTCATGATGGCGAGGAACAAATTTCAATAACAGAGATTGACTTATGCCATGAGCTGTAAAAGCTCCTTCCATGTATTCATATGATTTCTGCAGATGGGTGTACTGAGGGCTTAATGTTTTAGCTTGCAGTCAAGTACTCTTTCCATCTCACATATTAAAGCAACAAAGAACTAGGATTTTCATAGCCTGCAGATTTCTTAGAACTAAGTGAGCTACTGTTCTTCAGTATTCTATGAAGTGGGGTTATAGTCTTTACTTGAAGCTTTGCTTGCTTCTCCAATATATTACTTTCCTCTGTCATTTTCATTTAATGGTAATCTTCATTACGATCATTAACATACGATAATAACCAGCATATTTGATAAACATTTTATAGGGATAATATCATATATCAAAAAAATAAATGTGATTTGACATTAGATTGTCACATCTTGCTTAAAGTCTGGTTTGTGTTCAGATAGTTTTTGTGGGATATGTTATATTTTGTCCTGCATGATTTGCTTTTCTTTTCTTTTCCTTTTTTATAAATATTCCTTTAAAACAAATTTCATGTTATGAGGATAAATTCACTTACTAGTATCCTGTCAAGCCACAGAAAGTTTCACTGTACTCTAGAAAGAATATATGTATGCCTTTGATTCGATTTGGAGAGAAATAATTCTTTACTTTCCATTTGTACATAGAGTTTCTATGAATAATTTGTGTTCATCACAAATTTCCAAAATTTATTTCTATAACTCCCATACATTCTACACTTTTTGCTTCAAAATAACAACAAGTATTTCTATTTCTGTTCTTTCCCCATACAGATCCATTTGCCTCACCAGATGACCAGCCCATGCCCCAGGCAGAAACATCTGCAGCACAAAACATCTATGATCTCCAGTCCTCTTGGCCACAGCAACCACATGCAGGTAACGGAGACACTCAAAGGCAGCCAGATGAACATCTAAACCAAGAGGAAACTCTTCCCGCAGAAGTGGTCTCTGATAAATATGATGAAGAGAGAGACCAAGATTATCCAGAGGAAACATTGGGTTATGTCCATTCAGAACAGAATTTAGAGGAAGATGAGGTAGAGAAAGTTGATGAAACTGGAAGTGGAGATTATTCAGAACAGGATCATCTAGATCCCTATTATGCAGAAACAGCAGATCATCTAGATCAGAAAGACATCGAGACAGAAAAGGACAGTCTCCAGGAACATCTAAATCTTGAAGAAGCAGTAACAGCAACAACACTATCAACAGAAGTAACAGCAGACCATTTACAACAGGAGCATTTGGATCCCCAGGAAGCAGCGACAGCAGATTATCCAGAACAGGAGGGTATTGGCAAAGAAAAGGACACTCAAGAAGAACATCTATATGTTCAAGAAGCAGCAACAGTTGATCATATAGAACAGAAAGATATTGCGACAGAAAAGGGCGCTCCAAAGGATTATGTAGATTCCTTTGAAGAAACAACATATAGTTCAGAGCAGAAAGGTACAGAGTTTGAGAAGGACACTCCACAGGAATTAGTAATTCCCTATGAAACCACAGAAATAGATTATTCAGAGCAAAAAGATATTGAGACAGAAAAGGAAACCCCAAAGGAATATCAAGATCCTTATGGTGCAGCAGATGCTGCTCAGCAAGTAACAACTGAAATTCAACAAGACCCTGTACAAACCAGTGAAGATCCATACTCATCAGCACAGATCCTGGTTGGACTAAATGAGAAGGAAGAGGTGCAACAGCCAACAGAAATTTACCAAGAATATGCACAAGGGAGCACTGAACATGCCCCTACAAAAGAGCATGAATTTGTTGTAGACCAGGAGGAATTACAGAAGTCAGAAGACGTTGCACAAGAATACCCGCCTGAAAGAGTAGACTCTTTTGAAATAGTGCAAGGAGAGAAAGAGGAAGATATTACACAGCTTAGTGGAGAAGAACATCCATGTGAAAGTATGGAAGAAGAGAAAGATATTGATGCAAAAGGTAAAGATATGGAGCAAATGTCAGGTGCCTCACATATCCTACAGGAAAGTATATCACTAACAGAAGCTTCATATATGCAGACCCCAATGCACACTGAAGAGCAGGGTGAAAAAGAGGATCTAGGACTAGAACATCAAGAACAGGCAGAAGAAGAACAGGAACAAGAACAGCTTCTAGATCCACACGCCCCAGAGATTGCTGATATGGCTGACATAGGCGACACTTTACATCCAAAAGATTCAGAGTCGCTTGGGGACGTTGATCAGCCAGCTCAACAAGGCAATATCCCACAAGACTACAGTGATACATTATTGATAGAAGCAGAAGTTGGTGAAAAAGAGGCTGAAATCGAGTTCACAGCCTTGGCTACTTTAGAGGAGAAGGATATGGCAGATGAACAACAAGTGCATGAAGTTGATCATGTTTTAGCTCAAACCCTGGATGAACAGTTAGAAAGTGGAAATATGCAACCTGAAATGCCAATAGATCCAATTGATGCTGTGTTTAGGGCCAATTCACAAGAAAATTTGCTTGGTCTTGACCCAGAAGCAGCAGTCTTCGAGCCAAAGAAAGAGGAGACAGCTCCTGAAAACTTAGAACCAGTACTTGAAAGTGATCAAAATGTCACACCAGCACAGCCAGAAGTCGATCATGCTCCTTCATATGATAGAGAAGAAGCCAATGTTGATCTTTCATATGATCAAGACACTGTTGTGTCTGCTGAAGTTGATACTGAGTCTTTCCAAAGTGGACCTGTTATACAATCATCAGATCCACTTGTATCTCAAGGTCTTTCACAAATTGATATTGAGCCTTCCCAGCAAAGTGCAGAAGATCTTTCCACCCCCACTGCCCCTGTCAAAGTTCAAGAGAGTGATGATTATGATGATGTTGAATATCAAGATGAAAGAGTAGAACCTGACAGATATCAAGAAGAGCAAGAAGAACCTGGCAGAAGTGAAGAAGAGTATGAAGAAGAAGAAGAAGCAAGAGAGCCCACTCCACAAGGAAAAGCATCCAACCTGCCACTTCTGGACTTGGGTGATGGCCCAGTACAGAGTTTGTCTCTTGCAGATGCAAACCAGTCTCCCGGACAACATTCATTTGAAGGATCCTTCTCTCCCATTGAGGATAATGTTGCAGTTTCCCTTGCCTTGGAGGATCAAGCTCATGTGGTGGAAAGTGGGGAACAGGAAGAAAGTGATGATGCAAATACTGAGACCACAGAGGTAGAAGCAGAACTGCATGAAGACAATTTCGAACAAGAAAGTCAACATGAGGTGGAACCAGCATACAATACTCCAAAAGAAGTGCCTACTGAAGCTGAAGGCCATGAAGAAGATCTCCATGACAACATCCTAAGTGAAGGGAAGGATACTAGTGAAGTGCCCCAATATGAAATTGCTGATACTAATATAGATGAGAGTCACTCTGGCCTTGTCCAAGATAAGGTTGAAGTCAGCCCTGATCAACCCGATACTATGCAAACACCAGTGGAGACATATCTAGAAGAGAATGAGAAAGCAGATGATAAATACAACCAGATTCAACAGGAGCTTCCAGAAGACTCCATGGCTGGGGTTGATGGTGATGGACTTGATAAAAGAGAAGTCTTTTCTTCTGCTGCAGACAAAACCTCTCAAGAAGTATATACTGAGCCTTGTGAGCAAGCCACCCCAGAAATAGTAATGCAGGAGTATTCATCAGAAGAACTAGAAACTGAGGAAACACCATACACTGCTCCAGATGTTTCCACAGATACTACACTCCAGAACACTGCAGACAAACTTCTTGGAGACCCAGAAGAGGATGATGCCCTTATAATGGAAAGATCCAGAGCTAGTGCTACACCTCCAAACACCCCTGAAGTTATTTTACCCTCTCCTCCCGAAATGGTATTAGTACCTCCGCACGCATTAATTCAGGAGACTATGCAAAAAGAAGGGGAAGCAGCTGAAGATCAGTCAGCTCCTGAAGCTGACCAACCTGCATCCTACGATGACCAGACAGTTCAATCTGAAGAAAAGCAAGAACCTTCAACAGAAGAACCTGTTCTACATGAAGCTGATGAGGTACTAGAATCGGCACCTGAGGAACCTCCCTCTGCTGCTTCCATATGTGAAGAGAAATCAACCTCTTCAGAAATCACCACACCAAGTGTTCCCCTTGCTGTACACACTCCAGAAGTACCTACAGCTACATCTGCATCTGTTGAAGCTAAGGGGAAAGAAATTGAATCAAGTCCAGCTCAGCAAAAGAAGCCTAAGACTCCTACTGGCACCAAATCACCTTCTAAAAAACCAAGCCCGTCTGCAGCACAGAAAGCTAAATCAAGTGTTAAACATAAGGGATCTGATACACCCAAGAAAACGGCAGCTTTGTCAAGATCTCAACCAACAGCAACTGCCCCAGGGGACAGAAAAGAAACTGCAAAGGCACCATCCAAATCTCCAACAAAATCACCATCAAAGATACCTTCAAAGACACCAGCAAAGGTAACAGCAGCAAAGGTACCAGCAGCAAAGACACAGGCAAAGGTACCAGCAGTGAAGACACCAGCAAAGGTACCAGCAGCAAAGACACCAGCAAAGGTACCAGCAGTCAAGACACCAGCAAAGGCTTCTCCAAAGGTCTCAGCTCCTGCTCCATCGAGACCTGCAGCATCTGCTAAAAGGACACCAGGACAAGCTTCTGTTGGTGCCACAGCTACAAGGCCGAAAACTGCTCCTCACAAGGTGGACACTAAACCAATTGAAAGTAAACCAAAGCAAGAAAAGGTATAATGCAGTACAATCAGTATGGCAATGAGTGTTGGAATAGAGTAATACAAAATTACAAGATATGAATGTCAGATCTATATATATTTGTTATCCTTTCCATGGCATTCCTAGCAAGTTTATAGCTTTTGTATATCCTTGTTTGCCTTTATTTACAATGCAATATAATTCTCAATACCTTGCATCAGATCCATAGGAAAACAACTGAAACACATGCAGAAGATTAAAGCATATTGGAGTATTAGAATTTTGTGAGTTGTGTAATATAACAATTAAGTGAGTCTTAATAAAAAGAGCATCAAGTAAAAAGATGTAGGACTTGTTACATCTTGGCTGTGCACTTACGTCTCAGGAAGGTAGAACTTAATCAATTTACTACAGCAACTTCATGAAGACCTACTACAATCTTTCATTTTCTTGTATTGTTTTCTTATCAGGTATACGATTCAAAGCATGCTAAATTCATATATTCAGGATTGGGGGGGGGGGGGGCACACATATTAATGCCCCATAGGATATAATTCCAGAATCAACACTCTTGCATGGAATTAGTGATATGTCTTCCTAAGTATTTCTTATAATGTACTTTTGGTTTGTTTGAGCTTTTCTGGTGATAAAAGTGTAATATGATGGGGGTAAAGAGTATGTAAGTTCTCTTCCTATTGCATGTACTTCAGGTGGAATTGGACATCCAAAAATACTGTGCACTTCCTTCTCATTAACCATTCCTTACATGATCCCTGCTGAAAATGAAGAAAAAACACTGAGTTGTTCATTCATTTGATAAATATAATAGACATGGTATCTTAAAGCCTATAACTCTAATGCATTTCTCTGAAGCTGACCCATTTTGTTTTTGTATTTGTTCTACCTGCTGCTATCAGGTGAAGATGTCTGGAGTCAAGCAGAAGACAGTTACCACAGTGACTAAGACTACACATACAGAAGTCAGATCTGCCAATTCATCACCAAGAAAATCAGGTAAAGCAAGATGAATGATGTCCCTACGTTTTGGGCAAGTTGTTATTAAGGCCCTAAACAATTTACAGTAATAAAGTAATATTTAGCTTGATTATTTAGCACTTTATATTTGGACTAAAATTCATCAATAATTGGCAAGGATCACAGTCAATTATTTTGTTTATGTCTTCAGATCATAGCCTGAGACAGAAACATTTTAAAGTCAAGTTTGAAACCAAAATATTATAGTTACATTTGGTAAAATAATGAAATTAATTACTCTAGCTATATTTTAATCTGAAATGTAATGATCATTATCTTAAAATGTCATGTTTTTATTTAAAAAAACACTTGTGTTTACTATTCACATTAATCATGCTGTCAAGAACAGTTTCAGTTCAATTTTTATTTGATATAGCTGCCTCATAAAGAACTGTTTTGCTGTATATTCAATCATCGGATGATTATTAAACAGTCCACATTTCCTAATAACTATGGGAATTATTTATTAACAAAATCTTTTACACCCTTGAAACATCCATATCTGATGTTAGTTATTTTGTTATCTTGAGGAGCACCACTACAATTATTCATCACTTTGTTCAATCATTCTTTATCCATCAGCTGATGGGGATTCCCCTAGAGTGAGGCATTCACCAGGGCGGAATGGTGCTGCATCCAAGATTGGATCTCTAGATAACACCAGACACTCACCCGGAGGAGGAAATGTAAGATTTGGGCGGGGGAGGATGGGGGGGGGGGGGCACGGGAGTAAATACTGAAAACATTTTACCCACCCTCAGGCTTCCTACACTTTTAGGGAAGGAATGAGTGAGCCTTGTGGTATATTCAGTATGGTCTGCAAGTACATTGACCCAGGGTTCCATCCTCAATCACATGTCTTTTTGATAGTGATGTTGCATTTTGGTCATAAAACATATGATCAGATCTGTCTGATACACATCTTTCAAAATGCAATTGCACATACATCTCATTTGAATAACACTAGCAGGAATTTAACTTTGAATTAAATGTTACTTCTGCTCACAATAACAGGTTTTCTCTTCAATTTTTCAAAACATCAATATTCTCCTTGAAATGAAAACCATCTGCTAAAAGCCAAAGGGCATTAAGTTATGATTTTGTATTGAGTTACTGGCTCTCCGACTCTCACAGCAGATATGTAATACATAATTTCTTCCCAGTTTTGACACAGGCTACAGAGTACTGACATAAATAATAATTCTTTGCAATAAGTTTAAAACGCTAGCATCCGAGGTACGTCAATAACAACAATGGGTGAACACCTTCCTTCCATGCATGAATGGGTACTAATGGATTAGGTACTAAAGTGGCTATTGTAAGTACTGGTCGTATCGGTAGTGTTCCCCTGTGAATGAAAAGCCATATAGCATGCAGTCACAATTTACTTCACACAACATATACAACAGCAGCATCACCAGCATGCCTCCAAAATGGAACCTGCAATGGGTCCCCACAGGTTTACCATTTTATAGGAGTGTGATCGTAGCTTGCTGACAGGCAGGGACTCGGTTTGAATTTTAAATGATGCCAGTAGACGATCCGGAAACATTGGCTGCGACACCATTGCCATACAAGCCTTCCCTATCAACTAAACCAGAGGTGATGAATGAACCCCTGCTTATAATTTATATTATACCATTTCCTCTGGCATGTGGATACAAAAATGAGTGTTTAATAAGGGTTAGATATATAATTATGTATGTATATATCACAAAACTTAATCATGTAAAAACCTCAAAGATGATGATGCAAAAGTGTAATTGGTCTAAGTTAGAGTGTAAAGGTTATAAAATTATAGTAGTCTTATAATGGTTTATGAGCTGTCGAAGGGCTTACAAAGCATTATCACTAGAGGTAGCAAAGAGGAAGTAGGAGAGTTGTATAGTATAGTATTAGCAATATAACCATGATTTATATGTTTGTGATATTGATCTGTAAAGTGGTATGCATTACAAAACAATGAACATGGTGAAGAAATTGTTTCATAAAAGATGCGAGGTGCAGATCAAAAATCTTTTTATGGAGGGTGGACATAGTGAGTGAATTTGATCAATCAGCTGTTCTTAAGTATTCATAATGCACATTATCATGTTTGAATGATGATCTATCTAATCACAAGACATATTCTGGGACTCTGTCATTGGCATTAATTTCACTACCTTGCATACTTCATAAATATTGACCTCAGCTAATTAAGTTTTGCACAATTGTTCTCAAATTTATGGGGACAGGCACAAATGCCCTCAATAACTTCTTTGATGTCTTTTCTCCCAACATCCAGGTAAAGATTCAATCAGAGAAATCTAACTACAGCAGGGTACAGTCAAAATGCGGTTCCCTTGGCAACTCAACCCACAGGGCAGGGGGTGGAAACGTCAAGGTAATTATCTCCAATAATTAATGGTCGAGAGGAAAGAAATAAACCAAGTATTCAGAGGATCAGTGGAATAAAACCACTTTATGTGTACGTATGCCAATCACAAACTGTGATTTACTCAAAAGCCAAACCCTCAATACAAGTATTCAGTGGTTCGAACATGAAAAAACAATGCAGATCTGTTTCTTTTTTTCTCAGCGCTGATTAAAATCTTGATTCAGGAGTTAAATAGATTCTAAAATTGACTACTTTCCAACATCCGATACTCAAAATTCACTTTATCCTGTTTTTCAGTTTGAATATGAGATCACTGTTTGCCAAGTTTCAAAGTTGGAAAGCAATAATTGAGATGGGGTGATGTACTTTTGATTTAAAGCAGAAAGGTTCATGAGAAGGATGGGTCTAGGGGTGAGATGCTAACACTCTTGCATGGTCCTCTACTAAATTACTAGCAATATTAAAGACCTCTTGGTATTCATGCTGTCACACAGAATGAGTTTAACAATTTAACAGTTTGTCAATCTCTCAAGTTTATTGAATCAGTATTTATTGCTCTGAACATGCAGAAATTGAAAGTGGGCAACACTATCCAATGAATGCTGTTAAAGAAATATACAATATAAATGTATTTGAGTCAAGGTATTTGGGTTTGTGAATAGAGGAAGAAGTCAACTGGATAACAAAAATTGGCCTTAAACTTTGAAATTTGTATTTCAAAAGTTCTGCATGTATATTAAGGGGTAATACTTGTGCTGAGAGATTTAATGCTCCGTTTGTTTATTAATGAGAGAAAGCTTTAAAAAAACTAAAATACTAAGCTTTGTGTATTTCCTATTACTGCTTCCTGATAACCCTTGGAAACAATATAGATCTTTGACGAGAGGGTTGACTTTAGAACTCGTGCCAACAGTCGTGTTGGTTCCATGGATAATGCCCACCACTCTCCTGGGGGTGGGAGCGTTAAGGTATTGCATGTCCTAACCGACTGACCGAATGATCCACTACCCGTCATTGCTGCGTATTGTGCATCAACATATCAACTAACAGTTATACAACATTTGCTCCTGTGACAATTGCTCTGTGGTTATTTCCTACAGTAATCAAATTCCTAACTCATAAGTTCATATCCCCTAGACCCGACACTAATGCTAACCCTAAACCTTACCTAAAACCCAATCACAAGCCTAAACCTTACCCTATACTTCTGAAGAAGAAGAAAAAAAACCTGGAGCAATTGTCACAAAAGCAAGTATTGGAGCACCCAACTAACAGAATAACCATTTTGTAACAATGACCTCAGTATCCAAATTCAAATGTAAAATAAGTGGAAATTACTTTGATGGTTTTGTTATACGTGTCACACCTTAAAAAGAATAATATTAATTAAGTCATTAATAATTGTGAGTATAACGTAAAAAGCATTAAAAAACGTCTGCTTAGGACTACTCTGGAAAAAAAGAACAAGTTAAAAATAAATAATGATTCTGTGAACATCTGAAAAGGATATTCTAGTAGCTGTTTTGCAATTTAAAAAGAAAATATTTAACCTGAAGGTACTTTTAGATATGTGAAATTCTTATGTCTTTTAACTTTTTAAGGATTATTTCTGAACAGGAAACTATTTTCTTTTATAATAAGATGCGTTAGTTTGAAAAGTTAAGATTTTTTAAAGCAACTAGTTCACATTCTTTGACAAATATGTCTACAAAATGAATAAAATACAATATCTGTTAGGGCATGAGGCATGATTAACATTGCATACAATAATTTTTTTGGTCACAAAAATAACTTTCTTTTGGTCATATCTTCACAAATATTGTTAGTAGGAGTCATTTCTTAGCAATGAAAATCTGACAGAGAATTATAAGTAACTTCTTCTTACTGATAGACAACATGTTAATAAGAAAAGAAAATAATTTTTAAAAAGACTTACAAAAACTTTTAAAAAGCTTGTCAGATTGATGGTGCATGTACATTGCATTGAACTATGGATTTAACATCTTTTGTCATTTATGATAGTAAGACCAAGCTTGTCTTGATACGATCTTTTGAGAGGATTTGAACTGTATTTACTTGGTTAAAGACATTTTATTCAGTTACATTACAACATTTTGAAGTAAATAATGTATATAGTAATCTTTGATTTTGAAAGATATAGCGAAATATAAATAAATAAACACACAAACAAATAGTTCTACTAGTTCTACTGTCCTATATATTTTACAATGTTACTAATTGTTGGCAGATTTATGGAGTCTACTTGGACAGATTTTAGGCAGTCAAAAGACATGTTCAAATACTCTCTCCAAAGTTTAAAAGTGTTTTTTGAGCATGAAAATCACACATTACACAATAGTAGAAGTCTAATGAGAACAGACAATATATAGAAAATGTTTTCTCAGCAAATAAGAAATATACGAAATATAATTTTGTGTTCTCCTAAGTATTAAAAAAACTATATTGTGTTGTATCACACTGTAAGGTTTAATATTTCCTGTCGACATTTTTCAATCACAAAATGTATTCTTTACATTTTGGTGTAACATTCTCTACAGATGCCTAAGATATAATATCCATGGACTCTCAAGTTATATTTGTCAGCTGAGAGCCACATGGGCATAAAATCATATTGTACACATCATAATGCTTCACTGAAATGTGTGAAGTTACATAAATGTATCCCCAAAACACCCAAGAAACAAAGCACAAAATCTAAACAGTCCTTTAAAAATATTGATTCATTATCTTCTTTTATGTCTGTTGTTACATATCGATAGTTTTGTATTGTTTATTGTTTGTGAACAAGTGCAATGTGTTTAAAAGTTCTTTCCAGGAGTGCCTTATTATGTTGTGCTACTACCTGTGGTGTTATGTCACAATTGTACGATTCCATCTGGTCAGTATTGTGATAAATGTTGGATACCGAGCTAGGTTGTGCAGAAAACAAACACGCTCAAAATCTAGTTAAGTGGACACAGACTTGGTAAAAAGGCATCCAAATACTTTATTTTAGTCCATCTAACCCTTGAATAGATGTATATGTAAAATAAACTAGAGAAAACATACAACAAAATAGCAAACAAGCAAAAAAAATGTTAAGTCCAAGACTAGTTAAAAATCTTAAGAACAGCTTTTGTTTGGGATAAAAACATATTAAAGCAACAATATACCATACATATAATTTAAAAGGTTGGAATTAAGTCTTGTTCATGAGTCATGCATGTAGATGTACATATTATGTATGTATTCATGTTAATCATTTAATATGTCTCCTGTATATGCATTGTGCATGTAAAGCATGTTTTATACCTAGGTATGCTTGACATTGTGAATATCTTATTTTGCAAATGTTGTAGAATTAGTTACCCATCAAAGAATTAATCCCCTTGTACTTTTCTTTGTTAGCAATAGAAACAATTTTAGTTTCAAGGAGAAGACATTATATAAGGCCCAAATATTCTTTGTTCATATTTCATAATTTGCGAAAGGACTCACACATGGGGTATTTTTCCAATGGTGGAATAGTCTAATGGAAAAATTTCACTGAATTTTCACCAATTTTTCTCAAAAGGTATCAGCAACATTTTCATTTCCGTGAAGATTTATTCTACCATTGCCCAAGTATACAAGTAACCTTTGACCAAGGAATAGTAAAGATATGATGAAAATGTTTTGCTCCGGGTTGAACGAATCTCAATATCTCAGGACTGAAAGGCAGAGGGTCAGCACTTGTTACAACATCGATTATCACCTCTTCATCGCTCCTCATGGGAAACAAATAAAAGAATAATAAATTTCATGATTGCAATGTGTTCTGCTTCTACCTCTTGGGTGTTTGGTACCACACCTTACCCGATTCATTTCAGATTCTCCATGACCCTGTCACATTCTCAAAACCCTCAAGTAGAGTGGGATCTCTGGAGAATGCCCATCACTCACCGCATGGTGGGAAAGTCAAGGTGAACTTTATTTGCATCAAATCAACAGTTTAAAGAAAACGAATCAATTTGATTACTTTGGATTGAATGTGTGCTTTTTTAATCAAATCAAAATTTGCAGTGCATTAATTCTAAAGCAATATTTTACTTAGAGAAAAAAAGGTTAGGAAATCAAAGTGCCCCAAAAGTGCTCCTCTCATCATAGTCCAAGTGCTTGTTTGAGTAGCAGAAATGAATTTGATATTTAAAATAATGTTTATAGTGTTCCATATGTTGTAATGGTTGTAACCATATATTGAGGTAAGTTTCCTTGTAGCGCATGAAATAAGTTCATATATACATGTAATAGCATAGTACATGTATACCTCTTTGTTAGTTGCATATTCAATCCCCCTTGCCGATTTGCTTACCGACTTATGCACACAAAACTTCCTTCTTTCCAAAGCGACCTCTTTTTGCAGAACCTTGAAACTTTCCACATGCAAACTACACTATTTTCTTAATCACTTTCCTCTTTCTGTGGTGGCCACTGGAACTTAAAAAGAGATAATTATGTATTTTTCATAGTGGATAATAAAAATCTGTAGGGATTTGCATATATCTACTTGAAATACATAGTTACCTCTTTGTTGCCCCCTTTTGCACCACAGTTCCTCTACTACTATCTCTGAAAAGCAAAGAAGGAATTAGTAGGTTGGAAAGTAGCCTCGGGGGGGGGGGGGGGGAGCAAAAAGAGACCTACCATGGATCAGAAGGTCTAGGTGGTACGCATAGTCTGGAAGGGGAATTATATACAACTGACAAGACAAATTAGAGGTAAATAGTGAACCATATTCCATGAAAGGCATTTAGCATCTGTAAACCACTGCGGCATGCAAACTGTCCTAGCCTCAAGCACTACATCTAGTTTCCTCAAAAGATGCTATCGCAAAAGTAAATTTGAGCTTGGGAGAAATTACTCCTCAATTATTCAACTGCAATTGAGTAACCAGCATAAACCTCTATCGATTTCCTCATTTAATTTTCCCATTTTAATGTGATGTCCATCTTGTGAGAATAGTTCACTTTGCAGACTGTTGTTGCATGCACTGTTTCTCTTTATCTTGTGCATGCTATATTGTACTGTTCTTTGTTCTTTTCTTCACTGTATAAATGTTGTCTTTTGTGGTCAATCAAGATTCTGCATGATCCAGTTGCTTTCCCCAAGTCATCTGTATCCAGTAAAATTGGTTCCTTGGATAATGCCCAGCATTCTCCTGGAGGTGGCAACGTCAAGGTGACCTATTAGGACCTTATGTCTTCATGACTGGATGGTTTTATTTAATGGAGGATTAAAGTGGCAACTGCATACCTGGGACTATCTTAATGACTGTAGAAATAATATAATGCAATGTCACTGGGGAATCTGTTCATCATAAAGGGTTTATGCATTTTGAAATAGGTACAATACCTCTAGATTCACTGATGATTTTAAAACAATTTCAGATTTTCCATATCATCTGACTTTATTATTGAATATACTCCCTTTTTATTTAGTTCATTAATCTATAAAGAAATAATTAACTCATAATTTCAGTCAAATATTTTAGGCATTGCTAGTTTAATTTTTTTTTTTTTAAATTGCACTATATTTTTGAAGGAATTAATATTTCAACTTGGTTTATAGTTTAATATATATTTTCCAATATGTTTTTTTTTTCTCGCTTAACTGATGCATGCTCTCAATTTGATGTACTGTGATATTTGCAAAAGTAATCTTTGTTATCTTTTTCTGACTACCGGTATTGTGTGTTTTTAACTATTATTTCCTTGTTTCTGTTACCAGCTCACACTGATCTAAATTAACACAAATATCATGAAAAACCAAAGAAAAAATACATGCAAATACCACCAAGGAATAAATAGTATATTGCACATTCTATGTATCACTTTTCATAGCACAATGCGCATCACGAGACAATTACCGTAAAACTATATACAGAACATTTAGTTATCTATACGCATCTCAAGACTTCTTCAAACCCTAACCAGATCATTATAGGAAAAGTTATATGTAATACCTAAAATCCCTAACCATTTCTCTCTCTTCTTTTTTATTCCATTATTGTATTTATTTTTCTTATTCTGATTTCCTTCCTGCTTCCCATATACAAATAAAATATCTCGTTCGCCACCGTCCTCTCTAAAGATTACGAGTGCTTCCATGGATTTCAGCAAAAAGGCAAAAAGTAAAATAGGATCTCTGGACAATGCTCATCATTCTCCAAAGGGTGGAAATGTAAAGGTACGGATGGATGTAGTAGAAGTAGTAATGCTAGCGGTAGATAGATAGATATACAACAGTATTATCTAGCTTGATGTATTGCTTTTTAAAAAGCTGCAGATGCCAGGTCTTCTTGCTTTTGTCAATTAAAAAAACTTCTAAAAGCAAATTTTAAAAGGTTACTTAAGGAAATTAATCTTATAAAAAACAGTGCTTTATTCACATCTGGTTATTTTATGGTTTATTTCCCCCTTCTTCTTTTGCAATAATACAAATTTAAACATGTGACAATGTTTTAGACACTGAATATAACCAAAATAGCATTGTTAATATATGGATTATTTGTTTTTTATTTTGAGGAGCATGGTTTAGAATATTTCTGTAGGCCTATTGCCGTATAATTTTTGTAAAGAATTGATAAATGGATGATGGTATGTACTAAAAGGAAAAAGATTTCAATTTATTGGAATTGTACACAAGAAATATTTAGTAAACTAATCATAATGCATACTGTCATGTAATCCATTCATATATTTGAATTGGAATTCAAATATTTATTCAGTTTATTTTCTTTTACTGTCATTTCTTTATTCTTTATGAAAGACATCGAACAAATATTCTGTATATGTTATTTCCAAGTATGAAAATGAGAAATACTTCAAATCAACTGTTACAAATTGAAAGCTTAAGTTCATATACATATGACATTACTGTGAAATTTCAACCCTTTGAGTGTTTCTTAAATTTGTGACTTATTAACATTGGATGTTTGCATTATGTGTAGAAATAAGGCAATAGTTAAATCTCTGTTCAATATCCCGTTAACAAATTATGATTTGCATTTTTTTCTTCTTTTTCTAATAGAGATAAACTTAAATTAAAAATGTTTTCAATGTGTCTTTCTGGTTAAAAGAGAGATGCTCCTGTTAACTTTTTCCTAAATATCACTGAACAGGGATGTCAAACTTAAGGCAAGGCTGACTGACAATGATGTGAATAATTGATGAAAAGAATTATTGTGAATTGCAGGTTTTAACAAAGTAGAGCCAAGACTACACCAGTCCAAGATCTTCAGCTTTCATTTTTTTTTTTATCTCACAGAACTGTGCCAGCATCTGGAGACAATTTTTCACTTTCCATTTTTTTACAAATGCATAAACTATCAAATAAAACAAATTGAAGAGAGAGAAAGTAAAGGAGAGAAAATAAAGGATAATTACAGTCAATTTATAGCTCAAATGGAATAAATTTGGCATTAATTTTGAGTAAATGTTTCAGAAATTTATCATCAGATTGAATAAATAAGAAACTGCTTTTATATTCTGCTGCCTCATTAATATTGAGTGGGCCAGTAAAATTCTCCTCTTTTGTTTTCCTTGATTTATGCACAATATTTGTACATTTTGATCAAACTGGTATGCAATTTTGTCTAGGTGGTTGTACGTCTTCAATTTCTATTTCATTCTTCATTTCATTTTTCTATGTACAAAATTAAACAAGAGGATGCATGATTTGACCGAACAGGGACAGTGTCTCATTATCACTTTTCTCTTTTCCTTCTTTCCTGGGGGGGGGGGGGGGGGGGGGGGTGGGGGGCACATGTTATGTGCATTGCAAAATTGTATTTACAGACATTTTAGCCATTGGAAGAATTTACTACCGGTAATCAAATTAGGGAAAAGTGTTGAATGTATTTGCCACACTTCAAAAATGATATCAATTGCATTTTAAAAAAATGTGCAAAAAACATTGGAAAGAGATAAACTTCTTTGTTTAATTTTTTCATTTTCCTCAGTTGTGTGTTGTACTCTCTCTTTCATACTTTTTTTTTCTAAATACCTTTTTACAGGTTTTTATTAGTTTTATTTTTGCATTTTTTTCTGCAATTTTTCATCCCCTTTAATTCCAGATATTGAATCAGTCTGTAGACTACTCAAAGACGGTGAAAAGCAAAATTGGATCGCTTGACAATGCTACGCATTCCCCAGGAGGAGGAAAAGTAAAGGTAGTAACATCAGCATCAACAACTAAACTTTAAACTTTTATTTCTTTCCCCAATTCAAGAATTTCAACAAAGCTGCACCATCTTTTCTTTGAGTTTCATGCAGATCAATTCTGTTTTTATTTTGCAGTTGCTGTTTTCATCAGGCTTGCAGTATTTATAGATACTTATCTTTGTTCTTTTTTGCTTCTGTCAAAAAAATTGCCAGTGATACATGAATACAAAAATTACAACGAAGCAACGAAGTGCAAATTTCCAATATTTTGTTAATATAAAATTTCCTGTGTATGTATCTCAACAATATATGAATCCTGTTTCAAATTTTAAATGACAGACAAACTTTTCTTTGCCAAAAACAAATAATGCAAGAATCTGTATAGTTAAAATCAAATTCTGAAAATTTGACGGTGTAAAGAATTCCTCTTATAACTGAGCCAATTGAGATTATGCTTTTAAATAAGAAGGAAAATATCTAAAATGAATGATGATTTTAAAAAAAATGTTATAACCAATTGGTGCCTTGCAATCCATGAATTATTCATGATAGCCATATTTTTAATCCTGATAAACAAATCCAACAATGCTAATCTTCCTAAAGACAAGTATGCCAGTTCACCTGGACATTTGAAGAAGAAAAAAGAAAAAAAAGAAAGAGAATATGAGTGCATTTAAAAACTAATCCTTGTCTCTATTTCAATATTCTTTTAAAACTATAAAGATTGAAAACAAGAAGGTGGACTTTGGCAAGAAGGTCCAGTCCAAGATTGGTTCTCTGGACAATGCCACACACAAACCTGGAGGAGGGAAGGTGAAGATTGAAAAGAAGAAGTTGGATTTCAAGGACAAAGCAGCTTCAAAGATAGGATCCAAGGACAACATCACACACAAGGCTGGAGGCGGACAGGTCAAGATTGAGAACAAGAAACTGGACTTCAAAGTAAAGGCCACCTCAAAGATCGGCTCCAAAGACAACATTGAACACAAGCCAGGCGGAGGGCAAGTCAAGGTAAGATACAATAGTCAAATGAAAAAAAAGACAAGTAGATTTTTGACGGTCTTCTCTTATTATTCCTTGTAAATTACACTACAAAGTGGTGTGCACACAGTCATGGTACGTTCATGTATAATCAGGAAACCAAGTACACCATGAATACACAAACAGACCTGTAAAATTTCACTTTGGACCTCTAACATTTTGTGTAAAGTCACAATGCAGTATCTAATATCCTGTCACTATGGATGGATCTGATAATTTGTCAATGATACATGTATAGGAAAGCCAATTTAACAAATGGATTTGTATAAAAAGCAATATTTTCAAGATTCCAAATTGTTTTCTTTGATAGATACAAGAAGAAAAGCTAGAATTCAAGGCAAAGGCATCAAGTAAGATTGGATCCCTTGATAATGCCAGTCATAAACCAGGAGGTGGAGATGTACAGGTAAGTTTCCCCAGCATGGAACACGCCACCCTGCATTTACTACTGCAGAAAATGACGGTAACTCTCGTCTTTATGGCTGACGTATCTAAATGTTTAGTTGTTTTACCAAAGAAAATAACTTGTGACACATCTTTTTAAACTTAGGATTTTCATTGGAAGGGACTTGGTAGAGCCTGTGCAATATGTTTTTAAAGATACAGTCAAACCTGTCTATAGCAACCGCCCAAGGGAAACACAAAGAGTGGTCTTTGTAGACAGGTTCCTTTAGTACATGATTCAATGAGAAACCATTTTCAAGGGAAACAACAAATGTGGCCTTTGTAGACAGGTGGTCACTAAAGCAGGTTTGACTATTTATTTTTTTGTATCCTGTGGTTCAGGTATGAGCAATATTCTGTAAAATCTATAAACATGAAAGGCTGGTTTCTTTAATCGTTGAACACTGACGGTAGGGTCAAAGTTTACAAGACGTTTATTCTCATGGACACGATTGCACATATCCAGCCTCAAACTTTACAAAGAGACTTCCCTGAAATTAATAATGGAAAAGGCCACATGAAATAGCAGACTGATTTAATTCCATCTTCACTGGCATGCTAAAACATGACAATGATATTAAGTGTATATCCTTATCATTACATGTAGTTATATATTCTTTTTCTTTCACAGATTTTAGATAAGAAACTGGAGTTCAGTACCAAAGCTCAAAGCAAGGTCGGGTCAATGGACAATGCCGACCATCAACCTAGTGGGGGAGATGTGAAGGTCAGTATAGTGTATAATTCTTGAAACCCTGTACCACTTTAAACACACATGTAGAAGGGCGATCAGAAGGCCTATGATAGATATTATTTTCAAAGAATAATATCATTATCAATGTTAATGTAAATCTATTGAAGTCATTCAAAGACTTCTCCAGTAATAAGGCTTTAGTAAGTTTTTTGTGAGTTCTGAAAAGAATTTCGGGTTTCTTTCAATGAAAGAAGAAGCTTAGCTTCAAGGAATTTCATTGGCACCCCTGCCCCCCCCCCCCCCCCCACCCCCTAAGAAAGTAGTCGGTCTCTAAATATCCTCAGATTGTCTGGTGTCCAAACAGGATATCCACTACATGACTATGGCTATGGAGAATTTTTAGTGTGTTAAAATCTCTCTTCTTTGATCCTGGAATTTTGAAACTCCATTAGGGAAACATCAGGGGAAATTATTTTGATGAAGGAATCCCACTTTGTACATAATCTTTAACTCTAGATTTTCTTCCACACGTGTAGAAATGCCCCTCAGTTGTGGATATATTTACCAACTACCGTCACAAGCATGCCAGTTATTATCAGCTGTATTTTTTTTTTTTTACTTCAAATTGAATCAATTAACTTTTTGCTTCAAATGAATCAATGAACTCAATTTTGATATTTCTCTTTATTAGAATTACCTGTGATGTAATTCATATATTTTCCATTTCCTTTGTTCAGATTTTTGATGAAAAGCCTACATTCCAGCACGCCTCACCACGTACAGACGATGACGATGACGGTATTCATTAAAGGACAAGCGAACCCATGACTTGATCTGCAATCCTATGGCTGTGACTCTCCCTGAATGGTGACCCTTTCTCCAATGTAAAAGAAAAGATTCCCTCAAGGGTTAGTGGATACAGAACCCCTGCCACGATGGTCAGCTAAAACTGCACACCAGTCATCTGAATCATCCAGTTGTGGTATAAAAGATGGTGTCGTAGGAGATCTTATGGGGAACCATTCAAGATTTCACAGATATCATGTGTAATCCTTCATCCGGATTGCAACCACATTTATGACCAACGCTCTGAAATCATTGACTACTGAATCCTCTTGTTCCCGTATGCTTAATACAGAGGTCATTGGGTTCCGGTATAAGCAGTAGTTAATGGGTACCGTATATCATTCAAAAACTTTTTTGAAAAAACATTTGCTAGAAGAGATATTTCTCAAAATAATTCTCAAAATATTTCCTTCTGCCAACTAAAACCACTTGCCAAGAGCAATTCAAACTAGATTTTGGTCTCAGCAGCGCCATAATTCTTCTGGTCTTCATACATGGTTGGTGCATGTACCACCAGGGCGAGTCCAGTGGAGACGAACCAAAGTAGTTTGAACTCCTGCATGACTGTCTGCAGGTGTCATACCAGTCATTTTGGGGCTAAGATATACAAAGATTTGATCATAGATGTGAGGGGTAACCTTCTTATCATTAGTGATGTTGCTACTGGTGTTATATACATGAACCCATAAAGGTTTTAAGATTGTTGCCAGCCCTATATGAATATAAGAACTGCACAGCTGTTATTTTTTGTTCTGATTACTTAGTTGCATTCAAGAAAAGTGCTAATTATTAATCATGCAGTAGAAAATATAAACAAAGTAGGACAAATTGCTGCAAATAACTGAAAAAAAGCATAACTCCCATATGCATATACAAGTACTTGCTGTGATCAACTTTGTTCGCTCATTTATCAGCTATTTTACATTTTCTACCAAATTCATAAGGCTGATGTCATTATGATTTGTAATTTGAACACTTGATCTGTGTAAGTTTTTTGATTGTTTCTGGGACAATTTATTATCAGAACTCGAGATTATCTTTATGTACTCAACTTGTGTTGATAATCATATTACTGTACTCCACTCTATGACTCTACATCTTGTTTCAACTCATGCATCTATAATAATCATGAGATTTTTTAGAAAGTCCACAGGAAGTTTGCAGCCATTTGATAGAGCCAGTAAAGCGCTCTGAGCCATGAAACAACTATAGTACCAGCTGCTTTCACTAATGGTGCAGTCACACTTTCATGTAAAACCTAGCTTCAAGAGCCACTTTTTTAGTGTGTGATACCCAGTGGGATTACAGCATGTATTACGGGGTCTACAAGGTGCTTACCTGTACTGCAAATGAAGGCCAACAATTGCAAAATGTTCAAAATTTATATCAAGTCAGCCCCGACTATTGCTATGGGGCTATGCAGCATTTATGGTTTTTACGTTGGGCTTCTGTGGCGTTTCATGGATTTACATATCCTTTGTCTAGAGCTTACATTGCAGATACGGCCAATTTTACCAGAGTCAAAAGGGGCGAGTGCGTTGCTTTGTTGTGACTTCACTTCAGCTATGAGGCTCCTGTGGGGATAATAACAGTGCCATCAACAACAAAAGAAGACCTGTGTGGGGCTTACACTGAGCTAGGTTTTACATGAAAGTGTTGACTGTGGCATAGGAATGACTCCCTCAAACTGTATCCAAGGGAGGTTCATGTACATAATCATATGTGTTTCATTTTTAATGTTTTGTGGATATATCATGTGAATGTGTATGTATACTTCTGTGTAAATATGAGAAAATAAGTCGAAGATAAAGCATTGACGATGCTATGATTTTGTAACTTGTTTGTTCCAATTATTGATGTGTTTGTGGCAAAACTGCACTGCAAATATTAGCTTATATTGGTTAAGGTGCAAGAGGAAGAAAAAAATCATGGGAAAATTGCAATAAGTTTTTACTATGAACTTATTCAGTGTTTATCGGATATTCATTGATGTACGTGAACTAATCTATTCCCAAATTTTAGATGTTCCAATTCTTCTGAATATATTAACATGGAATGTAGAGAGTAACTATTTTAATCATGTTTTTAATTATGTAATCATGGTTATGATTCTATTGAAATGCTTCTGGACCTAATCTGAATTATTTATAATCGCACAGTTTTATCTGTAAATTATTTACCAGTTTTATCTGTAAAGTTCTTAGAGACATCATCGACGTATTAAGCTCCATATAAGCCCAGAATATCAATATGCATGGTAGTTCTGCTTTTTCTACATTTCATCTCAAGACAACGCTAGAAACAATATATTACATGTTCAATTGAGATGTAGATTTTTATAGATTAAACACATTTGAAGAAAAGACAACATACTCATACAAAACCCATGTTTCCTGCAACTACACAACCCTTTTCCTCACTACAGTGATATGCAGTGTATCATGATCAGTGAAAAAATATTGAATATGCCCTAAATACATTATTTTTAATTATCATTCAAAGATCTGTTCTTGTTAGTGTGTTATAAACTGGTATGCTTATTTTGAAGGAAACTTCATTTCTTATAAAAATAGCCAGAATGTGAAGAATTGTTTGTATTCATATAAGACATATTCAGTTAATTAAGCAGCTGTTGATGGCAAATTCTTGAAAATATGTTTGAACTTTTTATCATTATTATTATATTTCTTATTTTTGGGTTATATTATTGTGCATGTGTATCTAAAAAATAACAAATTATCTGAAGAAATGGAAATATTGAAGTTGAAATGCAAACCTGCATTTGACTTCAAACTAAAAGAAAGAACAGTGTCTTTCTATTTGCAGAAAGAAATATTTTCAAAGTTCTACACATCAAAATGTGTGTACATGTACAAGAAGTATGTAGTTTAATAAGCAGTTTACTAGATGAAAGATACAGAATCGCAGTACAAACAAAAAGAGCAAATTCATGTAATTCTGATCAGACTCACATACATAAACAAGAATTATCAAAATGTATTTTAAAATGTATTAGTGAATTACACGTTTATGTATTTATTTGTAATACAGTTCTTTTTAAAAGCTTAAGGATGAACTATACTATAGCATGAAAAAATGAAACATACAGTTTGTTCATTAGTTTTCTTGAAATAAGATTATTTATTATACTTTGCTGCTTTATAAAAGAAAATATGTACATTGAGATTAACATCATGATTATACTGATTCATATTTACTTAACAGCATGAAAATGAAGTTTAATAATCTAAACTGCAGATAAATAGTATGTATTAACTTCTTAAAATTTGAAATACAAAGAAAGAGAATGAGTTCTCGTGCTGATCTCTGAACTTCTCTAGCTACAACATTACATTCACACATATTTCCCTCTTGTAGTTAAGAAATATCAAGATCTTCAATATATCTTTAGTACAAAAGCATGTTTTAACTCTGAACCATGACCATTTAATTAGTGTCATTTTTACATAAGTATACAGTAGTTAGTAGTACGTATTGCACAAGTTCATTTATGCGGCTGCAAGAGTTACTTTCTTAGCTACAGATGTGTCTGTAAACTGTATGTAGTCAAATATTACACTGAGTTGAAAATTGAAGAAAACAAAGTCTCTAGAAAATTCTCACATTGCTGAATGGTGAATCACACTGCCAAATTTGTAACCCTGTATGAAGGTCTATCTTCTTGTAGTTATGAAGTAGAATTTTGAGGAAGAATTGCAGGTGCATCTCTCTGATTGATGACATCAATCATTTAATTCATTTCATTACTTTCAGTAATTTATTGTAGTATGGTCATATATCATTTTGTATAAGGGTTGTATACAGTCTGTATATCCTTTTAAAATGTGAGCCACTCGCTATTCAAGTACAAGTATCTCCTTTTCTATTATATATTTCAAATATAATGTGATTTTTGTAGATGTGATTGAAACTTTGTAAGCCATGCAAGTGAAGATGAATAACAACAAAAAAAGCAGTTTAATGCACTTTTAAACCTTTATTCTATTTTACTACATTCCCTATCAAAATGTGCCATTTTCCTTGCTAAGTTATAAACAATGAAATGCCAGAAAATTTTGCCAATGATTTTGTTGAAGAATTTTGTTGTTAGAACAACTTTGAGCGGCGTTTATGATTTGTAGATAAATGTCATAATCATTTGAAAAGTCATACATCAACATCATCATGACGAGAAAATAGGATAACTAATACAATATATCACTTCTTTATAATTTCTATAGACTGCAAAACTAATCATTAGACATTAATGCATGTATTAAATGTCATTTATATTGATATATCATTATAAAACCCTTTCACAAAAATTGAAAGTGTACTGCCTGCACCTGATTTTGCTGATAGCTAGACCTGCAGAAAGAAGTATTATAACTACAGTATTGGCATGGTAGATGGATCTGCACCACTGGTATAGCAAATTAGAACTATATGTGCCTAACATATGACCTGATAGATTATGATCAGGAGTTAATAAATAGTGTAGAAACTGCCATGTAAACCCAACAGGATAACAAAGTCATTGAAATCAGTAAGTGTATCAGCTTTACATTTACATTGTATATGTATCATGCTCATAATAAAAACTTTAGAAGTTTATTTGCAAGTTGATTATCAACTACCATTGACAAATAAGTCGACTTCATCAAATCAGATTTCATCCTTTCTTTCAGTTCGGATTAAAAAAATAATTCTTTATTGTGAAACAGCCATTAATCTCCACTGTGTGTATATGTGAGCACACGAAGGGAAAGTAGACTATGAAGAAGAAAAGAAATACAGGAGATTAAA
The DNA here is from genome assembly GCA_035222895.1 of Strongylocentrotus droebachiensis. Taxonomy (NCBI): domain Eukaryota; kingdom Metazoa; phylum Echinodermata; class Echinoidea; order Camarodonta; family Strongylocentrotidae; genus Strongylocentrotus; species Strongylocentrotus droebachiensis. The sequence goes on along the minus strand of JAVYIG010000537.1, from coordinate 43,353 downwards.
GGCAAGTTCTTGGGGAAGATGAATTAATACTATTAAAACTGGTGGGAAACAGTAGAAAGTTTTGAATTGTGATTGTTTTAAATGATAATGGACCATGGCATCTCTCACCATGGTGACAAGAACTGGCATCTTACTACAGGATGGTGTAAGAAATATTGATTTTGATGATTTAAGTGGACCCCAAAGTGTTCAGCAGTGTCATGATTACTCAATGAACATGCATTTTTTCACATAAAGGGGCATCATAATAATGCATATAAAGAAAATCTTGTCTTGTTTTCAATGTTCCACTTCAGAACATGCTGAATTGAAAGTGTGTAACACAGTTCTCCAAACATATGAATTTTTAAAAATATTTTCATCCTTCATATAAAGAATACTCATTGTATGAGTTGCACTAAAGAAATAAAACTAACTCATGATGTTTAGTTATTCTGATGATGTTCAGTTATTCTGTTGTCACAAACAAAATAAGTCTCTATGTATTGGAGATAAAGAGGTAGTGTTTTCACAAAGCATTTATTAAGCAGGAATACTAATCAAGTAGCTATTTTTTAATATGGAAATTGCTCACTGTTTCGATTAGTAAAGTATAGATATGAAACACAGTCAATCAACTTAATTTGAAGAGACACTGCATATTATAGCTATTGAGATGTAAGTTACTGAGCACCTGTAATCTTCTGCAAAATGGCATGTATACTAGTCAAGTGAAGTAGTATTTTTCTTGCATTCAAATACTTTGATAAACTTATGCTCATTTGCTTGTGGCTCGTTGCTTATAATGATAAGAATCCTCGAAGATATCTGCAAATAAACTAATAAATTTGTGAAATTAAATATACCGTTCAGGATGTGTGGACCTATTACTTCATTCTTGTTTTGTTTCAGTTCATAAGAACGAAAAGAAGAGAGAGAGAGAGAAAGAGGGAGATGGGTGCATATTCATTTCATTTAAATTGTTTCATAATATGAAGGAGATTGAAATGATTAATGCAAAAGTTGAAAAACATACCGTACATAAGATAAACAAAGAACACTTAAAGCCCTTCTAAAGAGTTGGGAGCCCCAAATTCGCCAAAAATTTCATGGCAAAATTTCACTTAAATTGTTTCATAATGTGTGAAAGAGAATGTCAAAGACCCCCCCCCCCCCCCCCCTCCCAATCTTTTTTTGAAGAACATAACTGATAACAGAAAAGTAATTTGGGTTTTCTGTTGTACAGAAAACCTAAGTTTTGTATTATTTTATCAACATTTGACTACAAACACATTTCTTTTGAAAATCCTTGCAGAAATGTGTCTTAAATGACATCCTCTTCAACATTAAGATCAAATTTGTGGGGCTTTAAAGCAGTGAGGTAGATTTGATACTAGGACAGTAGGTGAAGACAGAACAAGAAGTGTATCACTATAAAGCATATCAAAGATAGTCAAATGTGTATAGCATAAATGGCGAGTTAGGACACAAGAAGTGTATGAATATAAAGAAGATAGTCAAATGTGTTTAGCACACATGGGGAGTGAGGACACAAGATGTGTATGAATATAAAGCAGATAGTCAAATGTGTATAGCACGCATGGGGAGTGAGGACACAAGAAGTGTTTGACTATAAGGCATATCAAAGATAGTCAAATGTGTATAGCACACATGGGGAGCGAGAACACAAGATGTGTATGAATATAAAGCAGATAGTCAAATGTATAGCACACATGGCGAGTGAGGACACAAGAAGTGTATGAATATAAAGCATATCTGTTGATGACGTTGACTTGCTCTTTCATCAGCTATCTCAGAGGACAATCGTAATTCAGCGAGGTTCTCTTGCCCATTGATGACAGTGTCCATCAGTACTTGTAACCCATCTCGAAGAGCCTTGATGTCAGAAAAACCAACATCATCTATTAGTGCAGCTCTAAGCTTGTTGGCCTTACGTCGCCAGGAGGTCACACTGCTTCTGAAGTTCTTAGTCTTCAGATCGAGCTGGTATTCAATGCTCCTTTCTGTAGGGACTGACTGTGGCTTCTGCTGAGCAGGTTGTTCTTCAGTCACGATTAACAGGTGTCTCTGTAGCTTCCCAGTCTTGGCAGAAACAAGGAATCTTCTGGTAGGGATTCACTGTGGGAAAGTTTCACTGTAACTGTGGTAGAGTCACGAAAACCCCAATAAATTCATGCGGACACAAGTTCCTGGACCGACCACATTTGATGGCGATCCCCTCTTGTATCCAGGTTGGAAACACGCCTTCGACGTTTTAATTGATCGCAGTGGCATCACACCTATGGACAGGTTCTTCTACCTTGGAAAAGTACCTGAAGGGTCAACCCCTAGGGCTAGTAAAAGGGGCTCTGATCGACAACGAAACAGCATATTATGATGCCAGAAAGGCGTTGGAAGATTGGTACAGAAATTCCTTTGTCATAGCTAAAGCATATCGAGACAAGATAGAGAGATGGCCTCGAATAGCCACAAAGGATGCACCTGGTTTGAGGAAGTTCTCTTTCTCTCATCGTCGACAAGTGAAGGAAGAGATTGCCCCAACTCAAGTAGTGAAGCTTCTTGAGGCGGACTTCATGCAAGGCAAAGAGAGTAAACCTTACTCGCAGAAAGATGTAAAGTTTCTTAAACTGATGAAAGAAGGAATTCATGTGACGGAAAGTGGCCAGTACGAGATGCCGCTACCATTTAGTGATGAAAATCTGTCACTATCCAATAATCGTTTCCTGACAGAAAAGAGATTGGACCAACTCAAGAAGAGATTACAAAGAGATCCGGAATACCACACTCTCTACAACCAGAAGATGACTTCTCTTTTCGACAACAACTACGCATATATTTATGACCAAGGAGATGAAGGGAGAGTGTGGTACATCCCTCATCAAAGATAGTCAAATGTGTATGGCACACATGGGGAGTGAAGACACAAGAAGTGTATGACTATAAAGCATATCATAACATTGGCGCAGAAATGCCCTTAGCTCTAAATTTTGTGTAGTCTGCTATTTTTGATGATTTTGAGGTTTTCACAGAAATGGAATCTACATGACAAAAGAATTCAAAAAACATATGACTTTTTTTCTATTTCTAAGTTTTTGATGAGTTATGAGCAATACAAATAGGCCCTTAGAAGTCATCACCTTCAATGTTCAGCGCAATACGGCCCTCACGGAACAGAGGCATTTCAGCGGTAAAATAACACAATAATACAGTATCAATATTCTAGCCAAGAGGCGTTAAACTTAGGCCTAAAAGAAAACAATTTTATATTGCCCTTTAGGTGCCAAAACATGGGTCAATCGGTCGGTCGGTCAGAATTATTTTCCTTTTTCTACTCCCTCTTTTGGGCTGATATTTCTCAGTTTTTATTGCTTTAAATACTTTTTTAAAATTTAAACGGTAAAAATAGATTTTCGGGTTGGTCGCAAAGGGCAATAAAACATCCTTTTTTTTTAAGGCCTTATAGTCAGCTCCCTTAGGCCCATATTTTGGGATTTTGGGGACAGAGTTTACAAAAGCACCAAACTTCCCTCTTTATGAGAAGGCCGCTACTGCAGCAATGATAAAGCATTAAATGAATTTTAATCTCTAAGCAACGCAGCTTCTCATGCCCTAACCAGATTCCAGTGATAGCCTTGGATGCACCCCTATATGTACTGGCGAACTATGTGCAGTGGCAATGGCCTTGGACAAATGGTGAAGACAAATACATTGTCATGTTCGGAGGCCTCCATATAGAAATGGCCTTGTGGAATACTGTGGGGGATTACCGTACTTGGAAGGTTGTGGATGAACCTCCGTCCTTACACAAGCTGGCATTATCTCCACTGGTACAGCGGACTCCTTTTTCCGGTTAACCCATCTTACAAGAACCAGACATGCCCATCAGGTGACAGCCCTGGATTTGGGAAAACTCCAAGAGGATGCTTACAGACAAACAGGAAAGTCCCAATGGAGATGGCTAAAGATGTCTGGAGACAAGAGATGCTGAGCAAGAGTCCCACTTTCCAATACTGGAATTAAATTATTCAATTTGAGATTCTTTTTCTCACTTTTGTAAGAGCTCATCGGGAAGTACAGGGTAGTACCATGGTTAGAGACGAATACCATGGTTCTTTTTTATAAGGGTAGCCAAGCTTACACCAACCATTCATTACGCGCCACTACCATCAATACACTCGACAGTGCTGGTGTTCAAGGTCGGGACATAATGTCGATAAACGGACATAAGAGCGAGTCCAGTCTACGCCACTATAGTCGGACAAGCGACAAGAGAAAGAGAGAGATGAGCGGCATGCTTGCCAAACATCTGTACTCTGGACCTGAGTCTAACACTTCTTCTTCTTCTTCTACTGCTACTAATGCTACTTCTTCCACTTCTACTGCTCCTTCTTCTTCTACTATCATCAGTTCTACAGCAGTATTACAACTTCTAGCCAAGGAAACCGTGGCATACGTCGATTCTGCATCTTCCCAGCCCACTGTCGAATTCAGCTCGTCACAACAGATAAATCAGCAGCAGAGCATCCAGAAAGTTTTTAATTTTCATGGCTGCAACGTCAATATCTATAACTGATTTTAACTCCACTGTAAATAGTCTACGTTCAAACTGTAAATTCGTTTTTGTTTTAGGCCTTCTTTTGCCTTGGATTTTTGCCTGTTTTGACTTTTGGATTTTATAATGAAGCCAGGTATTTCGCCATTTTTCGTCATTTTTCTTGCTCAAATCGTAGGGAATTCTGGGAATGCAAAAAATGTTTTATGCATGACCTAATAATAATACATAAAATATTTTGTTGATGGCCAATCAACAAACAGTAGTTGGCGTATTTTTACGTCATTGCTCATGAATATTCATTGACCTCCAAAATCATCGTTCAAATCGGACAAAACCCCCATAATGCATCCAATGCAAAACCTACGGAATGTCAAAGGTCACGATTTTAGTTGTCGCTCTGGTCCTCCTACGGAGGACATTTTTTGTATCAATCTTCTTAGGAATGTTTCTGATCAAGTCATGCAGGTTTTTTTTAGATTCATGTTTGAGATATTATTCATTTTTTTATGAAACGTCTTGGTGCGCAGACTTGAGTGCCTCAATAATACTGTTACTGTTGGAATGTGGATTTCAATTCCTTTCAACACCACACAGCTGAACTATTCAAATTTTAAATTGACTGGTGTTATTCTCTTGTTCACAGCTGAAACAGATGGTATAGACCACCTCATCAAATGGAAGAAGGACGGATCCATGCACTATGTGGATTCAAAAGGATTTTGGTACTATATAATTGAATGCTAAATATATTACTCATTGCGGATATAGTATCGAAAATACATGGCTGCAACGTCAATATCTATAACTGATTTTAACTCCACTGTAAATAGTCTACGTTCAAACTGTAAATTCGTTTTTGTTTTAGGCCTTCTTTTGCCTTGGATTTTTGCCTGTTTTGACTTTTGGATTTTATAATGAAGCCAGGTATTTCGCCATTTTTCGTCATTTTTCTTGCTCAAATCGTAGGGAATTCTGGGAATGCAAAAAATGTTTTATGCATGACCTAATAATAATACATAAAATATTTTGTTGATGGCCAATCAACAAACAGTAGTTGGCGTATTTTTACGTCATTGCTCATGAATATTCATTGACCTCCAAAATCATCGTTCAAATCGGACAAAACCCCCATAATGCATCCAATGCAAAACCTACGGAATGTCAAAGGTCACGATTTTAGTTGTCGCTCTGGTCCTCCTACGGAGGACATTTTTTGTATCAATCTTCTTAGGAATGTTTCTGATCAAGTCAGAATTGAATTTGGTATAAAGTTACCGTCATATAAATAAGAAGTTAGTATGGTATGCATGCCGCAGAAGGCATGCATACCCGAACAGACGAAAAGGATATAGACTCTCACTTGAGCTATATTGTAATTCCAGTTGCCCATTTAAATTATGGTCACAAAAATCCATTAGGAATCCTGGACAGAAAGAATGTCAAGATCCATCGGACGAAGCCCAAACAGAGTCAAACCTACAAAAGGGACATACTACGGAAGGAAAACTTGTTCTGGAAGAACTTCTGACGGCTGAAGATCATGAGCCTACAGTAGAGAGCCAGTCAGAAGATGATGATCCAAGAGTAAGGAGCCAGCCAGGTGTTAGCTGACAAACCAATGGAGCCAAAAAGATATATCAAATAGCAAGACCTTGCCCCATCTGTGGTAAGATGCAACCATTGATATCCAGGCATTTGATACAGGTACATGGCGTAGCAGATCCGCAACAAAGAGCAGCTTTGTTATAAAAATCCAAATCCAGGAAACTGTGACTGGAGAGGATTTTAAAGACAGTGATGAATCATCTGATGCCGAGTGGCAGCCGGTGGAGGCGAAAAAGCGAAAGACTCACATGCCGAATCGCCGGCTCATGTCCAGTCAGGAAGAGACAGTGATGGAGATGAAAGTTATGAAGGACAATAAGAGAAAGGGAAAGCCTAAGACATATACTTCCGTGATGAAAGAGGTCTACAAGAGCATGTCCTTTGTTGCCATGTTTAAATACAGACAGTTAATTGATCATGCTAGGCATCAAAGGTATGAGGAAAAATTCACATAATAGAATAAAATCGTAACTTGCCTTGGACCAAATTTTAGTTGTTTTTGTTGGCTTGCACATAGTGTAGTAAATTGTATTTCTTTGAGGTTTAAAAAGATTGAGAAAAACTCCACAGGATTTTATATTAATAGTTCCGTGGTAAAGTTGATATTAAATGGATAGTTTCAATATCATTTAAGGAACATTGAACTGCCTTGTGTACTTTCTAAGGAAACTACATAGACCTAAGATTGAACCCAAAACTGTAATTTTCCACTCTTTTGAGAGATGTGACACAACACTTTTTGGAAGATCTATTTAGGTGTCAATTGGGAAGGCATCTTGAAGCTCAAGATATTAACTTGATGTGGGATGCATGGAAACAGGATTTTTAAAAATCTTGCGATAGAAAATCCTGTAGTAACAATGAAAGTAAGAGTGCAGAAGAAAGGATCTTCTACAAGTTGAAAAACTTTCCATTAAGAGGTGCTTCAAGCCAGAGAATTTTGGAGAGGTTGAGAGGTGCAGAGCATGCAGCTACATCATTTCTCTGATGCGAGTAGTGCTGGTTATGGCCAATGTACCTACATCAGATTCATGAGTGTGGATGAGAAGGTTCATTGCGTATTGGTTATGGGGAAGTCCAGAGTAGTTCCACTTAAACCAGTAACTATCCCTAGGCTTGAGCTAACCGCTGCAGTGGTGTCTGTGAAGATCAGTTCATTTCTACAGAAGGAACTGAAACTGATGTTTGCTGATCAATACTTCTGGACAGATAGCCAAGTGGAACTGAGCTACATAAAAAATGAACACAAGAGGTTCCATGTGTTCCTGGCCAACCGAATGAGAGAAATTAGAGATGTATCTTCATCATCTCAGTGGTGGTACGTGGAATCCAGGGACAATAACGCTGATGGAGCCTCCAGAGGACTGGAATACGGCAATGTAATAAATATTGACAACTCCGGTCGAGACTTGTGTCTTTTGAATTTATTTGGGAGTTTATCGTGACTCTACCATATCTACATTGTGTCTTCTGAATTTATTGGTGGGTTTATCGTGACTCTAACCCAAAAATTGATTCCTTAAAAAAAAAAGATTAGACCGCCTGAAGAAGAGATTCCAAAGAGATCCTGAGTACCACACACTCTACAACCAGAAGATAACTTCTCTTTTCGATAACAAATACGCGGAGATAGTGATGGCCAATCGGGTGGCCAGAGGGCTTTGTTGAGAGCGGGTTTTTTCGCGACAGGCAAAACCCATTAGATAAGTTTAATGAGGATGAGATGTACGAGAGGTACAGATTTTCCAGAAGAGGCGTTATGCTACTAGATATCTTGGCTCCGCTATTGGATCGCGAGACATCCAGAAGCCATGCCATTGATTGGCGGATGCAAGTGTTTATGGCGCTGCGTTTCTACGCCAGTGGCACCGTGCACCATGCACAACCATGGTGACCATCACGGCATCAGAAAGGCCAGCGCAAGCAGGATTGTCCGCTGGGTTAACCATGTTCTGGTACGGATAAAAGATGATATCATCAAATTCTCGACAATCCCTGCTGAAGTTGCAGCCAGCCAAGCTGACTTCTATGCTGTAAGCGGTATGTCCCGAGTTGTGAGTGCCATGGATCGCACTCATGTTTTGTTGAGGGGTGCAAGGTAGGTCTATTTCATTTGATATCGTAACAAGTATTTAAAGCATTGTATGTCACACGCTAGGATAGGCCCACGGGAGAGAGTACACCCATATAAAAAAGTACCATCAAATTACCATGGTAACCAAGGTTCTTTTTCCAAATTACCATCCACCATAAGAACCATGGTAATCATGGTATCAAACCATGGTAATTTCATGCCCATATAAAAACATAAAACAAACTCTGAGGAACTCTGGAGAGGCATACATATCAGCCAGCGGGAAACAGATACCCGAAAGACAGCCTGGACCTCCCTGCCACTCTTGTTATGTTAGACTGCAACAGTACATTCTCCAAAGAAGACAGAGACAAACTTTGTAGAACATACTGGAAAACAGGAGAATACATCCAAGCGGGATTTTCTCAGAATGCATATGCAAAATGTGGAGGAGAGAAAACCTAAGAAAAAATTGAAGAAAACTAATTCTGGTGGTAGACGTAGCATTAAGTATTTTACCTATTAGGAGTAACACCTATCCAGTTTGCAGATTTTTTTTTACTAGTGATCTGGCAATTGGGGAGAAGCTAGTAAGGTATACCTGATCCAAGAGTACTGGTAGAAACTTGTCTAAGACTGATGAAAGAGGAGAAGATACTCTGTACAACAAAACACCTGATGAAATGATAGATGGTGTTCGGTCTCACATTGAGACTTTCCCCAAAGTGGAATCACACTACTGTCGTAAATCTTCCCACAGACAGTACCTCACCCCTTACTGAGTGTAAACAAAATGTATGATCTGTACAAGCAAGAGAACCCGTGGCCAGTCTCTATTTATTTGTATAGGACAGTTGTTAATACTGAGTACAATCTTGGCTTTCACACACCTAAGAAAACAAATCAGATGCGGAGAGAAAAATTAAGAATTTATTAAAAAGCACATGTGACACCTTGCAAGTAAGAAATGTGTCGAAGAGTAATTGACTGTGATGGAGTAAGGAAGGAACCGGCACAGACATACCCCTCTCATAAGACTTTCAGCTTTGATCTGCAAGAGGTCCTTCCCACTCCTTCAGGGACTAATAGCACTCTGTTTTATAAGAGGAAACTCTCCTAATATGAATTGACAGTCCATGACCAGTCTTCTGGAGATGCCACATGCTATGTGTGGCATGAATACAAAGGTAGGAGAGGAGCCGGAGAGACCAGCTCCCGCGTTCTGAAAACCTTACAAACTCTTCCACCAGGTGTTTCAAATGTATGTTTATTTTCGGACAGCTGTGGTGGACGAAACCGCAACAGGTTAAAGTGAACCTATGTCAAACTTATCTCCAAGACATATTGACGTATAGGTAGACGTATATGTTTCTTACTGGAGGATGGAGATGGAGGATCTGGCAAGGCTGAGACGAGAATACCTACTAGCTACAACATCAGTATGACCTCATCTATTTGACACTATACCAGTTGCATGCCAATAGAGCCAGGAGAAGAAGAGGGGAATGGAGGAGAAGGGGAAAGAAAATTTACAGAATGACTTTGATTTAATATGTAAATGGTTTGATATAAATAAGATGTATATACACCCTCAGAAAACTATGGTGATGTCCTTTGGATCGTCTCTCAATTAAATTAAATGGTAATGCCTAACAGTGTGTCGAAAAAATAAAATATCTCGGAGTTATACTTGACTCACAACTTACGTGGTCTGAACATATAAAATATGTCAGTACTAAGATATCTCGTTCTATTGGATGTATTTGTCATATAAAACGCCAAATACCCCATAAAACTCTTGTAAACCTCTATTTTGCATTAATTTTACCACATATCAACTATTGTTGTACTGCTTGGAAAACTGCTCAAAGACGAATTTATCGAAGCTGCAAAAGTTACAAAATAGATTTGCGAGATTGATTTTAAATAAGGATTACGACACACCACAATGTACGCTTCTTACGACTTTAAATTGGCAATCGGTCGAACAAAGATTAAAATATCACTACTGTATGTTAGTTTTTAAAATTATAAATGTCATGGCCCCAACTTATTTCAAATCACTTATCAATTATCGCACCTACAACTACTGTACCCGCTATTCATTGAATTCTCTTCTTGACATCCCATACCCCAAAACCGAATTCAAAAAAAGATAATTCTCGTATATTGCCTTTCTCAAGTCAATCAACCAAATCAATTCAAACATTAAAGCGAGGATGCCAATTGGCAAAGGATTTATTATGGTATAATCCTCGTTCTTGTTTCCCTCTAACGGTATAATTATTTTTCTTATGTTATATATGTTTGTACTCTATATTATGTCAAATATGTATTTTTGTATATCACAAACTTGTTATGTCGTCCTAGAGGGTGTGCTTGGAAAGCAGTTTTTTAAACTGTACCTACCCTCTATTTAAATAAAATGGAATAAATAAATAAATAAATAACTGGGTGAGACCATGGATCGGGAGGCGACGGCAGTTTAGCATGTATAACCAGCTTATGGTGGAACTCCGTAACGAGGACCATGCATCATTCACCAACTTCCTGCGGATGCCCCCAGCGATGTTTGACGAGTTGCTAGCCAGAGTGGGTCCAAGGACAACCAAGCAGTACACCTTCTACAGGGATTCGCTTGAGCCTGGCATGAAGCTGGCCCTGACTTTGCGTCACCTTGCCTCTGGGAACAAGTATGCCTCGATAACGTTCAGATCGAGGGTCCCTCACAACACCTAGTCCCTAGCGGTCATAGAAGTCTGTCAAGCCATTATTGAAAAATACTTGAATGAGGTGCTGGTTTGCCCAAGTACTCCTTATGGTCGGCGCGCCATAGCTGACAAGTTCTTCCAAAGATGGAACTTTCCCCATACATGTGGTGCACTTGATGGGCAGCACATGGCCTGCCGCTGTCCTCCAAAGAGTGGGTCCCAATACTACAACTATAAAGGATTCTACTCTATTCTTCTGATGGCGCTTGTGGATGCCGACTACAAATTCATTAGAGCAGATGTCGGTACTGGATCTGCATCGGATGCGCAGATATACAACGACTGTGAGCTGAAGGAATTCGCTGAAGACGGTACACCAGGTTTCACTGACCCTGAGCCTCTAACCGACGGCAACCAGGATGTGCCCTACTTCTTCAACGGTGACGATGCCTTTGCCCTACGACCAACCATGATGAAGCCATACAGCCTCCAGGGTGTGACGAATGAACAACCATCTTCAACTACAGGTTTCCTGAGCAAGGGTAGTAGAAAATGCTTTTGGCATCCTGGCTAACAGATTCCAGGTTCTGCCATGTACCATGCAGCATCACCCCTCCACTGTCAAGCTCATTGTCAAAGCATGCTTGATCCTAAACACTCTCATGAGGATCAGGTAAATCATGATTACATAGCATATTTTATACAGCATGCAATGCATTTAAACTTTTAGCCTACGTTTATAAAAATGTTATGATTTCAAATTCCAGTGGTATACTGTAAGTATATTTGTATATTTTGTATAGAACAAGATATACAAATTGCAAGAGAAAAGGCTGAGAATTTGAGAAAGAGTCAGCTTTTGAAGGATGATCAAGAAGCAAAGATTGAACGACAAAAGACTGCTATTCTCTTGCAAGCAGAATTGAAGCTTCTACAACAACAGGAAGAGCTGCAGAAATGGAAAGTTGAAGGTGATCCTTTCCTTGATTGTGGACAGGAACAAGTTCGAGGTAATTCTTTCTGTGATCGTGGACAAGAACAAGCACAAGTTAGAGGTGATTCTTTCTGTGATTGTGGACAAGAACAAGTTAGAGGTGATTCTTTCTGTGACCGTGGACAAGAACGAGAACAAACCTTTCGCAAGGAACCTCTGAGCACCGAAGAAGAAACCATCAAACAGATGCTTAGGAAGATGATACTGTTCACCGCGAAAAACAGTCTAACGTTGCCAGATCCCGAACCGTTCAGTGGGGATCCACTTGATTACCTTTAGTTACCTTTATAAGGAATTTTGAATATGTGGTTGAAAAAAGAACTAATGAACCTTCAAGAAGATTAGAGCTTCTACTAAAATACACACAAGGAGAAGCACATGAGCTTATTCGAGAATGCCCCCACATACAACCAAGTAAGAGGGCCTATGAGACAGCCAAGTCCATGCTACACAGAGACTATGGAAAGCAGAGTCACATAATAACTGCATAAAAGGAAAGGGCAATTGCCAGAGTAGGTCCAAAGATAACCAAGCAGTACAGCTTCTACAGGGATCCGCTTGAGCCTGGCATGAAGCTGGCCCTGACTTTGCGTCTCCTTGCCTTTGGGAACAAGTATGCCTCAATAACGTTCAGATCGAGGGTCCCTCACAACACCTAGTCCCTAGTGGTCAGAGAAGTCTGTCAAGCCATTATTGACAAATACGTGAATGAGGTGCTGGTTTGCCCAAGTACTCCTGATGGTCGGCGCGCCATAGCTGACAAGTTCTTCCAAAGATGGAACTTTCCCCATAAATGTGGGGCACTTGATGGGACAGCACATTGCCTGCCGCTGTCATCCAAAGAGTGGGTCCCAATACTACAACTACAAAGGATTCTACTCTATTCTTCTGATGGCGCTTGTGGATGCCAACTACAAATTCATTTGGGCAGATGTCGATGGTGTACTGGATCTGAATCAGATGCGCAGATATACAACGACTGTGAGCTAAAGGAATTCGCTGAAGACGGTATCCTAGGTTTCCCTGACCCTGAGCTTCTTCCCAAAGGCAACCAGGATGTGCCCTACTTCTTCATCGGTGACGATGCCTTTGCCCTACGACCAACCATGATGAAGCCAAACAGCCTCCCGGATCTGACAAATGAACAATGCATCTTCAACTACAGGTTTCCCGATCAAGGGTAGTAGAAAATGCTTTTGGCATCCTGGCTAACCGATTCCAGGTTCCACTAAGTACCATACAGCATCACCCTCGAATGTCAAGCTCAATGTCAAAGCATGCTTGATCCTGCATAATCTCATGAGGACCAGGTGAATCATGCATATTTTATACAGTATGCAATGCATTTTAACTTTTAGCCCAAGTTTATAAAAATTATATGATTTTACCCTAAATTTTATATAAATAATTATATTACTTTTTATATCCCTTCTATGAATATTCATGAGTATTCTAAATACATGATTAGTCAATTGGTGATCAAGTAATAAAATATAATTTCACTATGAAAAAAAAATCTCTGCCAGAGCTACAAAAAGTTTTCACAATTTTTTCCTGGGCAGAACTGCGCATGCTCTATTTAGGCGAGGCGTCAAAAATATCGATACCAGCAGGCTGCCGCCTCACGTATTGGCGCATCGAGGCTGCAATTACGGCCGATGCCTGGCTGGGGCAATTATTTTTCTTTTATTAGCCAAGCCAGCTTGCGCCAGGCTGGGATCTGAGGCTCGGTTTCCATTCGAAAGGCGGCAGCCGGCGCATGCTTTTGAATGTCATTTCCTACCGCCAGCGGTAGCCGGCTGAGCTAATTTTAAAAATGCAGCCAGGACGCACAAGTGCAGTTAGCTGCCGCTGGCTGGTATATTTATTTTTGACGCCTCGCCTATTTAATATTTTCGTCCAAGGGACTACTACGCATGCTCACTGCTCATTGACAAAAATTTGTGTCAAAATCAAATGCGCATGACGACCCGCTGAGCATAGGACCGGGGCAAGTCACGGCGTACTGGTAGCTAATCGGTTCGGATCGGATAATTATGTAAACAAACATGGCGTCCTCCTTGGAAGTTTCGCTTTGACCTCTTTACGAGGGGCAGATATCGACGATTTTATTGCTTCCACTGACAGTTCAAATACGAAGAAAGTGATCAAGTTTGGTTTGGATGTTTTTCATGAAAGACTCACTTTTGAGGAACTTTCAAATCAAGATTTGGTCAGTGTTTTGATGAGATTCTATATTGCTGCAAAAGACAAACGAAGAGAGGATTACTCTGGAAAAAGTATGTTTTCAATCAGATTTGTACCGCAACACCACTTCATTTCAACCAAGGATGTAGACATTGTAAAAAGCGGTGAGTTCAGTCGTCCCAATCACGCTTTCAAAGCAAAAATAGCAAAGCTGAAATCAATTGGCAAAGCGAAGTGAAACATCACCCTTTAATTAGTGATGATGATTTGAACAAAATCAATGAACATTTGGACTTGTCAGAGCCCAAGGGTCTTCGGCGCAGAGCATTCATTGCCTGTTTGCTACAATTCGCAAATCATGGTATGGAGAATTTGCGGAATATGAGGAAAACTGACCTAACACTACACTCAGAGTCTGTCTCTACTTGACAAAGTCACCACAAATCATGCTTTGGATTCCCGTATTAAGAGTCAGGGTGGAGAAATGCACGCCCGCAGAGATGCTGACGAGGTGTGTCTAGTCAAATTCGTAAAAGAATACTTGGCTAAACTCCATCCCCATTGTTCATTCCTATGGCAACGCCCAAAACAATGCACCGATCGGTACACACACCCTGGAGATGATGATGAAAACCATCAGCAAGGAAGCAAATCTCAGTCAAATCTACACAAATCACTCACTACAAGCTTCAAAGGTCACTTGTCTTGATCATTCTGGCTTCACTTCCAGAGATATTATGACTGTCTCTGGCCACAGGTCAGAAAATTTGATCAAGTTACATCATATCAAAGCACAATAGGTGTTATTATAAGATGGTTAGAAGAATCCCTGCAATCTGATTGGTCAATTACCGTGTAGTTATTTTTACTGGATGCATGCCATATCCGTGATAGCATTAACGATATCAACGATAGCATTGTTGTTGATTGTCGTGTGCGAGAGCAGAATGGCCGCTCACGGTGATGCTTCGTTTCAGCTACTTTCCGATGAGGAACTTCATAAATTACTTGACGATACAGATGCTGCCAGCACAAAGAAATCAATCAAATACTCATTTTCTATTAAAGTTGGAGAGATTTGCAGAGCTCAAACATGTAAATTTAGAAGTCATTTCAACGTCAGTGCGGAAGACCGATGGTGAGCAGTACACTAAAAAATCACTTCAGTACGCACGGTACGGTATTCAACACCACTTTCTGGACAATGATAATTTGACATTTGTAAGAAAACCTGAAAGCAATCGTATGTTTAAAGCTGTGCTTGTCAAGTTAAAGCGTAATGGTCTTGGTAGCACTAAACATAAAGACACAATATCTGCAATTGACATGGACAAAATTCAATCAAGTACCGGTACTGAATTAGATTGTGATACGCCAAAAGGTTTGCAAAACAAGGTGTTCATAGATTTGATGACATTCTTTTGTAACAGAGGACGTGAAAATGCTAGAAATTTCAGAGTTTCAGACTTCTTAATCCTTCATGATAAAAAATCATCGAAAAAACGATAATTAAAAAATTGGTGGTTACATGTATGAAGTTCCGAACAGTGAAAGGTGCTCAGTTCAATCTTTTGAGAAATATGTTGCAAAACTTCATCCTGCATGTGAGTGGTTATGGCAGAAACCTAAGAAAACTGTCCTACAGAATGAAAGTGAGCCGTGGTATTGTAATAGCCCTGTTGGAATTAACACCTGTGAATTTACCTGTGGTTCATGTTCAATTGATCCTGAGAACTCAACTCCTGATCCTACTCCTAGAACTCCTCCGTCTTATATGAACCACACATCTGAAAAGGACTGAGGGTTCTCAACTTAAACGTATGCAGTTTGAAATCTATGGACAAACAAACCCAATTCCAGGGTATTGTCGAGGATTTAAACCCTGATATAGTTGTAGCCGCCAAAACTAAACTTGACAATGAATTTAGTAACCAAGAGTTAATACACCAGTCCCAAGGATATGCTATATGTAGAAAAGACAGAGACCATTGGGGAGGTGGAATTCTTATCGCATTCCGACAAACACTTCAAGTTATATTATTGGACCTACCTCATGAATGCCGACTTTTAGCTGTCAGAGTAAAAGTAAACAACCAACCAGACCTGATAGTTGCAGCTCTCTACAGGTCTCCAAGTAGCAGACCTTCTGATCTACAAAACCTACATCTTAATATCAACTCGATCAGGACCAGGATCAGATCAGAACAGAATCAGAATCAGCACACACTTTCGAACAAAATGAAACAGATCTCTACTGCAGCTGGGTGTAGTAAAATCTACAATTCACAATCATTAAATGACACCAGCCTATCTGTAACTGTTCACTTACCCTGTGAGTGTTGTTTCCTAATACATTCTTACCATTGGCCAAAATTATGCGTCCGGTAATAAAATCATGCGTCAGGTAATTACCGGATTACTGGACGAATGATTTTGCCATGCATCCAGTAAATCTATAAAATAACAAAATTTTGTATTTTTGAAACAAATTTGGGCCCCATCTTATAAAACAGATGATGCACAGGTTTAATTTGTGGGTCGGTTGGATTGTGTGTACCTGGTACCTTTGAATTTGGTCTAAAAAATCTCTAAAACCATTCAAAGGTACATTGTGCACACAATCCCTACAGACGCACTCAAACCTGTGCATCATTTGTATACTGTCATTCTATTTATGGATTATCGGTAGAAGAAATTTACACGGCATAATTCAGATATATTATTTGTTAAGATTTTTCAACAAGTTTTCAAATAAACACTTTCACTCTTTGTTTGATACAAGCTTCTGTTGTGATTCCATTCTGTTTGTTATATTAACTATGAATATGAGTATGAATGAGATTTTGCATAGTGAACAAAGAGGAACAAAGAGTATTACATATCCAGAGAGAGAGAGAGAGAGAGAGAGAGGTTAACGAAAGACCTGTTATTTGATCCTAATAATATCTTGTGGTTAAGTTTTGTTATTATAAAAGATAGGCAGTCACGTAATAAACGGAATACTGATGATACCAAAAGCGGTTTACAACCAAGAGTCTCGACTGATATCGCAATCAATAAAACTTAGAATTATTATGTGAAGAGAATTTAGTTAGAAGCAATAATAAAAGGAGAACTGAGCAGTAATAAAAGAGAAAGATTATCAAAACGTTACATTTAACGATCAATGACCGCAGATGACAAGCTTTGACTCCAATTCTATGTTCATGGATGAATTACATTTTGTGCTACACTTCAAGATGTACTGCATCAGCAACAGCGCCAACTATGACATAGGTCTGAAGAAGTTTACCAAAACATGTAGTTTTTCTGAACGTGAAAAAATAAATAAAAAAATTCAAGTTGCATCACTAATCAGATGAACCTCTTCAGTGATTTAAGCCATGTTATGTACCAGTTTGTAGTCTTCATCCAACCCTGTGCTTATCTGATTGAAACGGTTCATGTTTCCGTCAATATGAAAACTGGACATTGGATACAGAGTCTAGTTAAAGGTGATAACCAGCTGTAAAACCAGAAACTCTTTGTGACAAAAAACTTTCATGTATTGTAAAAGATTGCCATTTTCACAGAAGAAACTTAAGAAGTTGAGAAAAATTGGTATAATTGTGTTAGTTGCGAGTCAACTATGTACAGCCTGAAACTTTTGTGGATAGACCATTGCGCAAGGCTGCTGACGTTTTATTCATGCTACAGTTTCTTGTTCTACAGAAATACTAGAATATAGGGGAAAATGTCCATAAGGCCCATGATCCAACTGCGATCCAATTTGTAAGAATTTATAACAGTATTTTATATGAACATTCAAACATGTAAAATCTTAATGATTGATGATATGATTACTCATGTGATTTATGAAATCTAAATTTAGAGGGATTTCAAACTTCCTTGATGGAAGAAAAGGCTAAATGGCTCAGAATCATAGTGATGTCAGACCAGAAATACAAAGGCAATTCTGCATTTATTCTGACAAGAAGGCTTAAAGGCACTATTAAAGTTCTGGCTGATAGTATTCTTATCATTGTTTACAATCTAAATCAGCAAAACTCTCTTTTTTTAGATTTCCCTAATATGAATTGCCAATTCTTCCAAGAATCGCGTGATCAAACCTTACTATTGATAAAATGGGGAAGCAGGGATGACGGTGGGGAAGCATCGAGGATGGCTTGCATCATCTCCTGGCTGGAACAGAGATAGTCAAAAAATCCTCCGCTGCGGTCACCTTCCCTCCTGGAAACGTTGCTCTCGTTTGATCAAGAAGCTTCTGAACAGTCTCATCCCCTTCCTATTGCCAACAGAGAGGAGTATGAGAGATACAAGAGATATGGAGCTGTAAAAATCATTTACCATTTAGAAGTATGAGAGACATTGTGCAAGAGAATGGAGCTGCAAAAATCAAAGTAAGATAGTGGTATATGACATGAGATCAAAATCAGCTGTATGAATATAAAATGCACAAAAAGAGAGGATACTATTGGGATTTATATAAATAGAAAACAGGCTTTGGCTGTGCCTTGAAACACTTAATGTTTGGTAATTTGGTATATTAATAAAGCACAGAAATGATACACAACACATGTAAAAATGTGGCAACTGAAATAATTTTCCATCAATTTTAATACAAATTTGTTAATTTATGATGAAAATTACTTTTTCCTTTAAGATGTACCAATGCATTCGCCACTCTCTAGTCTCTACCAAGGTATAGTAAAAATGCGTACCTGGTTGAATGGTATTCCTTGAAATTGGGCAACTTTAAAAGGGCAGCTGGGCTAAAGCCAGGGTAATAATAGTACTTTGTACGCACCTTTTGCATTCCTTTGGATGGATATGCGCGCAGGCTAAATGTAGCTTTTATCAATATCTATTAAAGCCCCTCTGCACTAGTTTGGCCAGAAGGGATTAGACCTCCCTGCATGGTCACTGACAGGTGTTTATCTCATCAAATCAGCTCTCAATTAACATAAGAAAAAGGGAACCAAGGGGGACCAATGGCCACCAATTAGGCATTGTTTGCTATATAGAGGGCGTAAGTAGCTATAAGTAGTGCAGTGGGGCTTTAACATGAAACATCAGAAGAATTATTTCATGTGACAAAGGATTTAGAGAGTATGTAATCACCTTGCCCTGATGTGATAATGGATAGTATCTCTGACTGAAGTGAGTGATGACTAGATGCTCACATTGGATTTGAGCAGCAAACCGACCTGCCATGGCTGTCAATCAGAGAAAAGAAAAAAAAGGGGGATAAAAGATGAAACATGAGGATGTGCATTGAGATACAAAAATGGGCTAAAATAAGAACAGTTTGAGAAAAAGGTCTCAAGTTATCAGTTTCAATCTACGTGATCTATAATCTTTCACAACAATAACCTGAAATCTCTTGATCTTGATGAATCATGGTTAATAGTAAAATGTAAATCAATATCCCTTGAACCAAGCAATTTTATTTTCTGACAACTAAATTTCTTTTGATCTTCCTTTTATTTTCCTTCTCATAGATTTAAAAAGCATGGTTGGAATTTCGCAAATTATTTTCATTTCTGGAAATGGAACTGTGAATGCTAATCATGCTTAGGGTGGATTGTTCAGACCACCAAAAATGACAAAAACAAATGTAAACAGTAATCAAGTACTTTGGCAAGATATAAATCTACATCAACCAGGTGTAGTAAGTGTGGGTACAGTGTAGAAACATATTGCTGTGAGAATTGAAATCAGTAGCCTAAAGCCAAGGAGATATTGGAGCACCTTAGGTATACTGGATGCACTCCATACAAGAAGCCAATATTTATATTTTTACATCCCTATCATCTCCTTTTTACAATTTTGTCTACACATGTAATGTATAAGTTCAATTTAAATAATTTCATTGGTCTAGATTCCTGGGCCATCTTTAATACAAAGAGTTGTGATTGATCTGAATCAATCGTTAGTCGGAGGGATTGATCGGAGGGATCAATTGCAAGTTTGCAGTCCCCTATCTCTAATGTACATAGTTGCAATTAATTGCATGAACTGTTTAGAAGACAGGACCCTGGTTAACCATCAATTACAAAACAAACCCTGATTTAGGATTGGTACAAACCTGGTGTGGAGTGCCCTCTTCCGATGCATAGATCATGATTTTCATCCGCTAGGGTAGCTTCATGGACAAGGAGGTCTGCATTCATGGCAATGGGAATGATTCGAGACGACTCCTTTGTGTCTCCAAGGATTACTATCATGATTGAACAGAGAAAAAACAAACAGTATGAATGTGACTGCATCCCTGAATATGCGTCCGGATAATTTCAGTCAATTCAAAATGACCTTTTTCCAAAGACATTTACTTTCATGGCATTGGAAATGATTCGAGAGGACTCCTTGTGTCTCCCAGGATTACCTTCATGATTTAAAAAATCTGAAAATGTATGTGATTTAAATGAGATATTCAAAGATTTTGCCCACAAAATAAATGTTCAATGTGTAGACAAATATATTAAAGCCTATTTATCACGTTTAACAATTTGTTGTCAATTTTTTTAATAGCCCCCTCCTCATAAACAAAGGAAGTTGATGGCTATGCCAACAATACAGCAAACACAGCATAGAGAGTATTCTATTTTATACTTAATAAATCATCAAGAGGTAATGAAATAAAACTAAGACCAACTGTTACCAATTTTTCTTCCTGGTCTTGTTGGTCCGACAACATCTTGGGGTTTGATAACTGAGCCATCTGGAGCTTCAATCTCCTGTCCGGCTTTGATTCTGGCATACAGTGGACCTGGCTTGATTCCCCTTGCCTTGAGCATCTCAGCGTCTAACCTAATGACAGAAAAAAGTTGGAACATTCACATGATGAGCACCAGAAGAGTGACTGTGCTACATATATCTGCATCTTCCAAAATCCAGTGAATCATCCACTGTCTGTAATTTTTGCTGCTTAATTCTGTTCTTACATCGAAGCATTGTAGCCCATCAAGGGTAAAAGAGGAAATGTTACAATTAACAGGACTCAACAAAACTAGAAAGTGAAAAAGAAATAAACATGAAGTTAATAACGTATATTCTGACTGCTGCATGTGCTCTACCAAACTCTAAATAAAACAAGGGAAACGCTCTCGGCGGTCTCGCCTGCATAACGCAATTCAATATGATAAACCAGAACGTCAATGACGTACATTGTAGTGCTCATCCGCATCTCGCAACAACAAATATCGTGGTACACTTTTGAACTGGTCAAAAAATAAAAATGTGATGCCCTGGAAGGGACATAATTTCATTTCATTTGCATAAAGTACCATAAATAATCAATGGAGCAAAATCTCAAAATTCTGTGTAGAAGTTTAGTGTTCCAAATTTAGCTCTACCAGATAAGGCAAACCAAATCAAAATCGGTCAAGAAATGAGGGAGAAGAAGCAATTTTTGTTATTTTTGGAATAAATTTGCATAAATTACCATAATTAATTAATGGAGAACAATTTCAAAATTCTGTGTAGACCTTTAGTGTACTAAAGTTAGCTCTACGATATAAAGCAAACCAAATCAAAATCGGTCGAAATATGAAGGAGAAGAAGCATTTTTTGTGATTTTTAAATTATTTTTGGAATAAATTTGCATTATTATCATAATTAATCAATGGGAGTAAAATCTCAAAATTCTGTGTAGAAGTTTAGTGTTCCAAATTTAGCTCTACCAGATAAGGCAAACCAAATCAAAATCGGTCAAGAAATGAGGGAGAAGAAGCAATTTTTGTTATTTTTGGAAAAAATTTGCATAAATTACCATTTTTAATTAATGGAGAACAATTTCAAAATTCGGTGTAGAAGTTTAGTGTACCAAAGTTAACTCTACCAGATAAAGCAAACCAAATCAAAATCGGTCGAGAAATGAAGGAGAAGAAGCATTTTTTGTGATTTCAAATAAATTTGCATAAATTAGCATAGATAATGAATTTCACGATTCTGTGTACAAGTTTTAATTCCCCCTCCTAGCCCTATCATATGAAACAATCAGAATCAAAATCGGTTGAAAAATAACGAAGCATTTTGAAAATCTTGATGATGCCACAACATAGTCCAAGTCTGTTGACCTGAAATGACCTTTGACCTTGACTTTGTGATCTGAAATTCTACTCACATGATTGGGGATACTTGATAACCCTATAGTTCAAGTTTCATTGACTCAGAACTTATACTTTAAAAATTATATCAAAAATTCAAAAACTTAACCTTAGGTTAAGTTTTCGATGATGATGCTACAACATAGTCCAAGTCTGTTGACCTGAAATGACCTTTGACCTTGACTTTGTGATCTGAAATTCTACTCACATGATTGGGGATACTTGATTACCCTATAATCCAAGTTTCATTGACTAAGAACCTATACTTTAAAAATTATATCAAAAATTCAAAAACTTAACCTTAGGTTAAGTTTTTGATGTTGACGCCGTCGCCGTCGCCGCCGCCGCCGTCGCCGCCGCCGTCGCCGCCGCCGTCGCCGCCGCCGTCACCGGAAAAGCGGCGCCTATGTCTCGCTTTTTGCTACGCAGGCGAGACAAAAACACCTTGACCGACATAGTTTTAAATGAAAATTACTCTTTCTAAGAATATAGACTCAGGATGTGGTATATAAAACCAATAACTGCTTAATTCAGAGGTCATGGTTACATTTGAAGCCCTGCAAATATCTGAGTGTATGGTGCAGTTTCTGAAAACACTTTGGGACTTAGTTTTGACCATGGCCCTTGAATATTTATATACTTCATCAATGGATGCAAATCACATGTAATACCTGCCTGGTTGAGGTTTTTCCAGGAACACATATCCAAAGCAAGGTACCCTGTGACTTATTGTGGCAGCATGGATGATAAAATTATCATCTTCATGTCTGCAAACATAGAAAAGTAAATCAATCAGTTTATTTAATCAAATATATGCATCGACCTATGACTGAACAATGTGACAGATTAAAAGAAATGTAGTTTTAATATTAATAAAATGATCTGAAAAAAGAAAATACATCAAAAGGAAGACAATTGATAAATCAACTGACGTGG
The DNA here is from genome assembly GCA_035222895.1 of Strongylocentrotus droebachiensis. Taxonomy (NCBI): domain Eukaryota; kingdom Metazoa; phylum Echinodermata; class Echinoidea; order Camarodonta; family Strongylocentrotidae; genus Strongylocentrotus; species Strongylocentrotus droebachiensis. The sequence continues at coordinate 20,183 of JAVYIG010000537.1, read as the reverse complement.
ATGAATAAATTTGCAAATAATCTATGAAATATGTCTCTTTAAACATGTTTCATGTCCACATGAAGCATATACTTTACAACTAAATAAATCATGGAATAATGGTACTCATTTTGGTTTACCCACAGCTTGTAAGTGCCATCTGCGTTCATAAAAATGTCTTGTCCTGTCTTCTCATTGGGATGTAATGAACCCTCTGCCTCATGTGATGGTTTCCATGTCTGAAATATATAAAACAAAATTAAGAGGTAAATCTTCCTTCCTTCAAACACTTTTCACTTTACTGAAGGGGACTGTCCATACATGACCACATTGGTCTTTCATAGTACCTTGCTCCCATTATCACCAGCTGTATCTGTGTTTCTGTACGCATAGATTGTAAAAGAGTTGACTTTTTAAAGAAATTCAGTAAACTTAACTAAGCAGAACTTGAGTTTGCTAATCTTTTCACTGCAAATTTGAGAAACTTACTTTAAAGTACCAATTTACATACATTACTATCACTTCCTTAAAAAGCAATATCAATATTTGTTATTAACTACCGGGGGGGGGGGGGGGGTTATTGTTCTACAGATTCATAACAACCACAATTTAACTGTACAAACAATAACAAATTACTTGGGGAGAAATCAAATGGAACATATTAACACAAAATATGAAATGTACATATATAAAACTAATGAATAACACATAAAATATTCAAAAATTAAAATAAGTATGATTGAGAGCTCATTTATGTCAAATTTTTAGAATAGGACTAATTCCTGCATTTCATTAGATAAAACAAGAGCCATGGTGCTTTTTGTTATTAGCCCTACTAAATTATCAACATTTTACTTCTTCTTCTTCTTCTAAGATCTGATCGTAGTGATTGTATTGTGCTGTGGGCTTTAGACTTACCTCCCAGTCATGAGGAAATTCTGTGTCTGGAACTTGCAGCTCATGTACAACATAGGAGTAGGACAGCTCTGATCTGGACAGCTCCAAGCTTACACGGACATACTTTCTCAAACCCTTGGGGAGCAACCACAACATAAAGACATTTTTAAAAGTTGGTTTGCTTAAATGTGTATGATATAAAAATAGATTTTGAAATTTTATTTGCTCCTTGAAAACCAGGAGTTGTAGAAGTAACTTGTATGAAACATATGCTAAAGATGTGTAATGTGTGCCCATCCTGTACTAAACGTAAGATAAAGACCCAGTTAAACTACATATCCACAGATTTACTTGCATACAGAAATCATGATTGTTGTAAATGAATTAAGACATTAAACAGAGAGTCTGTGATCTGAATGTACTACACATGTAAGTACACCTACATGTTTTGAGGGTAGCCTGTCTTAAAATTCAAAAGGTAATTCTGGAAGACACTGTCTGATATCAATTTATACACAGAAAAATCTTAAGAAAATCTCAAGATTGAGGGCGCAACTACCGCAAATTTTTGAGAATCTTCTGTGCAATTTATATGAATTCCATGAACTGAACTGACTTTAATCTGACGATATCACAACACTGACATCAGAAGGAGTATTGTAAACTCTGAAAGGGAGAATTTTTCATCATGTAAGTACTTTTGAACGTCGTATAGGTTGTCTTTGAATTTTAGATCGACGCCATAAATTATACTACATTCCCACATGTGACAATCGATGTATAGTCTTCATGGCCAAGATAACGACAAACAAGTATAAAGGTGAACCGGGAACCGACAACTTTCGTTATAGACTACCAAAGAATATCACTGAAACCTCTATTTTGTATGTTATTAATCTACTACATCGGGGATTAACTGTTCCAGATGAAATAGACGTGAATGACTTCTATCTTGGTGAACTAAGCATAATATACCCGAATTTGAACATCGAAATTGGTCGCCATTTCATATTACAACATGTCGACCCTCAAACACAGGATAAAGAGTCGTCTTTTTTGAACGATAGTGTAAACTCAGTGATTGATTCCAGTATTGGACCTCCAAGCCCAATCCCACCGTCATGCCCATTAGTATGTCAACTATGTGGCCTACAATCACCACCTGGAGAACCGCTATGCATGAAATGTAGATGCACCCCACAACGCCTAGATCAGCTAGCTTCAGATATCAAGGAACTTAAACATGCAGTTAACGCCCTCCTAGAAAAGCCATCTTCACGACCTGCCCACCCTCCCCCTGTTCAGAATGAGAATGTCAACCAAAAATCTTCAAGCCCCAGAACTTCCTTCATGACAGCGGGAACACGATTACCTCCTCCCCGTCAACCACCACAGAGACCGAAACAATTCGACCTGCGTGGACCTGTATTTCCATCCATCTCTGGATCGGTCCAGACACATCAAGGCCCACCTCCCCAACCATTAATGGCTCAACCGCGGCTTCCACCCAGTCAACTTCGTAGACCACCGTATCAGTACTTGCCTGGAACCTCTGGTCAAGCCCCCCTGAACCCATCATTCCGACCACCATTGGGCCAGCCTCCACACAGTCAACCTTGGAGAAGACAACGCGTAGACCCCATGTACCCCACCATGAATGGACCTGCCTACCACGCTGGAACTACTTATGCCAATGGATCCTCACAAAATCAATTCATGGGACCGTCATATGTGGATCCGCTCATCCCACCAAGTCATCAACGTCAAGCACCTTGGCACAGATCGTCAGACTTGGGTCGTGGAAAGGAGCTCATGCCCCGCCCTACATATGCCTCAGTACTTCAAGGACCAGGATGTGAGTACTGTGGAGAACCAAACCACAATGCATTAAGCTGTCGACATGGTGCGCCTTTGCAATGCAGAAACTGTCTCGAGTATGGTCACAAGATAAAAAACTGTTATATATGAACATTAGGCCAAGAAGAGAGCGCCACAGTACATCATGGCCACTCTGTAACTGCTCAAGAGGAGAATGAATGATAACCGTGTTTCCATTATAACTGCTAATTATATTTCTGATAATGTTCATACCACAAATCTAAAACATAGTAATGAATATTCCAAATGTAACTTTAAATTATCTAAACATAATGAGGCATTTAAATGTTAGGAGTTTATTAGATAAAATAGATGAGATTCGATTATTACTTATGAAAATAAAATTTGATGTCTTATGTATTTCAGAGACATGGCTACATGATCTGATAAATGATAATGATGTTTTTATAGACAATTATGTAATAATTCGTAAGGATAGACCAAAGACTATGAACAAGAAAAGAGGTGGTGGTGTTTGTGTATATATTTTAAAATCTATTCCATACACATTGCGACATGATCTAATAAGTAATTCATTGGAAGGTATTTGGTTTGAAATGTTTTTTAATCATGAACAAGTATTGATGTCTTGTATTTATAGACCACCAAATGCTGATGTATCATATTTTAATAATCTATTGGATGTATTAGAAAAGGTGTCACAAGAAAAAAAGGAACTTATAATATTAGGTGATCTTAATTATGATTACATCTTAGACCATAATTTATGTAATAATCCAATTAATTTGATCGAAAACTTATTTCTCATGACACAATTAGTGTTGAAGCCTACTAGGGTTACAAGCAATTCTTCAAAATGTTTAGATCATATTTTAACTACGATACCTGAAAGACATGCTGTCACCAATGTTGCAAAGATTTCATTAAGTGACCATTATCTCATCTATACATGCATAAATTTTTCAATGACCAAACATAATAATCACAAAGAGGTTACTTTTCGTGATTATCAACGATTTGATAGAGATGTTTTTTTACAGGACTTAGAAAGAAGTTTTGATACCAGTAATCTTGATTTTGAAGATGATATGTATAATATTGATGAAAAATGGTTTAAATGGAAATCAACTTTTACTAAGGTATGTGATAAACATGCACCTCTTAAAACTATGCGTATGAAACAAAGATATTGTCCCTGGATTTCAAAAGAATTAGTCCAATTGATTTATAAAAGAGATTTTTAAAGAGGAAATCTGATATCGACCCAGCAATAAAAAAAGATTATAAATGCATAAGAAACCGTATTACTAGATTAAGACGTGATAATAAGAGGGATTATACCAAGGATGTTATTCGAGATTGTAAAAAAGATAGTAAAAAAATATGGCGTGAGCTGAATAAGATCACCGGCAGGAAACGTAAAAATGATGTATTGCCTAATGAATTAAGTGCTGATAAATTGAACAATTTTTTTGCGTCAGTTGGAAAAATGAATAAGCCAAAAAATGACGATTTTAGCTGGAAACATCCAGAATGTATTTATAGTTTTGAATTTCAAAGACTAAAGGAAAGTGTTGTTTATGAATTGTTATGCAAATTAGGAAATGTAAGTAATCTTGACCTATTTAATGTAGATTCTAAATTGCTTTGTATTGGAGCATCAGTTCTATCTAAACCATTGGTTTTACTATATAATGCAAGTCTAAGAAATGGCTCAGTTCCGTCTGATTGGAAAATATCAAAAGTAACACCTATATATAAGGGTAAGGGAAAAAAAGATGATCCAACCAACTATAGACCAATATCTGTAACCTGTCATGTAATTAAAATTTTAGAGAAAGTCATCCAAAAACAATTATTGAATTATCTTCGCTTGAATGAATTGATTTCTATTGATCAATCAGCTTTTCTACCCAACCATTCAACCAATACATGTATTCATAGAACTATAGATGATTGGCTGGAATCTTTTAATGAAAAAGAATTAGTAGCTGCGTGCTTTTTAGATATTTCCAAATGTTTTGATTCAATTGACCATAAATTATTACTTAAGAAACTACAATGTTATGGTATAAAGGATGAACAGTTGAAATGGTTTAGTAGTTATTTGTTTGAAAGGAGACAAATGGTTTTCTGTCATGGTATACTCTCAAACTCAAAGACATTTATCAAATGGAATACCTCAAGGGAGTGTCCTCGGACCAATCTTATTTCTACTTTTTATTAATGATATAGCTCAGTCTTTGAAGACATGTACCTGTAATATGTTTGCTGATGATGTTGTTATATATACTTCTCATAAAAATATTGATGAACTAACCATATTGTTACAAAATGATGTTCATTCAATACATAGATGGTATACTCAGAATAATTTAAAAGTTAATGCTGAAAAGACCAAAATTATGCTTTTAAGTACACGTAAAGCATATAACTTGAATATATACATGGATGGAACGAAAATGGAACAGGTTCATAATTTTAAATATTTAGGGGTGGAAATTGATGAACACCTTACTTGGGATATTCATGTTAAAAGACTTACCAGATTGATTTCTATGAAACTGTTCTCATTACGTAATATGTCCCAATATTTAGATGTCAAATCCTTAAAGCTCATGTATAATACAATTATTTTACCATGTATTGACTATTCATGCACAGTCTGGGGAAATTGCTCAAGGCAAAATAAAGAGTTACTCTTAAGATTACAAAAGAGAGCAGCACGTATAATTACATCCAACTATGACTATGAAAATGTTAGAGGTGATGATTTAATAAAATTAATGAAATGGCAATCATTTGACGAAAGGAGAAATTATTTTTTAGCTGTTTTAATGTATAAATCTGTACATGGTATTGCACCAACACATCTGTGTAATGCTATTGAAATGGTCTGCGATAGACATAACTTAAATACTAGAGCCGCTGACAAAACAAATGTAATATTACCAAAACCTAATCTAGAATGCTTTAAGAACAGTCTTATGTACTCAGGAGGAGTTATCTGGAACTCATTACCTATTAACTTACAGAATTCTACATCTATTTCTTCATTTAAATACCTTTATAAAAGATTGTACTTTCATTAATGTTGTAAATAACCAATATCCTCATGGATGTGTGTATATATATATTTTTTTACCCTACTGTAATAAATACAAGTTTGTTAGTTTTGTTTTTTCTTACATTGTTTCATATCATTCTTTTTGTGATCCTGGGTAAACCTTTGAATGTAAATATATGTATCCAGTTGCAGGTTATTTTATAAAATGTTATATTATTCAATATTCATTAATCTATTCATGTTTTGCACATTTCAATGATATTTGTACTTCATTGATATATTGTATTTCATTGTTTGTATTTTACCATGTATGTATACAGGACCAATATGAAAAACAGCCTTGGTTGATATTGTCATCCTGTATAAATATTTTTAAATAAATAAATAAATAAATAAATAATAAAAATGACACACAAAGGTTCTCCCTTTATAGAGATTTACTGTTGTAGAGTCTATATTTTACAAGCTCTTTCTGATGAATTCATCTGTAATCTCCCCGCTACCATGGCTATGAATGACTGTATTATTGATTGAATGATTGATTGATGCATAGAAAGGCATTTGGCAAAAATGTTGTACCATGAGTCCATTAAAGGTACTATGTCCCATTTGCAGGCCAAAAGAATGAAAAAGTTAAATTCTAACTGCATTTGAAAGATAATACTAATTTAGAACTTTCCTAAAAAAGGTGGGGCTTGAAAATGTCTTCAAGTGGGAAAATAACGACTATTAGTTGTCAAATCGACTTTAGGGCTATAGAGCCCAAAAGTAATAGTCTTGATTTTCAGACAATTGTACCGAATGGTCATACGTTTTATGCTGCGCAAAGATTCAATCAGTTTAATCTTGGCCATCACAAGAAGTGGGTTATTGTTTAGACAAATGCCCATGTACCCTTTACAACTCTTTTCATGTATGTTATTACCAAAGAAGAAAAAAAGCCAGTCAGTCACTCAATAGTGTCTGACAGTGAAGTCTAGCAAGTAAACAGGTTTCCTTGCATAATTTGAATATGAGGACACTGCTAACGTTTAAATTTCACAGATAGGACATACATGACATATTCATAATTCCTGCAAAGTTCTACAGCATTTGAGGTTGGCTGCAAAAGGGACATTAATTAAGTCACCAATTATTAACTCAATAAATTATCACTCATTTTCTGTGTAAATCAACGGCAGCATGTTTTGCCAAAGAAAGCAGATGCAGCCTCCAATACTAACTAAGATTACTTGGGGTGCCTATATTAATAAACATTTGAAATTTCATCCCAAGAAAGATATCTTCCAGTGTAGAAATTCTATCATGGCTACATGGAATCATGAACCAAGAGGAACAGCATCAACAACATTTTTATATCAATAAGCATACATGTATCTAATATCTACCAAATAAGGCAACTAACATACTTGAGGACCATATATATGCATGATACTGCCCTCTCTGTCAGGGTCCATGAAGGCAGCGCTGAGGGTGCACATGAGACCTGGCAAACCGAAAGAGTGGTCGCCATGGAGATGGGTGATGAAGATCTTGGTGATGCGACCAGGCTTCACATTGCTTCTCATCAACTGAATCTGGGTGCCTTCTCCACAATCTATCAACCATGCCTCCCTCTCTGATAAAAAGATAGAGTTATTGATAAAGCCAACATATTAATGGATTTCTTAGCATTTTTTCTTTATTTTTGATATTCAGATGATATCTACATGTAGGGTCTAGTAATAGATAGTGTATTTATATCAAACTACCTTGGTTGGGACATTATTTCGGTTTTTAAAAAAAGAGGCCATAGACTAGGTCTAGACTGAAATTGGGCATTTGGTTTTAAATTAAATTTGTCTTACGTTTAACTTTAAGCTATGGGGGTCCTCACTTAATGAAGTTATCTGCTTTGACTTTGAGGAAGTTGCGGAAGTTTGTGGAAAACAAAAAACTTTGAGGTTCCACTTGCTTGTGGTTCCAATGACTGCTTGCCCTATTATAGTTCCAATGACTGCTTGACCTACTTATAGTTCCAATGACTGCTTGCCCTGCTGTACTTTGAAACTGCAAACACTCGGACCCGAATTCACAAAGGAGGTTTGTCGACAAACCAAGGTTTATGTACGTCATATGACGCGTTTTTTTACAAACCTGGTTTGTAAAAGCGCGTCAAAAGCGTCATATGACGCACAAAAACCAAGGTTTGTCGACAAACCTCCTTTGTGAATTTGGGCCTCATTGTTTGTTAAAGTGAAAAGGAAAAAAACGCCCAGCGCCAGGCTAGAGTGTACTGAAAGCTTCAGTCTCTGATATTGACAAATGTCAGTTTTATTAAAGAATGACCCATACCAGGTGGTTATTTCTGTCTAGGGCCAGGCCTAGTCTATTTATAATTAAGTATTTTACACTTCGATCCTTCCATTTTCAAGTTGTTAAAACTTGAAAATATCTGAAACTATTAAAAAGTATTTAGGATCTAGATCTAGTCTAGTCATGAAATTCTGCAACATATGAAATTAGTGGCAACGCATTGTTGTCATGAAATTAGTAGTAGAGGGTCTTGCTAGGCCTAGATCTAGTCTACTATTATTAGCAGCAATACTAGATCTAACAGTTAGAGCTAATCCAATTGCTAGAGTCTAGAGATTAGGGGCGAGTGACAGGTGATTTGAAAAGTTAAGACAAGAAAAGACAATTACTAGTCTATGCCTACACCTCTAGTTCTAGACATAAATTAGACTATTTCTCATGAAAAACAAATGTAGTTTAGTCTAGACCTAGAGTACCGGTACTAGATCTAGATCTAGAAAAAAAGTCTAGGCCTAGATCTAGACCTAGTATATAGCCACATCTAGACCGAATTTTCCGTCTCTTTCGTTCGTTAGCCTCATATTGGGGTAGGGTCGGCTGGCTAGCCAGCCGACCCTACCCCAATAAGAGGCTAACGAACGAAAGAGACGGAAAATTCGGTCTAAGCCACATCATGTGCCATGTGGCACATCATCACATGATTATTTAATTTGATGCACATTATCCCGTACACTGGTACAGGCCGTAGCGTTCAAAGCCAAAGGCAGACGAAATAGCAGTAACCATGGAAGAATCCTGGATCGATGAACAGGCTTAGACCCACAACATCGTGTGTATTAAAGTAAAGAAAGTAAAGTAAGTGACAGCTAAAATGTTACGTGTCTGGTCTCTGGATCTGGATCGATACCGGTAAACTTCCCACCCTCACGGCCCACTCCCAACAATCCTATCGTATATCGAGATAGTCCGACGCCCTACGCTACGGCTTGGTAACTCAAGGGAGCTCCGTTGGGGTTAATACGGCCACGCGGCTGCATATCTAGCTTATTTTGGGCTGTATCAATTTGTTTGTAACAAAGCAATAAAGCAATTAATGTCTTACCACTCCTTAATACCGTGCCTGATACACCCTGAGAAGGTGATGGGTGAGCAGATGCTGTTCCTAAGAAAATTATGTCCATGTTTACTTTTTTGATAAGATTTTCGAGACGAGATATATCGCCTGGCGGATGGCTTATTATCAGGCTTAAAGTCGGTCACCGGTGATATCGAGGTCGGTGTAACTTTTCCTCAATTCAGGCACATTTCATTTTAGGATGATGCGATGAAATAATTTATATTGCTCTCAAATTGATGATTTAAGCCGTCAATCCTACTTTAGAGCCGACATATCTAACCTGTAAAGTGTTTCAATAGTTTTAAAGAATAATCTTCTTTTAATTAAAAGGGAAGGGACCCAGAGAGTATACAGTGTGTATGAAAATAAATATACAGCACGTGTGGAAATTATTCTAACTTCATTCAGCTCCGCCCCCTTAATTGGACTTCGACTGCAGTGGACTTAGTTATGAATTGGTTGTTCATTTTTGTTCCTGATGAATTCTCAAATTCTCAACCCTTTTTTTTCACTGATGGCTGTAACCATGCAATGTGGGAAACATATCGACTAAAATAGAATTCCAGAAACCAGCGCCAGTTTGAATTTGGTAAGTTACCATACTTCCATAGATCTAATTAATATGGTTACCGTAGTAAGTAGTACGGTATGCATGCAGCGGGAAAGCATAGTTGCGACTAGACCGAAAACTTCAGTCTCTCTAATCGTCGGTTGTTCCACTGAGACTACGTCTGGCTGGGAATGACAACAAATGTCAGTTTTATTAAAGAAATGACCCAAATCAGATGGTTATTGCTGTCTAAGTTGCGACCCAAACAGACGAAAAGGATATAGACTCTCACTTGAACTTAACTAGTAGTTGTATATAGTTCAATAGTTGCGCATTAAATTATTGTCTCCGAAAATCATTTGGAATCCTGGACAGAAGGAATGTCAATAGACTATATACTTCATGTGATATTGGGGGTTTCTACTTTCATGATTCCAATTTTTGTTTGTCATGTTTGTGCTACCAGTACCACAAATTCATACTAATAGTACGGCCAGGATATAGAAGTACATGTATATGTACAGCTTTAAAGGCCAAGTTTATTGATGTATCTGCATGGTTGACAGAATTCATCATTGTCAAGGCCGGGCGTCAATCCCCGGGTGGGGGGGGGGGGCACAGGGGGACATGTCCCCCCCCCCCCCCACAATTTTTCCTAGGGGGGGGGGGCATTATTTAAAATGTCCCCCCCCCCCCCAGTTTTGTCAGAAAAGAAGAGGGACCATCAGGGAGCAACGATTTTGTATACAAAATCTCATGCCCCCCCCCCCCCAAAAAAAAAAATGAGTAGATTTCTAGGCCTACCTCTCATTTCCTCCTACCCCCTCCCACCCCCCTCTTATTCACTGGCTGACTTATTCGCCGCTAAATATTTCATGACGAATTGGGCTACAAAAATATAATTAATTGTGCTCTTACCCCCCCCCCCCCCCCCCCCCCCCGCTTTAATATTCAACGCTAAATATTTCCTTGAGTGCAGTCAGTTGGTGCGTTATTATACATGTAAATCCATAGCTATCAGAAAAAAAACGCTCAAAATTCTATGTTGACTATTTTTTAATTTTTTCCACATGAAACTAGGGAGGTACCTTATCGTGTTGGTAAGTGATTGAAAGGAAAGAGAACTGGTCGCTATTTGACAATCATGAAGATCAGCAAGAGTGAGGATGGATTAACTTATTTCATCAAGTCTGAAGGATTTTCTTATGGTGATTTCAATAAAGCTGGTGAGTACTTTCCTGGATCCTGAACTTGAAGTTTGGTGACCAGGGGGTGGGGGGGGGGGGGGGGACTCAAATATTAAGAGATACGGGGGTGTGCCACTCTAATGGGTCACTTTATCACAAAAATATTCCTTACCATGGGTCTGTTTTTCAAAAATGTGAAAAATGGGCCTTTAAATTTTTTTTTTACAAAAACTGACAACCTCCGTCCAAACCAAATCTGGGAGTTTGGTACACAACTGAGAAGCTGAGTCAGGGGGTGGGGGGAGGGTCAAATCATCTTCCCTATCACTATGATTCAGTTTTATGTAATTTTGCTTCAATATGTGGAAAGAAAAACTGTCTGACTGTCATTGCATGTTTAAAGGTGGGCATCAATAATGATCTTTATTCACAATTTCACATTAAGATGTTTCACATACATGTTCATTCACTGTTTTCATAATGCAATATTATGCAAGGGCCTCAGGGCTACCACAATCACTAACAGAGACATGCATGTTTCTGGTAGAAATGTGGTTAAAAAAATTCATGTATCACTAATTAGAATCAAGGGAACAGTTCTTGAAAATGAATACAAGAAGTCAGGCCCTTAATGTGTATCAAAGAACATAAGGGCTATATCTGCAATGTGGAGCCCTGGGTAATCATCATTCCTTAAATAACCAAACATTTGTAGTAATGTTTTGTTTATTTCTTAATTTGCAGCGAAAGTGGATGTTTGGAGATTAGCCAAGCACTTTGAGTCTAGTCGGGCGACGATAGTAAGGCTCACTTTGAGAAGAGATTTTCAGATTGATTCCAGCTTAAGTCTTTTTTTGTGTTACCAGACTTTGGAAATCTCTCCAGATTTTTATGACAGAGCAGATGTGTCTTTTCCATGGTGCATGAAGATTAAAATTAGTTATGTGGGAAAGACCTCTTACTGGCTCGATGCTGCTACATACTGCCAGAAGACGGGCAAGATACTCGCTCAAAACTTCTGCCAGGTAGTAAGGGTCAGTCTAGCTTCACGACGACCGATTGAGCTTCCTGCCGAAGGTGCAGACAAGTACAGAGCATCGACATCCAAGAACCCACCCCAAAGATTCACCTTTCCACAGATCAGTCCTAGCAGGGAACAATCATTTACATATACCACCAAAGCTCTACCAAGTGACACCGACTCAAATATCCATGTAAACCAATCAGTATGCTTTAGGTATTGTCATGATGGTGCCAGTTTAGCTGCATTACAAGGTAATATCTTCAGCAAATTCTCTCAAGATTTTGCATACTATAATGTAAAGACATTCTCTGTGGAATATGTTGGAGAGATAAATGCAGGCGATGACATTGATGTCCAATGTTGGGAAGATGATAAAAACCAATGTGTTTTGTATTTCATTATTAGTGTTAGGGATAAAGTTGCCTGTAGATGTCAAGGAGAATGGTATACTGATCCAGATGGTGATATTCTTTCAATGAAAGGAAAGTTGAATATAGGTCTCAATGCAAATCTGTAGTTATCAGATAATGTTTGCAAATTAGTTGTCCATCTATAATGTATTGCTTGGATGAAGAAGACAATTTCTTAAGCATATTTTCACTCAAGAGTTAGCTTAAAATGTGAAGTAAAATGTAAAGTGTCATTTTTTCACTCTGGGGATTAGAGCTAAATAATATTGAAAGTCTACTTTGAAGAGATAAGAAACACGAATGTCACTCAGAACTGATTAATTTTTACATGCGTCAAATATTCAAAAAAGTGATTTTGGCAATTTTACCATTGTGGAACACTTTTTCTAATTTCTGCATCATATTTATACATTTGATTAAAATGTTTGTAAAATTTAAATTAGATGAAATTGTTCAGCCATTCACCAAAGTGTTATGCTGCCCTCTGAGGGAATTATTTTTAATTCAAATTTGTATATATTCAAGTGTTGACTGATATCCCTATTTGACTGGCATCTTGGTAACCCAAGTATATAATGCTATAAAAAATTGTTAGTCCGGCCTGAATATTGAAATTAGCAGTCGTTTTTTATATCGTGGTGGCAGCGGTGGGATCAGACCCATACCATTGAGCTGACTGCTAAATACCTGTATTGTGATTAACAGTTGACATTTAATGTCAATAAGTGCACACAGTACAATCTTTAACAGTACATCTAAAGTGTATGTGTAGTGTATAGCAGGCGCGGATCTACGGGGGGGGGTTTAGGGGGTTTAAACCCCCCCCCCTTGGGCGGCCCAAAAAAAAAAAAAAAAAAAAAAAAAGGAAAAAAAAGAAAGAAAAAAGAACGCACGCTGTAGAGAGAAACCCTTTCAAGTGCAAATATTGTGAGAAGATATTCAACTCATCTGGTAACTTAACCAAAAACATGATAACTCTGGATATAACTGTGTATTAAACTGTTACTTGATTTAAAAAGACGTTATCATGCACTGCTTTTTATGGTCTCCATTGTGTTAATAGATGCCAGGAAAACATCATTTACGGGGTTCAAATAAACACCCCCAAAAAAAATCGGCTCGCCGCTTCGCGGCTCGTTGACGATGCTGCGCATCGTCATTATTTTGGTCAAACCCCCCCCTTAGCAAAAAGCTAGATCCGCCCCTGTATAGGTTGGTTATTTGTTTCACTGTATAATTTAAAGCGGAATTTTGGATAGTAATGGAATTATTCCCAGTAAAAAAATAATGAAGGGAGAACTCTGCTCGAAGGAGAACTACAATTGCCAGTTATTGTGCATTGTGAATGTATGATCTGTCAAAATTTTCATATCCTCTTACATATTTTCCTCAAAAGAGGAACTTTCAAGTAAACAACAAAATAAGCTGATTTAGATTTCAGTTGATCTTACGATTACGATAACTTGCATAACTAAAATTCTGAAATATTCTTGTTAGTTTCAAGGTTTTGTTACATAATGAAGAAGAAGATAATATTGCCAATAAATATAATAAAATATTTGTTATTTGAATTCTTGGAATGCTATACTCGTTGTTGCTTCGGGGAATACATTTAAAACACTTGATATCATTTGATAGTGCATTACATGTACAATCTTCTCTATTTATTCATTCAAAACGGTTTATTAACATACTTTCATTGCGGCAAAGCCGAATTGTGAAAATCTACAATAACTCAATGACAATTGATAATATACACTGTTGGTCATAATGGTGGAATAATTTTTTTTACCCCGATTTATGGAAAGATTTTAACAATGATTTATTCCTACTACATCTAGATAATAGTATACATTCTCAGATTTTATTGAAAAATAATTTGTGAGTGTTTGTTTTGCGTGACTGTTAAAGCATGTGTATGCTACTATGCTAATTGATACTGGCTGCCTGCCGTATCAATAAACGAAATTAACAAAAGACTTAACTCCGTTTCGTTGACAATCAGCCGTAGACGAGAGTCTTCATGCATGGCTGATTGTCAACGAAACGGAGTTAAGTCTTTGTCAAATCTGAAATTATGAAAATGTAAGGGCTACTTTAAACAAACAGAACTTTGTTATTCCTGGCTCATTTTTCTTGATTGATGTATCATATGAAAGGGCAGAAAATGAACTTTCTAGAAATATGAATTTTTCTTTGAAATTCAGATACCGCCCGCCAAATGTCTTTTTGGTTTCCTTCCTTCAAATTGCTTTTAATCACTCATGCGTGACATACGCATCACGTGAGTAGCATCAACTGAAAGAGGAGACTCTAACCTTTCCAAATATGTATCATTCATTAATTATGGTTGTGATTAAGTTATGATAAAACATCGATACTTCTCGGTTTCGTTTTTTCTGGGACGCACTGTATATTAGTGCATCCACACAAAAACATATTACTATCAATCTAACTTGGATGCTGGTGTGAAGAAATAAGATTCTTAAGGAGAAAATAGGAAATTTATATCATCAATATAAAGAAAATAATTAGTGGATAGTGAGGACATGACGTCACAGACTCACAAGTGAGTTGCCAATTTGTCTAGTGATTTTCAAGGTTTTTCATGTCATTAAAAATTCATAACTTTCTTATTAGTTATCCGATTTTGCTCAAACTCTTTTTGATTGGTTAGTCTGATTTTTCTGCTTCTATAGAAAGTGAGTTATTTTTGGAGTGGACTTGGGCTTTAAAGAAGGAGGATGGTATATAGAGGGAAGAAAGATAAGGGGGAGAAAGGGAGGGGGAGAAGAGTAGGGGAATACACACAGAAAATGGGTGCAGTTATTTATCATGAGAAAACACTACCTCACCATATGCGCGGGCGGGGGGGGGGGGCTAAACGCATTTTTGCCCCCCCCCCCCTAAAAAAAAAAAAAAAAAAATAAATAAATAAATCGGCAGTAAAGGAGTAATAAAGGTTTGTATTTTTTAACCAAACAGAAAACCCCAAATAAAAAACCCTGAATTGAATCACATAGAAATTATATTCCATTCAAAGGAAAGGAGAGTAAACAGGAATTAAATTTCCTAAATATTCCGAATGCCGCTATATTTATCAATGCAAGGATTTTATAATAGCGATACGCGCATATCGTGGAAATATTGTGAAAGGATGGGAAAAAAGCGTATGTGTTTTTTTAAGATAGGGGTGAGAAGACAGGTGAGAGCCCCTGAACCCTGGCGTACTGCGTGATGGGGGACAGTTACCCCCCCCCCCCAACTAAATACAGACGTGGTTTATGAGCATATTTTGTATTTGTGTCACAAATAAGGTATCAAAATATGCTTATCTGACCGTAATTAAATGCCAAAACAAGGCGCGGATCCACGGTAAAAAAAAGAAGATTTCTCACGAATTAGGCAAATAGTTTTTTTTAACACCCCTATTCACCGGCTGCATGGCTGAGTCGGCGCAAATCATTTCCTTAAAAATTGGAGAAAAAAAATGCCCCCCCCCCCCTCCGCTTATTAACCGACTACCTGAGTCGGCGCCAATCAATTCCTCAAAAATTGTACCCCCCCCCCCAAAAAAAAAAGTGCCTCTTATACCCCCCGCTTATTCACCGGCTGGCTGCTATCGCAAGTAAATATTTTTCTCACGGATTGGGCCCCCCTCTTGCCGTCGGCTGGACTGAGTCCGCCACTGAGCTTCATGGGGCCGCTCAGCCCCCTGGACGTGCATATTTTTTTTACACAACAGTAAGTTAGCCATTTTCGCGAAAAAATTCCAAGAAGTGCTCTGGTGAAAGAGTCTAAGTCGTCAAGCACGTACACCCAGGGAAGGGGAAATGATAGAAAGTGCGAAAAACAAGGATAGTGGAGAGGATATATGGAGAAGGAAAAACAACGAAATACATAAGGAAAGAGAAAAGGATAATTCAAAGGAAGAACATAGAAATACAGCTAAGAGGATCATGATCTACACTAAGGAAAAACAGGGAAGAAGGAGAAAGGAAATCTATCAGATTATATAAAACAAAGAAATAGCTGACGAAGGAGAAAAGGATAGATATCATTGAAGGAGACAAAGAAATACATAAAACAAAAGAGAAGAGGTTAGAATGAAGGAGAACAAAAGAATTACATAACCGAAGGAAAACTCAGGGGCCCGATAGATTGTGGAAAAACAAAGAAATATAGGGTCTATAACGAAGGAGAAAAAGGATAGATTGAAGACAAAAAAAGAAATACATGACAAAAGAGAAGAGGATAGATTGAAGGAGAACACGGAAATACATAATGAAAGAGAAGAGAGGATAGATTTAACCCGAAACACGTGTACAGCCCCAGCAATCCAACACTGCTAAGGGTAATGCTAGACTCTGTCTCTAGTCGTTTGCACAGTATATTTGACTGAAGTGGCTAAACAGTTGTGTAAAAAAAATATGCGCCCCCTGGACCCCACACCAATTATTGACCTGCCAGTGTCACAAAATAATAAGGTATATCTAAATGGGGGGGGGGGCACTCGTTTTTCCTTTTTTGATGAGATATGTCGCCTGGCTTATCGGGCAAAAAGTCGGTCACCGGTCGAGCCGAGGTCGAATAACATTTTCTCAATTCAGGCACATTGCATTTTAGGATGATGCGATGACATAATTTATATTGCTCTCAAATTGATGATTTAATTAAGCCGTCATAATTATGATCCTACTCTATTCATATGAATGAAGAGCCGACATATCAAATATGTAAAGTGTTTCAATAGTTTCAAAGAATAATCTTTTAAAAGGGATGGGACCACTATACAGTGTGTATTTGCAAGAAAATAAATATACAGCACGTGTGGAACTTATTCTAACTTTATTCAGCTCCGCCCCTTCAGTGGACTCCGTACGTGCATGGTGCTTGGGAGATTTGTATTTGATGACTATTAATATGGAATTGGTTGTTCATTTTTGTTCCTGATGAATTCTCAAATTCTCAACTCTTTTTTTATGGCTAACCAACGTTGGAAACAAATCGACTTGGATTCCAGAAACAAACGCTAGTATGAATTTGATAAGTTACCATAATAATAGTAGTTAGTGCATATACGCGAGAAATGCAGACGGAGTCCGAGTATCAATTACAAGAGACACAGAGTTTTCTCGCGTCATGTCACTTGACAAATCAAAATCGCACTGAAATGGATATATTGTGAGTACACATGCTGTTAATGAGGTTAGATCTTTATAAGTCTAAATCAGTCCTTTCCGAACTTGTTCAGTCTCATTGAACCTTTTAACTCTCAAGTTAGACATTGTTAATTTTTTCAATTTTTACACTTCATACTAACAAATATCAATATTGGTATTTGTACATGCTTAATTTATTCCGTATATAAACTTTGTATTTTCCATATATTTCTGTATTATACTTTTATAAGGGGCTAAATGGTTAGGCAGTACCCTTGTTCTAAATGCTCTGTTAATGTAACATGTAAGCAAAGGGCTTTACAATGTACACTTTGCAATCAGTGGGCTCATACAAAATGTGAATTCATAAGCAATGCTTTATATGATGATGTAACACATCATTTCATAGATTGGCAATGTACGAAGTGTCTTTTTACTCATTTACCATCAATTGACAAGAGCTGTGATAATACAGTCAACTTACCATGTGAAGACGACATAGTCAAGGATAAGAGTTCATGTGATAATTTTTGTTCAGTGCAATACGATTGTTTTAAAAGCAAGGGAATTAAATTGGCCCATCTTAATATTCGCAGTCTTTATCGGAATCTTGAAGAGATTAAATCGTTTTTGCATAACAATCAAGTTCATATATTAGCGTTAAATGAAACTTTCCTTGATGACTCAGTTTTCCATAGTGAACTTGATATTGATGATTTTCACCTTGTTCGAAAAGACAGAAACCGACATGGTGGGGGAGTGGCTGTATATATTCACAGTTCCTTGTCATTTGATTTGATTAAATATGATACTTTGTTTTCTTCATTAGAAGTAATTCCTGTAATGATTCAACCTAAATGTTCTACACCTTTAATTTTCCTCACGTGGTACCGACCTCCCAATAGTAACATTGAGACTTTACAATACTATGAAGAGATGCTATCATTTCTTGACAGTTTTAACTATCCCATTATTGTTATGAGTGACACAAACTGTGATTTATTGAATGTTCCATTGTCTGCAAATTCAAAACGTCTTAATGAAATCCATAATGTATATTCACTAGAACAGATAAATACTGAAATTCCTACCAGGATAACATCCGATTCATCAACCCTTATTGACCACACTCTAACAAATAAAAAAGAGAAGGTTTTTAGTCATGGTGTTATACACCTAGGTATCAGTGATCATTCTTTGAGTTATATCATTTGGAAATCAAAACACAGTGGAAATCCTCAAACTGTAAATTTTAGGAAAAAATCATGAATTGATCTGAACTCATACTTCGAAAGTTTAAAAAATCAGCCTTGGTTTGAAGTTTTAGATATTGATGATATTGACTTGGCTATTAGCAAATGGGAGAGTTTATTCATGAATGTAGTTAATCGGTATATGCCAGTCAAAAAGAAAAGAATGAAGATTAGAAAATCTCCTTGGATGAACTCAGATATTTTTAATCTCATTAAAAAGAGAAATAAATTAAAAGAAAAGGCATGGAAAGCTAAAGATGAACAAAAATGAAAGATTATAGAAAATTGAGAAATAAAGTGACTTTTGACATTCGAAAAGCCAAAAAAAATATTACACTGATCAACTGACAAAAATTCAAACCAATGCTGGAAATACTTGGTCTGTATTGAAGTCATTATTACCCTCGAACAATTCAATGAAATCAACCTTTTCTAATGAAGAACATTTACATCAAAGAAGTGAACAATTCAATGATTATTTCGCAAATGTTGGCAAGGTTTTAGCTTCCAAAATACCCGAAGCAAGTGATTCAGTTATTTTTGACGATCATACAGATTCTTGTTTCAATTTCCAAATGATCACAGTGGAGGAAGTACAAAAAGAGATCAAACTTATGAAAAACAAGTCTGCTTGTGGTACTGATGGTATTTCTATAGGGTTGTTGAAAATGTCAGCTCCAATTATTGCCCCTTATCTTACTTATTTATTCAATAAATCACTGCTTGACTCTAAATTTCCAAACCAGTATAAGACAGCCAAAGTGATTCCAATATTTAAATCAGGAAATAAAGAAGATCCATGTAATTACAGACCTATATCCATTTTGCCGACTGTTTCTAAAATTCTAGAAAAACTTGTTTGTAAACAACTGAAATTATACATGAATGAACATGAGATTTTGAGCCGACAGCAGTCTGGTTTTCGAAAGATGCATTCAACTATGACTTCTCTATTGAAGGTTACCGATGAATGGTTAGAATCCATGGACAAAGGTTTATACACTGGAGCGGTTTTCATTGACCTTAAAAAGGCTTTTGATACTGTTGACGTAAATATTCTTTTAAACAAACTCGAGTCATTGGGAGTTACTGACAACGTGTTACACTGGTTTCGTACTTATTTATGCAACCGTCAAATTTTTACTTGTTTGAACTCTACTTCTTCAAACATTTTAGATGTCGATTATGGAATTCCTCAAGGGTCAACCCTCGGGCCGCTGCTTTTTACGATTTATATAAATGATTTGGTTAACAGAGTAAAACATTGTAACATTCATCTTTATGCAGATGACACTGTGCTATATTTTTCCGATAAAAATGTCTGTAATATTCAAAGAATCCTAAATATCGATTTAAACAATGTTCACAATTGGCTATGTCAGAACAAACTTAGCCTTAATGTT